>VZRI01012050.1:41168-92847 GCA_013397515.1 Upupa epops | reverse complement strand
GGCAGTGGGGGAACGATGTTCTCTCTGCTCTCTGCTCCATACTGCCTAAAAGCTGCCCCACCCAATTCCGCTGACCCTGAGGCTGGCGTCCTGCTTGTCTCTGCTGATCTTGCCCTTTTATTCATGTCTCTTGCTTAGGCAGCACATGGCCCATACCATTCCTAGCTGGCTCTGGAAAGCTCTGGAAGATCTCTGCCTCCCTTGCCCCTTTCTTGTCCAATTGACTCTGCGTTCAGGAGCATGGCCAGAGGTGGCACTGAGTGGGACATTATCCTGAGGCAACAGCATCTTTGACAGGCAGTACTCAGATGCCATGATTTCATGCTGTCAGCAGTGTTAAGACAATCCTTTCAATACTTTACACTCTGCAGCCCATGGCTCTTTTTGAGCATCTCTAAGCATCATTAGCCTTATAATTTCTCATGAGCTTTCATGGGAGACAAGAGGTATGTGACACATTCCAAACAGAAATATGGAATTCCTTATCTTTTTAGGCAAATTAACAGGAAAAGGACCTAGTGTAACTCTGGGCATGATTACTAATTTAACCCATGTATAGTATAATTGAAAAGGAGGAAAACTGTGAACACAGCATGAAAACAGGGAAGACACTGCAGTTTGCACAGCAGTTTATACAGAAAAGTGAATGAGAAGGGCAGTAAAACAGCCTGGGGAAGAGTTCTAGGTCTCTGCCAGGATGATGGGCAGTCACCTCAGAATTAGTGCCAGTGTTTCTGTAGAGAAAACCGATGAGATGTCTGATGCTTCCACCCAGATGGAACTGGTAAGGAAGTAGACTGCAATACAGAGGATAGGCAATGAATGCTCAGAGCTTTCTTCTGCACAGGGTGTCAACATGTTGATGATACATTGCATTGCGTGGTTGAGTTGCTGGAAACAGCTGAAAGGCTGCACATATATAAAGTATTATAGGGTCTGAGGCAGAGACAGTTTAGTAGTTTCAGAACCATGTGGAAGATACCACAGAGAATAAGGCACTCTGGATCCCACTGACCCACAAAAGCAGGCCTCTACTTCAGTCCCCACCCTCCAACATTACTACCAAAATCAGATATGAAAATATAACAGCTGTAGAAACCCAGGCACAAGATCTGAAAGAGAATTTGTACCAGCAGCACACAGTGGATGCCTCAAAGAGAAATTATTAGGGCTCAATCCTAGGTAGTCCTGAAGGATAAAGGAGTCCAAGAAGTCTGGAAATTCTTTAAGAAGGAAATTTTAAAATACATGAACAAGTCATCCCATTGTGACATAAGATGAGCCAACATGGTAGAGGACCAGCCTGACAAAACACAGAACTCTGACTGAACGTCAGTAAGAAAAGGAGACTATGGCTTATGGAACAAGGAGCTGGCAACTTCAGAAGAATGCAAGGTGTTTGCAAGGCTGTGCAGGGAGAAAATATATAGGCCAAAGCCCACCTAGAACTCAATCCAGCTGATTTCATTAGTGAAAAATGTTTTAAGATAGTAAAAAATCTTTTTTAAGACAGTAAAAATGTTTATATTAATACATTAACAGCCAAAGGAGGGTCAAGAATAATTTCCATTGTCTACTTATGCAGAGAAAAACATAGAGACCAAGGACAAAGAAAAGGCTGAAATACTGACTACGTTCTTTGCCCCAGTCTTTATCAGTAAGCAAGTTATGCATGACTCCCTGAAGTTGAAGGAGAGGTTGGGAAGCAGAAAGCAGCCTCCATAATCCAAAAGGAAATGAGCAGTGACCTATTGTACACACAAGTCTATGGGACCAAATGGGATCCACCCAAGGCTATTGAGGGAGCTGGAGGAAGTGCTTATCAGGTCACTCTCCTTCATTTATCAGAAGTTCTGGCTAACTGTGCAGGTCTCGGTTGACAGGGTTAGCAAGCATAACACCCATCTACAAGAAGAGTCAAAGGGAGGACCCAGAGAACTACAGCCTGCCAGCCTGACCTCAGTGTCAGGGAAGGTTATGGAGCAGATGATCCTGAGTATGTGCCAACAAATGGCATGTACAGGACAAGCAGACAAATAGGCCTAGTCAGCATGGGTTTATGAAAGGAGATAAACCTCATCACCTTCTACAACAAGATAACAAGCCCGGTGAGTGAGTGAAGAGCTGTGGATATTGTCTACTTTGACTTCAGTAAAGGCTTTGACACTATTTCTCACATCATTCTCCTGGAGAAATAACTGTTCATGATCGTATGCTGCACTGGACAAAAACTAATTGGTTGGCTGGATCCAAACAGAATTGGCAGATGGAGTTAAATCCAGTTGGTGGCCAGTCACAGCTGGTGTTCCCCAGAGCTCAGAATTGGGACCTATGCTCTTTGTTATCTTTACCAATAATCAGTATAAGGGATTGAGCTCATCCTCAGTAAATTTGTAGCAACATCTAATTAGGCAGGAGAGTTGATCTGGTTGAATATAAAGAAGCTCTACAGAGAGTCATGGACAGGCTGGATCAATGGACCAAGGAAAATTGAATGAGCTTCCACAAGACCAAATGCTTGGTCCTGCACTTGAGAAATATCAATCCATGCTACAGAACTGGAGATGAGAAAACCATGTATCAGAAAGGGATCTTGGGGTACTGGTCAACAGCTGACTGAATATCTGCCAACAGTGTGGCTAGGTGATCAAAAAGGCAAACAACATTCTGGCTTGTATCTGAAATAGTGTGGCCAGTAGAAGCAATGAAGTAATTGAACCCCTGCACTTGTCTCAGTTGAAGTCACACCTCAAGCACTGTGTTCAGTTTTGAGCACTTCACTACAAGAAGGTCTTTTTGGTGGAAAGTTGGTAAAGGGTCTGGAGCATAAATCTTATGAGGAGCAGCTGAGAAAACTGGGCATAATGACGTTGCAGAAAAGAAGTCTCAGAATAAGTCTTATCACTACGTGAAAGGAGGCTATAGTGAGGTGGGTGTTGATCTCACAAGTAACAAGTTAGAAGATGAGAGAAAATGGCCTCAAGGTTCACCAGGGAAGCCTTATGAATCATAGAATCAGTAGGGATCTGAAGGGATCTCAAAAGATCTTCTAGTCTAATGCCCTTGTCACATGAAGATCACCTAGACCAAGTTACACAGGAACAGATTCAGGCAGGTCTTGAATGTCTTCAGAGAAGGAGACTCCACAATCCCCTAGGCAGCCTGTTCCAATGCTCCATTACCCTCATTGTGAAGAAGCTCCTTCTGATATTTATGTGGAACCTCCTCTGTTCCAGCTTGCACCCACTGCCCCTTGTCCTATCACCAGATGACCTTGAGAAGAGCCTGGCTCCCTCCTCCTGACACCCACCCCTCACATATTTATAGATATTAAAGAGATCACCTCTCAGTCTCCTCTTCTCCAAGCTAAACAGACCCAGCTCCCTCAGCATTTCCCCATAAGTGAAGTGTTCTACTTCTTTCATCATCTTTGTTGCTCTACGCAGCTCTGTGTCCTTCTTGGACTGGACACAATACTCCAGATGTGGTCTCACCAGTGCAAAATACAGGAGGAGAAGAACCTCTCTCGATCTGACAACCACTGCCCTTCTGATCCCCCCCCGGGATGCTGTTGGCCCTTTTGGCCACAAGAGCACATTGCTGGTTCATAGTCATCCTGCTGTCCACTAGAACCTCCAAGCCCCTTTGTCCTACACTGTTGTCCAACAGGTCAGTCCCCAACCTATACTGGTGCCTGGGCTTGTTCTTGCCCAGATACAAGACTCTACACTTACCCTTGTTGTACCTCATTACATTTTTCTCTCTGCCCAGCTCTCTAGCCTGTCCAGGTCTCAGTGAATGACAACACAGTCTGCTGCAGTGTTGGCAACTTCACCCAACTTTGTGTCATCAGCAAACTTACCGACAGTGCAACATACCCCCTCATCCAATTTATTAATGAATAGTTTGAAGACGACTGGTCCCAGTATTGATCCTTGGGGGACTCCACTAGATACAGGCCTCCAACCAAACTCTGTTCCATTAACCACCACTCTCTGGCTTCTATCCTGCAGTCAGTCCACCTCACTGCCCAATCATGCAGTCTACATTGCCTCAGTTTGGCTGCGAGGATATTAATTGAGACTGTGTCAAGTGCCTTACTGAAGTCAATAGAGACCACATCCCCTGCCCTGCCATCATCTATCCACCTGGTTATGCCCTCATAAAAGGCTAAAAGGTTGATCAAGCATGACTTCCCCTTGGTGAAGCCATACAGACTTTAATGATAATCTTGTCCTTGATGTGCCTAGAGACAGTGTCTAGAGCAAATTTTTCCACCACCTTTCCTGGGATGGAGGTGGGGCTAACTTGTCAATAATTACCTGGGTCCTCCTTCTTACTCTTCTTGAAGATTGGAGTGACATTTGCTAACCTCCAGTCTCTAGGCACCTCTCCTGATCCACATGACTTACAAAAGATTAGAGTGGTTTATCAATGACTTCCACCACCTCCCTTAGCACACACAGGTGCATCCTATCATGCCCCAGGGATGTGTGTACATTCAGTTTGCTCAACACATCCTTAACCCAGTCTTCATGAACCAAGGCAGGCTCCTTTCTTGCCTCGACTTCCTCTGGAGCCTCAGCAGCCTGGACAGCTCCCAGACGTATAGATGGAGGCAAAGAAGGTGTTCAGTATGTCTGCTTTATCTGTGTCCTCTGTCTTCCAGCTCATTCAGCAGGGGGCCCACATTGCCTCTAGGTTTAGTTTTACCTGCAATGGATTTGCAGAAGCCCTTTTAGTTAACCTTGACCTATCTCACAAGGCTTAATTCCAAGGAGGATTTGGCTTTCCCAGTTGCATCCCTACATTCTCTCACCAGAACCTTACAATCACCCCAAGTGGCCATCCCTTCCTTCCATGACCTATAGACTTTCTTCTTCCTCTGCAGTTTGTCCAGCAGATCCCTGTTTAACCACAAAGGTCTTCTGGCTTCCTTCCTTGACTTCTTTCCTGTTGGGATGCTCTTGTGTTGTGCTTCAAAGAAGTGGTCTTTGAATGATGACCAGCTATTTTGGGCCCCTTTAGCTGCCAGTACCCTGCCTGTGGGATTTCCCCCAGCAATTGCTTAAAATGGCCAAAGTTGACCCACCAGAAGTCCAGTGTTTTGATTCTGCTAGGTAGTCTGTTCCTACCATACAAGACTCTGAATTCTGCCATTTCATGGTCACTGAAAACAAGGCTGCCCTCTACCTTCATTGCTTCCACCAGATCCTCCTTGCTGGTGAGTACAAGATCACAGTGTAATCCAGTGATTTCACAGTGTAATCAATGTAGTGGAGAATCTTCAGAAACTATCTTGACATCTTTCTACTCATTCAGCTCTTAAGTTAGCCCCTGCTTCAGAATATGAATCACTTACACTCTGAAAAGGCTCTTTCAGAGCTTCCTACTCATTGAAATAACATTGTAATATTTTTCTTAACATGTTTCCACCTTAGGGCATGGACAACACTATCTTACTATGTATCTTACTTATACTCTATTTCTGAAGCTTCCATACATTAATATAAAACATATTTAGATTAAATTTACCTTATTTAATTTCATAACAATGTGGTGAAAGAAGCCACTTAAGTCATACAAGGAATTTGTAATTTCATCTTTTTGGTGCACATACAAGAGGATATATCTTCATATTAGCAGCCACACTTTATGTGTATATGTATAGTGAAGCTATTGTATAAAAACACCCAAAGTAGAGACATTGCCAATTTAACTGAAAAGTACATTGTGAGCTTTATCTGGTTAACACAGGTGTCCTCCACGGATAGGCATATCTGCCAAAGCCTTTCAATGGCCTGAACGCTGAATGACAGTTACAAGACCTGAAGAAGATTAAAGACAAGACAATCTTGTGATAAACCTGAGAAGGCATAAGCAAAAGCAATCACACTCACTGACTCTTCTGCCTGACTCTCTATTTCTTCTAAAGAAAATGAGCAGTGGTGAATCCCACCCAAGTGTTTCTCTCAAGAGGGATGCAATCAGTGTGCTGGCTGGAGAAAACAATTCTTCAGCAAAAAATTACATGTTTCTACCTAAAGTAAATGAATATCAAGCAAAAAAGTGTTTGAGCAGCCTTGGATGATTACTTGCTGAACAGCGTTGCAATGACTTCTGCCCTGTACTCACTTTCTGAGAGAGGATATCTTGTAGACATTGAGTAGCTGGGTCTACACTGCAGGGTAGAGGGGCTCCAATATGAGGTCTTCTTTTTGTGATTCTGTTACACTCCAGTTGCTTCCCAAATCTCATCCAGGCAAGAAACACAAGTATACATCAGAGAGGAACCAGGCTGTACAAGATTTGCAAAACCACCAGGGAGTTCTTGTGACAAAGGCTTGGGGATCAGATTGTGAGCTGTTTACTACAGTACGCATACAGCAGAACGGTGACAACTTCTCTTACTTGATTGAACTAGAAGGGGGTAAAAAACAGGAACATAGTTGGGTTCTAAAATGTCTGAATTTAAGTTTCAGTCCTTTTGTGTTTGATCCAAAGACACAATTTTTAACAAGACAGATCATGTCCTACACATTGATAAACAAAGCATATTCCTTAAAAAATAATAAAAAAACAAACCCTGATATTCTGGGATTCTAGAAACATGAACAACTCAATTTCTTACTTGTTTGCCTCCCTTTGATGTTAACAGTGGTCCAGTTCTGAAACAGCACAAGTGTTAGTGGGATCACTTGCACACACATTGCTTGTTATGTGCAATATATGTTATATTGTTTGATCTTCTCTTGAATGTCATAATCCTGTCCTCAGAGCAGTACCAAATTATCTAACTTTTAATTTTTTTTAACCTTTTTTGTTTTTAAGGTAAAGATCTTGTAATAGAGGAACAATATATTCTAGAGAGAATGGAAGCTAGAACATGCATATGAATCATTTTAGTTTAAACTGTTCTGTGGCCTTAAATTAATAGCTGTATTGATTTGGCTTGTTTTGTGTCATGAAATTACAGGGGATCATGCTTGAAATTAAAATCTTTTTACAACTTTAGGTAGCATGAAAGAAATCTGTATTTCAGGTACTTCAGGATAAGTATTGGCCTTTGGACACTCAGACAAGGTCAAGCCAATTTGGAGTATATAGCTAACAATAATAAGAACTATCTAAAGGTCAGCTACCTAACCTTTACATTATTGGGTGAGGTACTAATAGCAGTAGCACTACTGATGTGGTACTGAAAGTCTTGTTTGTCTTACAGCTGCCTGAGACACTAAGGGCAAATGTACAAAGTATATGAAACACATTAGACTCACTTTTCTTCAATACTATTTTCTTTAAATAGAAATTGTTCATTTTGCACCTTAAGAACTGTAGAAAAACAGAAATACAGAAAGTCTGCAATATGGCTAATTTCAATTTCACTGTATCAACTGGAAGAAATTGCTGAGTACATTACATAATTTTGAAGCTCAGATGTAAAAGAACTACTAATCTACTGGGACTTTATTTCTATTAAGTCAACAACAGAGTATTTAGATTAAGATAATAAATGTTCTGGACAGTAAACCATTTTTCTCTTTAAAAGAATAATATTATTCACAAGTCCATACTTTATGTAAATGTGTATGTTTATACTACATCTTTTTTCTTACTGTCTCTTACATAACTACAAGCACCTCTTCACATTAGAGTTCAGATACTACATGGTACGATATGTATTATATACAGAATGGCACTAGAAGACAGAGGAGTATGTCACTAACTGGACTGCTTTGCTCTTTTCTGGGAATTGGTAACTTGCCCTTTAATGTCAAACTGCTACTTGAATGAGTCAGATATCCATGAGCTACATATAAATGTATCACAATTAATTCCTCTTGTTGGCTAGCTGTAAGTATTCTTCTGTCTGTTGTTGTAAACCCAGGTGATCATGACCCTGGGAGAAGAAGCCTGTAACTAAATAGCTTAAAAGAGCGAGAGTAGCTAAAAGACTAAAAGAAAAAATATACAATTAATCCAAAAAAAGAAAAAAGAAAACAGAAAAAATAATTAAGCAAGCTGTAGAAGGAGACATAAGTTGAAAGACATGTTTTCCAATTATCTATTATTACTTGGCTGTGTTTAATCTGAAACAGGTCATAATGATCATGCATCATTTATTCTAGATCTCTCTCAGGGAGGTAATCCTTAAAGATGAAGACACATAGGGAACCTGCAGCTCTTAGTTCTGGAAAGCTCCTCAGGCTCTATATTATCGGCAAGACTTTGTTCAACAGCTGTTTTGTCATTGGGCCACAGTAGTTAATGGCTAGAGAGATTAAAGTATATCCTGTAATAAATGCATCACACTGCTGGACATAGCAAGGAAATTTTTATCCTTCTCCACAAGACTTCAAGTATTCCTGCTCTCTTGTGATAAAGCATTGCAGGACTCTCCATCTGCTTGGCATAGCTCATCTCTTGCCATTACAAAACAGTTTCTAAATTTGCATCGTGTTTTGATTTGTGTTTTTAGTAAAATGTAAAATAATCCTTCCTGTATAGTGCAATCCCAGCGATCTCTAAGGAATGCGGACAACTCTGAAAGAGATGATCAGCATGAGTCCACTTCTAATTGTGTCCAGAGCCTGACCGAAACAGCCTCATGAAGATGCATACAGCTGCCTTTCTGCAGCACAAGTTAAATTAAAATAAGGATATAGAAGAAAGAAAAGCTTTTCTGGTGTCAGCAGCTAAGCTTCGCTAGGACAATAATAGGTTACTTTTTTGCTTCTTTGTCTTGACAAACAATTCATGTCCATACTGCCCTTGACCAGGTAGTCCAGACTAAGAGCAAATGCAGATATCAATGGCTTTCTACTAGCTGGAGACAAGAAGGAAGGTGTTTCCTAAGCACAGGCCTGAATTTGCACCAGCATCCTGTGAACCCTCCACCAGATCGGCACTGCCTCATGAGGTAGACTAAAGCAGAAAAGTATGCCAAAGCCCAGAGATGCTAGAGTGTTGTCAAGACTATGAGAAGGAATAGTTAGGATCAGACCTGAGTCTCTGTGGTAGCAGTCAGACTCAGCAATCAGTCTGCAAGGATAAGGAAAATAGATGTCTTACAAGTCCGCAGCTAACACGAATAGGAAGACAAAGTATTTAATACTGATTTGAATAGGAATAGAAACAGACATATAGAAACAGCTGCACAATCACCTCCTATCTTCCTGGGATTAAAAAAGTCTAAATCTGACATTTCAGGAATATAAAGGAAAGACACCATCATTTACTTGTCTACAGAAGAATGGTTCATTTCATACTAAAAATAACATTGCTATGGTTAGCTAAATTAGGAGATCAATAGGCTGATAAGCTACTTCTATCCATTTTTACGCAGTCCATAGAGCTAACAATTGGCAATTCAGTATAAAGGTACAGCTTTCTAAATATTAACTTCTTGGGAGGTACAAGAGAATAAAAGGGAATTCTGGTGTAATTTAGCAGGAAAATAAGTGATATCTCTATGTCAAACAGGAAAATACTTATAACTAAATGAAAAAAGAATGTCTTAGACATAAACACACATCCAGTTTGATGGGTGGTTGGTGGTACAGTTTTCTGCCAAATGGAAGATTCTTTCTTGTCTAAACCAGCAGAGGATGCCAGCATTATGCAATTAGGGTGTCCAAGGTAAAAATGAAAGTAGAAAGACTTGAATTAATAGCAACATCAACTGTCAGAGAATAAAAACCTACAGACTAACCACACAATTAATTTACATAAAATTTTCTATCTACATGCCAAACTACAGAAAAATATTTTGTGTGTTCCAAAGTCAGGGAAACTGAAGCATAATGACATGAAAAGATTTGACCAGGGAAAAATTATCCCAAAAGACTTGTACACAAATATCCCACAGAAATGTTAGTCCTGTGAAAGGGGGAACAACATTAAAAAGGCAAATATTTTAAAACAATGTAGCTGAAAAATTAAAGATATGGCTACTTTGTTCAGATGCTATGTATGTATGCAGCTGTTACTTGAATAGGTTAAAGGAAACTGTGCAAACCAGTGGATACTGTAAAGCATTTATACTTGCACATCTTTCTTTCCTACTACTGTGCTCAGCTATGGGAAGAGTATTTGATGGATATTATTCATTCTTTTTGGAAGAGAGGAGGTGGCTAAATTTTTGCCAAAAGCTTCTTCCTCTGTCATACAAAACATAAAATACAGTTAGAAACATGTTTTCATGTCACAGAAGAGGTCTGCAGATAATACACCAAAAGTAGTTTTTCTTTACGTATACTGTGGAAATACTGGTCATTTCTCAAAGTTGAGCAATTAAAAAGACGTATTATTCTTAATGTTGCCATGAAGATAGCCATATCTCATGATTATTGAATATTTTTCTTCAACTATTTTCTGTCTCCAGCCAACCAGTTATCCTTCTTCTGATTGAAGAATATATCAATGTTCTGCACAATTATGAATCTCCTAAGAGAAAACCTCATCAGACTTTGCAACTTACAGAAAATGCTACATGGAAGTGTTAGTCTAAGGCTATTATTATAAAAATGTGCTTTCAACACCCTGTGCAAAGTCCATCTAGTGCAAGCTTAGAATTTGCTCCATGTCATAATTGCATTGCTTACATTGGATTTCAGGAGACTGAAGTAAAGGGGTGTTGTAGAAGATCCCTGAGTTAATGGTTCCACCAGCTCAAATCTAAATACCAGCAAAGCAGTGGGAGAATATTCTTTCCTTATGCCCGCAGTTTCTTTTTGAATTCTTTATGTATCTAAGCCTCCCACATACTTTTATCATTTTCACAGCACTTGTATTATCTATTCTTCTTCATATTTATCTTTGGTTCACATGGTTCTAGGGAGATACCAGCTCATATTTTGCATGGAGTAGTGCTTCCAGTGAAGAGGAATAGCATGCAGCCAAATAGACAGCAGCACAATATGGACCAGCAAATCATGACACAAAAGGCTCTGCAATACACAAGATGTTTCATAATCTCAAAAACAGTCAGCCCACACTTTGGCTTGCCAGTCCATGTCTAATGGTCATCAAACTAATCATGTCTTTTGGTTAAAGCTTAGTCCAATAGCTTCTGTATTGCTCAGAAAGAAAAAAATACAATGTTAATATAAGTAATAGAAAAGAAAATAAGACAGAGTACAGAATACTTTATATATAAAAATTATATAAAATACTATTTTAATCTCTTACAGAATTGGAAGAAGTGTATACTTTTATTGCACATATTTTTTGGTTACATATGAAGGAAGGCATGTAACAACATTAAAGCCATGCAGTTATCAGAAACCTCCTCAAATGTGAAAAGCAGATCCAAAATACACTTTAGAATTAGATCCAAATCCTGACCTGTACTTTCTGTAATTCATTAGAGCAGGAATTTATAGTCATTATGAAAGATACCATTCATTTTCTACCCAATTTTGGCAAAACCTGGACTTCCCTGCTGTAGCTGTAGCTACAAATCCCAGAATTAGAAAATATGAGAGCAAGAAGTATTTTGATATTTAGATGGTATTGCATTTTTTCTGGGTTGACTATGTAGTCAGACAGACACTTGCCTTTTGAAACCATAACTATTAGAATTGTTACAAAGTCTAAATACTATGTAAAGAGTAAATGAACCACATGCTGCTGTATTTAAGGAACTGAGGTCAGGCTGACTGGCCAGGCTATAGTTCCTTGGATCCTCCTTCCAGTCCTTTTGTGGATGGGCACCACATTGGCCAACCTCCACTTATCTGGCACCTCCTCAGTTATTTAGGACCAGGGACAAATTACGCAGAACAGCCTAGCTAGCTCTTGTGCTACCTCCTTACGTACACTGTGATGAATGCCATCCAGACCCATGGAATTGTTGGGATATAAGTGGCACAGCAGGTCACTAACTACTTCCTCCTGGATTACAGGAGGGATATTCTGCTCCCCCTCCCTGTCTACCAACTCAGGAGCCCAGTTACCCTGAAGATGCCCAAGCTTTCTGTTAAAGACTGAGGCAAAGAAGGTGTTAAGCCCCTCAGCTGTTTCCTTGTCTTCAATTACTCTGTTCCCTCCTTCATCCAATAAGGAGTGGAGATTTTCCCTAGTCCTCCTTTTGTTATTAATGTATTTATTAAAGTTTTTTTTATTATCCTTAACAGATTTGACCAGATTAAGTCCTAACTGAGTTTTTGCATCTCTAATTCTCTTTCTACATGACCCTATAATATAAATAATATATAATATTATAAATAT
The DNA here is from genome assembly GCA_013397515.1 of Upupa epops. Classification (NCBI taxonomy): domain Eukaryota; kingdom Metazoa; phylum Chordata; class Aves; order Bucerotiformes; family Upupidae; genus Upupa; species Upupa epops. The sequence goes on along the minus strand of VZRI01012050.1, from coordinate 80,616 downwards.
AATAAATATATATATAAATATAATAAATATAAATATTATAATATAATAAAAAAAGCTTCTTGATTAACCTGTCCCTCTTTCTAAAGCTGATACACTTTTCATTTTTTTTCTGAGTTCATGAAAAAGCTCCCTGCTCAACCAGGCTGGTCATCTTCCCCACTGGCCCATTTTTTGGCACAAGAGAACAGCCTGCTCCTTCAATGACAGCCTCCCATTCTCCTGTTTTTTTTGCTTTTCTGTAACTGCAAGTCTTCATGTGGAACACGAGCTTCCCTTCTTGTGTAAGAAGTCATCATCCTTCAACTGTAGTAATGATTACAGTTTCCACTTTCCAGCTTTTCCAGTCTTTCAACTACAGTTGGAGATTTGGCCTTTTGAAGCTGCTGGGACCCATCAGAGACCCAGAAAATTTCTTCTGCATTTCTTCTGCATCCTTTCTGTGCTATCTGTGACCTCCTCCCACAGTTGTTTCACTTGGTGTTGTAGCTCCTTAGGAGGTGCACACCTCCTTGCATCTAGCTCACCCAGTAATTTCCTTGATTTTGTACCTAACACTCTCTTTACACTATGTTGGAAAATGCACTTTCAACATTCAAAGGAAAGTAATCCACTAGGAAGTAGGGAGAAGAAAGAAACAAGATAAAATGGGGTTAGTATGTGCCCAGAGTTTGCCAATTAATTGAATACAGGTTCAAGGATACATATCATATCATTGTGAAAAAACTAGCAGATATCCCAGACAACATCTGTGTGTTCTTAAGATTTGATGTTGATTGACATTTAAGAGTAGGCCTATTTGAATTGGGCATATGAAAAAGTTAGTTAATAAACACCTGCAACCTTGTATGCAGTTTTGTAACTGATATTTGGAACTAATGAGCCCTTCTGTAATTTATCTGTTTTAATCTTCAATAGCCATGAGAAAATGTAGGTTGTACACAAAAAATAATTAATGCTGTCCTTGTCCTCCCTTTTTTCCTTGATACTCAAAAATGGAATTTTACACTGTGTGTGAAATACAAGAATTGCTCTTATTTTTCAAGATAAGTCTCACTCCTGTAATAAAGCATAATGATTCTAGAGACATGGTAGTAGAGCAGCTAACAATACAAGAAAAAGCCAGGCAGCACCCTTTTAGGTGCCGTAAAAATCTAGAATTTTTATAAAATGTTTCCGTAATTTTAATTGGAAAACAGTGCATCAGACACACTGAAACCTGGAATTCATAGATTCATAGAATGGTTCAGTTTGGAAGGGACCTTAAAGATCATCAAGTTCCAATCCCCCTGCCATGAGAGGGACAACCTGGAATGTACTTTTTATATTGACTGTCTTTTTGACCCTAAAAATTGTGAAACATTTTTGAATTTAAATGGGAAGGTATATGGGCTTGAACAGAGCATCACAAATATGTGACACAGTTGTTCTTCAAGTCACTGCTTGCTCCCAACTTCAAGTTTTTGAAGAAATTTTACATCCACCAGGAAAAAAAATGCACAAGAAGTTTTAAAAGGCTGCATTTTGATAGCTGTCATAGGTTGATCTCTGACCTCTTGACATCATATGATCCATGTGAGAACAATGGGTATGCCTCTCCCTCCATGTTACCATAAATGGCATGTGAGAAGGCTGAGTGCTCTCTTTTGTTTCTAGCTGCAACCACACTGGGATGGCTCTCTCCCTTTCTGCTATCCTGCCATGCAGACTTATTGAAAGATAACCCCCCTCCATCCTCTTCCCTGCTACATTACAAAATCAATTTCTTGTGTTTTTACTAATCTTTCCTTCATTCCTGATTTAGTTTTAGTACTATTTTATCCTCACATCCATTTGCCTTGCATAGATTCATAGAATGGTTCAGGTTAGAAGAGACCTTAAAGATCTTCTAGTTCCAGCGCTCCTGCCATGAGCAGGGACACCCTCACTAGATCAGGTTGCTCAAGGCCCCATCCAATCTGGCTTTGACTACTTCCACGGAGGGAGCACCCACAACGTCTCCTGTTCCATTGTCTCACCACCCTCATTGTGAAGAACTTCCTTCTGACTTCCAGTTAAAACCTACCCTTTTCCAGCTTGAAAACATTACCCCTGGTACTACCGCTACAAGCCCTTGTAGATAGTCCCTCCCCAGCTCCCTTATAGGCCTCCCTTCAGATACTGGAAGGCCACTATAACATCTCCCCAGAGTCTCCTCTTCTCCAGGCTGAACAGCCCTAACTCTCTCAGCCAATCCCCATAGGAGAGGTGTTCCAGCCCTCCAATCTTCCTTGTGGCCCTTCTCTGGATACATTCCAACAGTTCAATATACTTCCTGTGTTGGAGGCTCCAGAACTGGATGCAGTACTCCAGATGGGGTCTCACTAGAGCAGAATAGAGGGGGAGGATCACCTCCCTCAACCTGCTGGTCACATTCTCACAATGCAGCCTAGGATATGGTTGGCTTTCTGGGCCACAAACAAACATTACCAGCTCATGTTGAGTTTTGAATCGATCAACACCCCCAAATCCTTCTCCTCAAGGCTGCTTTCAATCTGCTCACCACCCAGCCTGTATTTGTGCCTGGGATTTCCTTGACCCAGGTGCAGGACCTTGCACTTGGCATTGTTGAATCTCATGAGGTTGGCACTGGCCCACCTCTCAAGCCTGTCCAGTCAGCAGTAACTTCAACAGACTACCATGGTCTTTCAAATATGATGGCTAGTGTCTTGGTACTTCATTTGACAATTCCTTTAGGACCCATGGGTGAATTTTATCAAGGCCCATGGACTTCACATTTATGTTCTTCAAAAGGTCTCATACCTGATCTTCACTGAAAGTTCTTGGATCGTCCTTCACTCTGTCTCTATCTTTGCCTGGATAGAACCTTTGATGCTGAAGACTGAGACAAAGAAGTCATTAAGCACCTCACCCTTCTCCATATCACTTGTCACCAGGTCTCCATTTTCTTACCGGAAAGGCCCTATGTCATCCCTAGCCTTCCTTTTGTTACTGATGTATGCAAAGAAACCCTTCTTTTTTACCTTTATCCTCCTGGTCAGCTTTAATTCTATCTCTGCTCTTGCTTTTCTAATCTGTATCCTGACTGCATTGGACAAGTCCTCTGTACTCATCCCAATCAGCCTGCCCCTGCCTCCACAGACTATAGACTTTCTTGTTGCATCCAAGTAAGTCAAGGAGCACCTTGTTAATCCATGCTGACCTCTTGGCACTCTTGCCCACCTTCTTCTTTCTTGAAACGCACTGCTGCTGGTCTTGGACGAGTTTGTCCTTGAGTAACAATCAGCTCTCTTGGGCACCTCTTCTCTCCAGGGCTTCATCCCATGATACCCTGACAACTAATCAGGTCTCCTGAAGTCCAGGTTTGCAAGCTTACTACGTATCCTGTTAGTTACCCTAACAATCTTAAATTTCACCATCTCATGATAAGCTCAGCTGAGACTGCCCTTGAGCTTCAGTTCACTCACCAGTCTCTCTTTGTTGGTGAGGATAATGTCCAGGGGAGAAATAAATTTCACAGAAATAAAAACGTTTACTGAGACCATACCAATTAAAAAAATTCTACTGAAAATCACATAGGCTTGATGCTGCAGTAAACTGCTTGGGAGACCAGTAGCAATCAAACTGTCAAGAAAAATGTAAGTTCCCAGACCTTTGACTCATTCTCCCAAGATAATGCGACAAATGTAAAATTTTAAAAAGCTTGGAATTTTTCTTTGAAGTGAAGTACAAATGTTTGAAAAAATAATAAACAGATATTATTATTTAATTTACTGCATTGGCATAATAGATATATGAGAGCACAACTGAAGATCAAAGTTTCAGAGCTGTCAATTAATTTATATTTTTTTTTACGTGAAATTGCCAGGTACTTTGTTTTGAGAAAAGTAATGACAACCTACAGAGATGGTCTAGGTGAATAAATTAGTTTTTGCTGGTTCTGTTCTAGAGTCAAGTCTAAAAAATGCTGAAACATCCCAAAATTCCAGAGTTTGAACTTTCTGAATGCTGATTGCGATTATATTCTGTTCTGACCTGGCCAATGAGCAGTCAATCTTCATGAGACAGCTCAAAATTTTCAGACAGAATCTGCCAAATCTCATGCTGAGGGTCTGAGTTGTCAGAAGTAATAAATTTCCTACCAGTAAGCAACTGATAGAATTAAAGCTGCTTTTATTTCATTATTCTATTACACTCTTTCAGCAGTCATCTCTCTAACAATTAAAATTAACAGCCAGGCAGTTGTGATTTGTCTGGGGACAAATAATTGTTATCTAAATATTTCATCCTCTCATCAGAAATTCTTGCTGACTTCAATTACCATTAAGAATAGTCATATTGAAGTGGCGGCCTTTAGCAATTAGGCTAAAGATAGCATTTGATAGACTGACTCCGTAATTTAAAATATCATGTTTTTTTATAAAGATTGTGAGATGTTATATTACGATTCGTGTCAAGGTAAAAACAATATCCCCCCTTGTCATTGTGGAAAACTATTCAATGAACAAAATAAACAGTGAAACTCAGCAGGAGAAACAGTAAACAGGATGGGGGGTGACTGAGCAATCTAAAACCTGCAAAGTGTTGCGAAATGTATGGAGACCTAATCTCTTTTAATTAAGATTAGGCCAAGAACATTGTCTCCCACCTTATCTTTGGATTCGGGGTCTCACTAAGAAGTGGAGATGTAAACAAAGTGAAGACTGATATAGGGGATCCTTTGAAGTGATAATATGTATGAAATAAGGTATAAAATGTTGCTGCCTTAAACTGTAAGGTGTGCGTGTTGGTGGAGTGACTAACTCCCCACGCACCCGGCGCCGCTTGCTCATTCCTTATTACCGCAACCAATAAATCTTTTGTATTTTATCGAAGATTTGGGTGTCTGTTGGATCATTTCTAACAAGATTAATCTCTTTTTCTTGCAAAAGTTTTTCAGGTTTTTTTTTTTCCCTAAATGGGAAAGTTGAAATATGATTGAACTTCTTTTTTATTCATATATGATTGAACTTCTTTTTTATTTCATAAAACCCACACAAATATATGGCACAATAGTAGGAAAACAAACAAACAAACTGCTTTGGCAAACTGTGCTATCAGAAGAGAAAAAACTGTTAAACAACATTCCTAAACAGCAATCTCCATAGAATGAACTTCTTTTTCTAGTGGTAAAAGCTGGGTGCTCATCTACAGTAAGCCAGGTAACCTTCAGTACATTTCAAAGAAAGGTCTTCATGCAGAGTGAGTGTAGGGAAGAGATGGGGGTAAAATAGGTGAAAAGTGAGGAGGAAGAGCAGCTGCAGATGTGCAGGGAAGCCACTGGTCCTGGAACCTTCGAAAAAGCAGTTCCATTTCATTTTACAGGTGGTTTTTGAAGAGAAAGGTTAGGGTCAGTGCCACTGAAGTTTCCTGGTAACTGAGCTGTGATACATACAGTCTCAGTATAATGATGTCAGCAGGTGGATTTTCATGTACAAAGTGTTAAATAGTAACAAAGTCAAAGGTCTTGTTTTTTAATTTGTGTGGGAACACATGAGGAATGACAACAGCCCAAATGGCTGTACTTGAATATAAATATTTTTAAACAGTAAAAATACTCATTTGATACTAGTATTTAAAAATTTGGAACACTGGATCATATACCAGCATATGTGGAAAGAAATAGCAAAAGTACTAACTAGCTTTGTAAATACAGATACTTTTCATTTAGAGCTTTAGGATGAATCTAACAGCATCATGGTAGTGGTCTGACAACTGTTACTATAAGCTTAGTTCCACAGGAGGTCTGTATTAAAATTTCATGGCTTTTTTGTGGGGAATAAGAAGAGACAGAACAATAATAATTCTGATCATTTTTGAGATACAAGCTGCAGAAGTACAAACTTTGTATCAATGGTGTGAACTAGAGGTTAGATCCAAAAATTTGTGTAAGATCAAATTCTTAGAAGCAGTTGTTGCCTAAGTGGGTTTTGATTGCATATTTCCAGGTCACATAGACCTACACAGTGTACAGACATTCAAGGCTTCAGAAAAGCAATGACCTATGAGCTTCAAGTGTGAGAAATAAACATGAAGAGAGGACAAGCACTAAAGGACAGAACAAAAACCTGTGCCATATATTCCAGGTATTTCAGTTTCAAATTGAACACAGTAATGTGTCTCTCTCTGGTGCACTGTAACACTTAATTTGTGGAAAATGTTCATCTTTATGACCTTCTGAGAATGAAGTAGGATTACTAAATAAAGTTGGAGGGTTTTCCATACAGTTGCATTACAGTCTTCCATAATACAGTGATAGCTAGGTAATTTCCTATAGTCAGCAAATGTTTTTGGCATTTATTCAGCTGTGTTAAGAGATATTGTAGCAAAGCTTTATTATGCACACTTATCTTGTTCTACTTCTAGGATGTAATGACTGACTTTTCAAATGGATTTGAAAGAAATATGTATTACAAGAAATATTTTACTAATACAAGATATGTTGAGCATACAGTTTGAATTTAATTACATTTTTTCCTAAACTATTTTTTTTACAGTAAGTATAACTGAAACTATATTTATTCAAAAAATAAAAACTGCTGGTGTACTTAAAATTTTACACATTCCTGACACTGTAGCTAAGAGAAAGGCAACTAGAATAGGCTTCTGTCTCTAAAGGGAACATTTATACAATAATTTTCAAATAAACATAGAGTTTTGAATTAACAGGGAGGTTTCTTACCAGCTCTCACTCTACCACAATGTAAATTCAGACACATATAACTAAATACACTTTTTAGTACTGCTTTTGAATTACCAGTTTGGAAGGCAGGAACCAGTGAGTAGAATAAAAGTGGTGCAAACCAGTTGTCATAGGCCAACTTGCAGATGCTGCAATTTGCTGACTAATTTGGTAGAACATGGAATGCATCTCATGTAAAAGTTTCCTTAAAATCAAACAGAATTTAGATTGTAATGAAAGACTAAGCATAAGCATGAAACTTTAATTCTTCTGCAGGGGCATAAGAACTTTATTACTTAGAGATATTAAAAACTACTTACCTTTTACATGCACCTTAGGATGTTCTCCAAAAGACAAGAAGCTTTCAAATATACTGCCATTTTGGTCACTAGGGCTAATATTATCATCATACTAAGAGTAGAAAAACAGGAATTCAAGAAAGCATGACTATTCTTGATTAAGTTCTTTGAAGAAACAGATATAGCCCTTAATTAAGCCATTTCGAACTGTTTAGATCTGCCCATTATAAGAAGGAGTTCTGAGTAGCTTTGATAGATTAAGCTATTTCATTGTAATTGCAGACATAATTCTGTATAAGTGTACAATAAGCACAGGTAAGTGCAGAGTATTCACACTGCTTTTTAACTTGCTATATCCTTAACTTTCCAGTCTTTGATGAATTATGACCAAAACCTCACAGAAGAATTTTCCTAGAAGTTACTATCCTTGCCACAGTCAGCAAAAGCAGCCATTGATTCATTCCTCATATTGTGTGCACCACCCATTTCGAAGTGTTGAATGACAGAAGATAAAGTGATATTAACTGAGCTGTAGTCATACCTCTGCACTAACAAATTTTGCTCAGTAACAGTGATAAAATCTAAAGTTATGTTGGGTCGTTTATATAAGGCTTTGTTAGACTTCATTGCCCCAAGAAATAAATACTGCTATAGAAATTGAAAGGCAACAGTTTACTATGTGTGTTTGCTCAAAGCTGAAGTAAAGTACAATTTCTTAAACCAAATAGCAACCTTTAAAATATGCAAGTGACATAAGTGATTTAAATGGGATCAGTTAGTGGTATGTTACAATCTGACATACTTTTACTGAAAAGTAGATTGAGTAAGACTATTGCACTCTTTCAACCTCTATTCCAATGCAGGAGAAAGTATTAAAAAGCATCAGATGAAACAATGGGGTACTAAAGACAACAGAAAAGAAAGAAATATTTGCTAAGAGCCTCCATAACAGAAAATAAATACACTTTTTTTGTTTTTATCTTGATTTGGGTGACATAAAGTCATCTGGTTATTATTATAAAATGCATGCATATGCCAAAGAAATCATAAAGAAGCAGGAAACTGTGCAGGAAAACATCTTCAGTGCAATTATCAAGAACTTCTCAATAATAAAGGGAAGATGAATTTTGAACAGCACACTAAAAACCATCCCCTCACACTGCAATTCTTCTGTGTCGAGTTTTTTCTCTACACTATAAACATATACAGGAACTAGAGCTTTGCTAAAGAACAGAGGAAAAAACGTTGAAGTGACCTATTACAGATATGCCTCGCTATTCTACACTGAACAGCAAATAAGTTTAGCAATGTGCTACTCATGCATTTGGTCCTGCTGTTGCATTTTAAAAGTTCCTAGCAGAACTGGTGAATTAAGAGGATTATGACAACACAACAATTCTAAAATTCATCATGCATTCTTCTCACCTTTTTCATGTGAAATTCTGAAATTATTTTTTATATTGTTAGTAGTTGTAAAAATTTCGGATTTTATATGTTATTATCTACAATACAAACATGCAGTAAAAGCTAAATGTATCAAACACAATTTTTACAATGTGACATTATCTCATTATATACATGATTAATCATATGAACTGTGCTGGGAAAGCAGAGCATACATTCAAGTGAAGTGAAGATCATGAAAATATCAACTGGTAGTCCCTCAATAGTTAATGCATGCTAAAGTCACTAAGATGTTTTACCACTGGGGAACAATATTTAGCACATTTCCCTCTGAAATATTTTTGAGGGCTTTTTTCCCATTTTCATTTTCCTTTTATCTGAGACCATGTCCTTAAAACATTCTCAGATTTCCTGTCAAAATACACTTTTATCATTCTTTATATTCTAACTGAATCAAATAGTCAGACTCTCAGACTGAATACCATTTATATTTAGTTTCTGCCGAAATAGATCAAAACCAGGAATGGTGTCACTAACTAAATCCTTCTAATTTCTCCTTGGCAAAACAAGGCAAAAACATTACTACACAGAAACAGAAGCAGCTATCCTGCACATACTTCCCAACAAGGCAAAACAGCAGTAATGTCTTTTGCTCAGGAGACAGCAAAATCACAGTAAGTAGAAACAATGATTCTGTTATTATTTGTATATCATTTATTTCAATAACGATTTCTAATCTTAAAGATTGATGACAACAAACCTAATGGATATTTTAAAATAATATTCTTTAAAAAAGTAAAGAGAAAAAAAAAAAAAGGAATGAGGAAGCAACACTTTCTCCATCCTGAAAAATAACTCATATTGTGTTTTGAGTCCGTCTTTTTTAGCGATCAAGTTCTTGCCTGGAGATCTGTGAACAGCCTCTAAAATCCAGCTCTTGCGAAATCCAGCTTGGAGCATATGCTTAAAGAAACAAAATTCTTACTCTTCTGTTTTGTAGACATGTGGTTTATAGCTCTTCAACACCTGGAGGTTCACACCACCACTACTGGGATTTGAAAACCATCAGCCACAGGTTCATTTGATTTAGTTGAAGTTAGAAAGTGGATCTCTTACATTTTTTCAAGCTTTATAACAGTTTTGAGAGAATTGATAGTACATCTATGTACAACAGCCAGGTATGTAAAATTTCTTCACTAAAGAAATCAATCAGGTACCATTTTTTGAGACACGGTTGCAGGTTGACTGTGCAATTATTATAGGGTGACTCTAGCAAGATGTTGTTCCCCCATCAGGCTGTTCTATCAGTCCCTTTCCACAGATGGAAAGTGGGGAGAAAATAAATACGAAAGGCTGATGTTTGATGTTTCAAGCACAGGGAGAGATCACTCAACAATTGCCACCATAGGCAAAACAGGCGTGACTAGGGAAATAAACCAATCAAATCAGACTAGGGTAATGTTCTGGGATAGAGAGGAAAAAAACAGTTCGTATCACCATCTCTGTTCCTTTCTTTTCTTTTCAGTATTGTGAAGATAGCTTAAGCATCGTCATTTGGCAGAACAAAGACGCGAGGGGGAGGGAGCAGGAAGGTAGAGGGGTGACGTCTCCCGGGGAAGCGGTAAAACTTTTCAGGTTTATTTTTTACTTTATTTTTGAGCAGGAGACTTTCTAACATTACGATTGGAAATTGTTTTTGAGCAGGAGTTCTCGGCTCTGTGATTGGGTATTACTTTGAGCGGGAAATATGTTCAGTTTTGGGATTGCTTACCGCAATTACTTCAAGGGGCTTTTTTGATGAATTATGACCAAAACCTCACAGAAGAATTTTTTCTAGAAATCACTATCCCTGACTAAGTCACCAAAAGCAGTGGTTGATTCATTCCTCATATTGTGTGCAGTACCCGTTCTGCAGTGTTCAACGACAGAAGATAAAGTGGTATTAACTGAGCTGTATTCATGTTTGTTGACGTGTTTGTCACAGGGAACTGGAAGGAAGATGCAGAACAATTTCAGGTCATTAGTTACCTACTGCCAGCTCCAACTGAGCACGTTTTCATCCCATCCAACAGAAGAAAGGTGCTGCCTGAGAAGTCTGCCCTGGGGCTGCGTTTGGGGCTCCCTCTGGTTGCCTCATTTTCCCACTCTTGCAGGATTTTTGGCAGGGACGGGTTTGGTTTTGTTTTCAGGAACTGGTTTAGCCTTCTTCGGTGTGTCTTTGCTGCTGCGTTTTGCCACTTCTGGACCCCTCTAGACACCCTGCTGTTTGCTACGGACTTCGGCCTTTCCCTCCACTGGATCTGTGAATTTATTGCTGCTTACTCCGCTGGAATTTCCCATATGGACTTGTCCATATGGAAAAGTTAATAATGTACTGTTTTTCTTTAAAATTATATGATTTTTGCTACGAAATGAGCTACTGTTTGATAGTTACTGGTTTTGCCTCTTCTTTCCTTTTGCTTCTCATTATTCCTGAAACAATATTCAATATTTAAATCCTGTTAGAGGTGTATTTTTTCCATTGCAACACTAGTTCAGTTGTCACTGCCATGTTTGGTGGGATAACACAGCATTCATCTTACATGTTTGTATACATGATGGCTTAATTGTGTCAACCACATGCAAGGCAACCTTACAGCTTACTAAATAAATATGTACATCCAAATAATTGCTAGGTAAAGAAAGATGTCTGTCTTTTGCTTTGTTTTCACTAAGTGTATACAAAGGTTATCAGTTGCTCCTTGTCTTAGGAAAAAGTGGACACATATTTCAATCTCCAATTATTCTCCCTGACTAAAACTTTTGCATATCTCTTTCATTTTGAAAATGTCTGTTTATGTCTAAATTGGTTTCAACTGGTAGTAATCTGAACACTAGCAGTTGCATGCCCATCTTCACAGATCACTGTACAGTAATACCCACACTGATTCTGTTTTTCATTAATCCCACCTAGATTATACCAAGATTATGAGAGTTTTTCTATCCTACATGTGTATGGGAGGTGAAAATTCATATAACAGTAGTGATTTCATACAGCAGTACATACATGATGCAGTCATCGTGGTACAAAGTCACACCTTTTTTCTGCATTCCTGTATTTCCTCTAAGTAATTTCTGTTTAAATCAAATAGCTGTTGGCCTTGAGGAAAATTATTTTACAAAAATCAACAGCAGGTGAAAAAAAAAACCACAAGAATACAACTCCAAGAACAATGCTAGTGAAAAACTATCATTTAGGGTCCAGTTCAAAGTTATGTGTTCATACTAAAGAGTCTTATCTCTTGAAGAGTTTTTATGTAGTTGATTTAGGCTTTTAGGAAGTTCTGTTTTTTAGTAACCTGTATCCTGCTTGAGCAGGAGGGTTGGCCCCAATGATCTTTGAAAGCCCCTTCATAGAATCAGAGAATCATTAGGTATCGGAAGGGACATCAAAAGACAATCTAGTCCAATCCCCCTGCCACAGCAGGACCACCTAGACCAAGTCACAGAGGAACAGATCCAGGCAGGTCTTGAATGTCTCCAGAGAAGGAGACTCCACAACACCCCTGGTCAACCTGTTACCATTTAGATTAAACTTTCCCTACCTAAGTCATTCAGACTGTCCATTAACTTGAAAAGGAAAAAAAAATAGAATAAAGAAGAAAAAAATCAGGAATTCTGGGGGAAAAAAATCCTCCTTTTATGAATTCCAGTCTTTGCAGCCAGAACCCTGAATCATCTTTAGGCCACTTATCTGAGGTTAAAAAGGAAAATTTGGACTACATGGAATAATACAGAATTTATTTATGTTAACACAAAGCCACAACAACCTAGTGAATAGTGTGTCCTACATATGCATGGCAAGGTCGTTGTCTTCCAAGCTTCCCACACACTGTGAATAATGCTTTCTGGGTTTTGTTAAGCATTCAGACTTAGGAAACAGTTCATAACCTAAGTATATGGAGAAAAAAATTTTGTTCCTTACTTTCTGTTTTACTTGTAAATATCAAATTTTAATTAAATATAATCACAGACTTGGGATCTGACGTGAGAATGGAAATTAACAGCTCTTTTTATTGATTCTTCACATTTTGCAACCACTAACCAGATTGCTCATAGCATTACTGCTTAGCTGTAAAGGCCTGCTGCAGCCAGAGTCTCACATAAAACCCAGCACCTCTTGTTATTTTTCTGCCTTTCATGCAGGAATTCACCAGCAATCACAAATCAAGGGGTTTGTGAAGTGCAAAGGAATATCTTGGACTAACAGCAGACAGCCAGAATTTTGACAACAGGTTGTGAGGCCGTGGGTTCATATGAGCTTTTCCTACTATCATTTTATAACAAGATAGAGTGAAACTAAGCTGAAGAGCTAATGCAACAGACTTTCATGTGGCATATGAACATAAGTGTATTACATGCTTGCTTTCAACAGAGCAAATAAACTTTATAAGCACATACAATCTGTTTACATCCTTCTTAGTTTCCCCCTCCTGAAAATTTTGGTCAATCAGTGCAGAGGATCTTCAAATACCTGATTTCAGCAAAGTTCCCTCTGTTCTAACCAATCCCTAAATTAAGTCAAAATGCTAATAAAACATTGAAATAATTAATACATTTAATTTCATTGAAAGTTAATATTTTCTGAAGTGTTTTGCACTTACCTTTGTTAGCAGCTTTTTCACACAATTAACTATGTAAATTGTAGAGCTGTTCATTTTGCACATACTGTCCATGCAAGTGCAGGGCAGCTGGAGGATCAGGGCCAGCCAGAAGTGGTTTGTGAAAGGCAAGTCCTGCTTGACCACTTTGATCTCCTTCTAGGCCCAGGTGACTGGCCTAGTGAATGAGCAGAGGGTCCTGGTGATGACTGTACATGCATTAATGCACATACCTAACTATAGTCATCATCCTAACGAGCATACTTGCACTTCTGTTTCTGTTTGGTGACTAGCTTTAGAGTGGTTTAAGCAATTTCTTCAAGGGAGAAGAAGCTCTTGCCATGCAACTAGACAAAATGGGGAGAACTATGCATACTTCTCATTAAGATAAGAAATATTTCCATAAGGGCTTTTTTTCTTTTGTATGCACACCCTGTAGCAGATAAAGACAGGTGAAGCAATTTCTGAAATGTAATGATGCATTTCACATACTTCGTGTTAACTGTTGCAATGGATAAATAATGCAATCCTTCAAATTGTACACAATTTGGATGTGCAAACATTTTAAACGTCATTAGCTATATGATTTATCATCACAACTCTAAAGTCTATCCACATTTGAAGTAAAATTTCCTTTTGAGTTTATACTCTGTCAGTTTTTAAATGACATTTTCATGTTCTGTGTTTTCACATTTATTCAGGTTATTTTATTTCTTAACTAAAGGTAAAACCTGCAAAGATGTCTGTGGAGGACTGAGACAGAACAGCAGCTGTAAAGACTTAACAGGTGGTCAGCACTAAAAGCAGATTCAACCTTCTATAAAACAGTTGCTCATATATTTTGTCCCTTACACTTTTTCAATGGTCAATTTTGAAAGAGTGCAGGTTCACAATAGTAACAGTCATAACATCAATAGTAACACAACAGTAGCACTCATAACTTCAAAGAACAGAAAGAATAAAACAACTTCTGCTGGGAGAACAGAGAGGAAAGATGGCATCTCTGTAATCATTATGAGGACGTATAGCAGGGTGAATCTGTTGTTGATGTTAGCCAAGGGGCTTGGAGTAGGAAGGGAAAGTATTTTGTATTTGTAACATTAAACTAAGTACCAATATTATGGTAACATTTGATAATGCTGATGTACCACTAGCTGTTGAGACAAAGATAACACAATGCAATGACTTTGTGGCTCTCTGTAGCACTGTTTGAAAACAACCCAATGTATCTCCTACTACTAAAGGTAGAATACTTCCATGTTCAAAATAGAAATTCATTATTCATAGAAAAGTATTCTGACCCTGCTTTCCAGATGGTACCTAAATATGTCCAGGCCTCAGGGCAGAAGATAAAATTTGAAACTTCATACACAGAAAAACAAAAGGAAAAGCAGAAAGAAACAGCCAACTCCTCTATTTTTAGTTAGGAAACTCCTTTCTGATGCAGGTGTGGCTATTACTTAAGGGGGCGGTTCAACTACTCTAAACATGGTAAACCAAAGTCACCTTAGATGCCAAGAGATACAGAGAACAGAAAGTCTCAGCCATCTTTACTTGGCAGAAAGTCAAAGCCAAACATTTATAATTTATTAATATTCACTTTCCAGAGTCCAGACTGAAGATACTCAGCAACTTAGATCTAAAAATAAGTTGACACACATGAACTAAAGTGAAAAATATTAGCCATTATCCTAGGGGATATAATGAGAAGAAGGTAGCAAATAGATTATATTCTGATATTTGCATTGGCTGATTAAAATCTGAGGACATGACATTTGCCTAGCAGCTAATGAGAAAATAATTGCTCTTTGTTTGTCACATGTTACATAAATAACACCAACCTAAAAGCATAGATTGTGAGAACATAAAATCTGCTGAAACAGTGAAGATATCTCCAGGCAGGAGATGCAGTTTTACAAGAAGAATTTTAGTTTTGAAATGTCTCACAATCAAACATCATAAAAACACAAGATGTAATCACCTTACATCCACACTTGCTGCAGGCTTAGCTGTCAGCCATCTGGTATAGTATTCAACAGAATAGCAGACAAGCAAGAACCTGCAGTAAGAAGAGCAAAAAAACAGTCAGGAAGTTAAATAAACTGTGGTAATCAACATGGTGGTACATTATTTGACTAATTTTTATTCTCAAACACTTTCCTTAATGTGTCTGTGTTTATCGATTATGGAAACAAAATATTTGAGAATTTTTTGTGCATTCCTCTCTCTAGATCAATCATACAGAAATGCAGCTAATATACACAAATTTTCTTTTAATATTCCTCAGTAGATAAAAGCATTACAGCAATGTTAATAACAGTGTGACTTTGATGCTTATCACAGGTGGGGAAACAACAGAGAGAAGATGAGCTACAGTAAATAAGATATTATAAACATTTAAAAAATTAAGAATTAGATACGCCAGAATATACCTTTGCAGCACAAAACCCAGAGTATGCATGATCCCTAGCCAGCACATAAGGTAAAACATTTCAGCAGTTAACACTGAACAGTTTTAATGCTACATTTCCCAGAGTAGTCCACAGTTTAAAAACAGAAGCAATTTCTGTGCAGCTTCAATAAAAAGGTAGGTAGTTCTCAGAAAAATTTCTAGCCATGGTGGGAGTTGAAAGATGTGCCTCAGAGCATCCCAAGATGAAAAATGAAATCCCAAATTCCTCCCATTTCATACCCAATTTCTCAGAATAAAGGAATGTAGTCTTGTGCCAATGGGCATGGATTGACCATTAGGAGCTCAGGTCTTCAGTGGACAGTTTAGGGGCATGAAGGGAAGTTATTGAGCCAAGGATTGAGCAATAGCAAGACATCTTGTTATGCAGAGAAAAAGGATGGGGAGACAGCCCAATATTTTCCAGCCACAGGTATCTATGGCCACCAGTTCCATAGTTCCATTGCATATGGGCTAACAGAATGGTTCTAACAGAAGGGTGACACTAACCTCTAGGAAAGAAAGAAGGGAGAGTGAAGGATGTGTCAGAGCAGGGCATTTCGCAAACACAGTGAATGGATGCATTGATGTGCCCATTGACTACAAATACTGTACATTTGACAACACAAAACCCCTCCTGCCCCATATGCACAGGAATTATCTTCCTAAAAAAAGACTTTGGCCAACACACACTCTGCTGATCTCCAGCAGCAGGCAGAAGAACAGCTAGGCAAAGGCAAGAGTGTCAAGAAAGTAATACAGGCTACCTAGAACAGGAAAGCCAGTCCGGAGGAACAGTGGGGAAAAGGGTGCTGCTGGTGATGCAGTTGCACCAAATCTGTTGCATGGGGAATAATAAGGAGAGGGGGACAATATCTGAGGAGGACCCTGAAATACACAGGTAAGCTCGGATCACAGAATCAGTTTGGTTGGGAGACCTCAAACATCAAGTCCAACCGAGGTCTGACAAGGTGAATCAAAGGCAGCAGCCAGATGGCTGCGCGGTGGGCTCAACCACAGGGGCCACTGTGGGGTCGGTGTGGGGCTAGCTTAAGAACTGTGAGGGGTCTCCGCCAGCATCACCATCCGCACTCAGACGCTAAGCCTACATCCCTGGACTGTGCATGCAAAAGCAGCTCGTATTCTGCATGTCACCGGGGTTTGCCCTCTATTCCCCCCCCCCCCCCCCCCTTTTTTTTTTTCTCTCCTAGTTTTTTAAGGCAGACGTTTCCTACAGTTGGATGGGACGGTGCGTCCATCCTTTCTACCCACACCTTTCCACCAATTTCCCTTGCTTTTCCTGCGTGGTCTGGAGGGGCGGTGGGAGTGTTCATTATGGGCTGCTGAGCTCGCCCTTCTTTTGTGCAGTCGTGCGTACACGCGCTTCACAGAGCCGGCAATTCCTCCCCTCTTCCCTTTCCTCTGTGATCCTAGCGCAACTGTTTTGAAAAAGCATAAATACGTGTGTGTGTGTCTGTAGGTTTTTTCCTAAGCCCATGATAAAGCACTGTGAGGTCAGAATGGTAAGTGTTATTTATTTATATTTTTAAATTATTGCCATTTCTTGTGGAATTTGGGTTAAAAAAAATAAATCGGGGAGCAATGTCGGTGAGGGTGGGTGGAGGAGAAAATCCTCGCACATAATACAAACCTCATGCTGTTGTTAAATACCGGGAGGGATCTCAGCTTCCTCGGAGCACGTCAGGGACCCTTCCCGCTTCTCCGCTCTGCCGGCCTCCCCCTAATCGCGGTTTTGCGGGGTCTGATGTGTCTGCAAACGACCTTCACACTAGTTGTCTGTCCTTTACAGACCACTGCTGAGGGGAATGGGTTTAAAAATAGCACATTTTCACACTGAAGTATGTATTTGTACAACAAAAAACTGCATCACGCTACAGAGGAGCACCAGTTGGCAAACAAGCTGAGGAGTACTATGTGCTGGCTAATTATTTTATTTTATCAGCAAGATTTTATCTTATTTTATTTTTTGAAAGATGGATACTTAGAGCTGATTCAGCCAGCTAAAGGAATAATAAGGAAGTTTTCTCACTTCACAGTTACCTGAGGTAACTTTCCTCATTGTAACATTTAGCAATAGTTTGGATTTTATGTTGTGTGGTAGAAAGTAATAAATAACTTTCACTGACTTCTTTCTATGGATACCAGAATCACTTCTACAGAAAATAGCTTTAGGTCCACATTATTTAATTTCCATCATTACTTAAAGAAATAAGGATAATTGTTGGCAGTGGCAAATCTAGTTACTGTTCTGGTAACACTTCCAGGCTGTTGTCTGGAAAATGATAAGAACAAACACAGTTTAAAGTATATAAATAGGAACCAGGGTATGGAGTTAGGGAAGAAGAAGTTATAGACTTCTAGATGTAGCTACAGAGAGAGACTTCTTTCCTAAGATTATTTAATCTTCAATGAATATGGGTTTAGGGTTTTTTTTTTAATATTATCTGTCGAAAGGTTCGATTTAGTATTTATCACAAATACACGTAGAACAATTTGCATGTATTTCAGCATCAACTTGCCTCAAAATACCTTGTTTTTAAAAATGTTATTCTTCCTTTGATGAAGTCAGTAATCTTTTAGATATAAATACATGAGTACACAAAGTTCAATAATTGTTAGGGACTGTAACTTCCAGAGTTTGACCCTGTGCTGGCTGCAGTAAACTGAATCATTCTAATGGGCTGCAGGTGGTAAACCATACACAGATTTCTGCAGTTAGTTTTTTTTTTTTTTTTCTGTCAGGCTGTTTCTCCAAGGAAACTGGATCCACTACATGTATTAATATTTTTATAGTGATCATATGAAATACGAATGCTAAAGTTTTTATAATTGTGAAGGATTTCCACTGATCGTACACTTACCCTGCATTTCGATTATCTTTGAAGCACTAAGTGGTGACCACAGAGGAAAAAAAGCTGTTGAATTTTGGGGGGAATTCCACTAACTAGAAGGGAACTATTTTTTCTTCCAGATATTCTCCACAAATGTTATTAACTTTATGAGTAAAGAGTAGATAGATTTACTTGTTCCCATTAGTCTGTTTTCTCATAACCTCTCAAACAGATGTACTGAGCTTCCGTGGCAGCAATCACCCACTCAGTGCTTTCATGCTCCCTGAAAAGAGCCCACTCATGCTGCTGCAGCATGGTAGTGTGGGGTACCTTCTTCTACCAGCACCTGCATCTTGGTGTGGAGATATCATAGGTTCAGCATCAATGACACTGGACATACAAAAGAAAAAAACCAAACAACCAAGAGGAAAGAATGATATAGAACAAATTTAACCCCAACTCACGACAAAAGGATTTAGCAAGCAATAAAACTGCAACACTTGATAGAATGAATCATCTTGACAGTGACTAAGAATTTGATAGTCTGGATGGATGATAGTAGAGGAATGCTTTATGTTCTTATGTAATTAGAAATACCTAGGAAAAAAAGGCTATGTGTCCACGCAAACAGATGTTTGCTACTATCCTGAAGAATATGTGTATGGATTAAATGTTGCTAAAAATTAGGGTAGTGACTGTGAACAAAATGCATGTGGAGACTTCTCTGTGAAATTACACAAGGCAGGAAATCCATGTACATACCTAAAAGCAGACAAGTAGGAAATGAGTTTAAATGCTTCCAATCCATGTGAATATCACAGTTCCTTACATCAAAGTCCAGACTTAGACTGAAAAATGAGAATTCAGAATGAAGTACAACAGCAGAAGTACTAGAACTGCATCAAATAAGAAAAAAAAAAAAAAAAGTCTTACAGTGATTGTCTGGAGCTTCCTGGGTACCCTCTTGTTTCCATATAAAACCACCTAAAACGTGTGAAAGTCCCTGTCAGTTGCTGGATATCAAGTGCCAAAAATGCACAGGATATTTATTCTAATAGAAGAAAAATGTTAATTGCATCAACAATTTCATATTCAAGACACTAAACAAAATAACACACAGCTCTTATTTTAGCATTTTAATACAATTTTTTTATCCTTAAGTGTTATTAATGTGAAATTATTATACAAAAACATATTAATGTCAAATAAGCATAGTTTGAATGTTTACCTTTCAGATGAAGTATTCGTATGACTTTATTAGCTCTTCATTTGTGACACTTTTCAAGTTTATGTTTTGCAGACATATGTAATCAAAATTTATACTGAACTCCTCAGTGGTTCAACTACTAATTTTCAGTAAGGGTTCTCCACCTCAGAAAAGAGTTTTAAATTTTGGAAATGAAAGTTACAAATGAGACTCCTTTGTTATTTTTGAAGGACAGATTGGAAAAATAACATTGTAGTTATTTCAGGCTATCTATTTTCAAATAATGCAGATGCCTATTATTCACAAGTGTGAGAAGCATTTAGAAATTGTTCTCAGCCTAATTCAGGAATCAAGTGCAGCACCTTACAAATTCTGTGGTTAATTAATTGCATGCTTTTAATTCTTTGGCTTTCTAAGATTTTGCATACAGAAAAAATAAAGAAAATCACACTGCTTTATTTAGAAGATGTATGGATCTTCGTGGGCAAATATTAAAGGCAGTTAACTTGGAAGTCTGGTAATTCATGTAAGGAAAGTGGTTGAACTGTATTCTGCAATTAATTGTGCATCCATGTAAAGTCAACCAAACTTTAGAAATGCTTTTAATGAAATGCATATGTCTTTGATGCTCTCAACAATACTGTCAAGGTGTTATGAATCTGCTTCCAAATTTATAACAGGGTATTGGCAGATACACTTACATGGATACACTTTTCTTATATTTATTACACAGAACAAAACATTTGTAATTTTGCCTAGTCCTTGGAATTACATTTCTTTAAATGTAATAGAAGTGCAAAGCATGTTAAAATATGTATCTTAAAAACTATCTTTAAAGTCATTAAGACTTTTAAAACCTCAATGCTTAAAAATACTTTTGTATGTATCAGAAATACTAAGGTCAGTACTTGAAATTTTGTGCATTGAGAGACCTCTGTCATTAGAAGAAAATTTACATAACATCTGTGAAGAATAATTTGTAATGAAACTGAACAATAAAGGCAGCAGACAGTATAAATTTCTAAGCTGTTTTTTCTTGAAAGTTGGCTTCAAAAATTCCTTGCCTGGGTATTGTTTTTTGACCTGATGACAAAAATGTCAGGCTACTCTACCACAGCAGAAATACAGCTGGTTTTGTTAGAAACTACAGGCATTCAGGGTTAACATGACCAGAGTGTTATTTTACTGATATGACAGTAAGTTTTTATAGATGGACAAGTTGTTTCTGTGAAATGTTTTGTATTTCTCAGTATTACTTAGTCTTTCCCTGTTTGCCTCATGGTTACTTTCTGTCTGTGACTTATTTCTCTTTTGGAAATTAAATTACAGAGTTATCTATGGTCACAGGTGTGCAAAACTGGCACATTTCTGAACATTCCTTTTTTTTTCTTTAGAGTCTAAATACTTCATGTCATTAAACACGTCAAGATGTATGGCCACAAACAGTCTCACAACAGGGATAAATCTATAAAGGTTTTCAACTTTTTTCCCCTTCCAGCAGTACAGTTTAATGTGAATATGTTTCCAACTTCAGTGACTTTTTTTCTGCATTATGTGCTAGCTACTGGGATCAGTATGGTTTGAAGTAAAGCTGGTTATTCCCTGTATGAATGATTTCATACTTTCTTGTTCCTGTTGCCCCACCTTGCTATTCAGACAATTCGCAGAAGTGATAGTTTATAAAGAGAGTGGCAGGACTGTACATTGAAGCCCAGGGAGCATAAGATGCTACGTTTCAAACAATATTTACCAGCAAGTCAATGTTTTGATCCTTCTGAGCTATATGAAGATCTTAATGCCTGTTGAGTGAATTTTGTCTTTCTAGTTATGATATGCTCATTAAAGCAGGCTGGGATACCAAATCCAGATGCTGTAAAATGGTTTAATACATATTGAAACAAAATGTTTTAAATAGATATAAAACCTAAAAAAAATTAATTACAGAGGCTGTTTTATTGAAGGTTTGGGAGGAAAAGCAAAACTAGCTCCCTGATCAGTGTCTCACCTTCAGTTATGATTTCTCTTAAAATGGGTAACCATTGGATTTCACATAACACTAAACGTGATGTGATGGGTTTTTACATCCAATTGTAGACTACATTGTTAAAAGCCTGCAGCATATGAAACAGATGGCTTGGGAAGACTGTCAAAAAGACGTGCTGGGCCTTCTCTGGTATTACCTTAAAGCAAGAGAGAGTATGACTAAGTGTGCTGTAATTTTTGGCCTTAACACAGTGTTCAGGAAGTTTGAGCTTCTGAAGGAATGCTTACTCAATTGCAGTAACACATATGAAAACAACTATCTATTTGAGAAAAACTGAACAGTAAAAAATACTTGAAATTGAGATTAATAATAAAGGAAGAAAGGGAAAATGCTGTGGAGGAGAGTGGAAGGGCATACATTTGCTTGAAGATGTTCATTACAGGTTTAAGCAGTACAGAAAAATAAGTTTATTCAGGAGATGCATAGGCCATCTTTAAGTATTTTCATGTACAAAGTATTACAGTCTAAATCATGCAATCTTTTTTTTTCCCTTGTAGCAATCTTGAATTTTGCCTTCAATATCTGCTTCATTTTCATATCAAAATCTCTATGTGTATCATATCTTCTAACTGAAGGCAAACATACTTTAGACTAGGGAATCTTAAGTATGAAAATCAGACCCTACTCTACAAACTTGAGTTAGCTAGTTATCTTCTTTTCAGGAGATACTTAATATACTGTGAATATATGTTTGCACAGTTTTGGTATTATAAATAGTAAGCAATAAAAATTTCTTATGTTCTTGTCAAACAATTTTTTTTAAAAGTCAAGGCTTTCTGGAGTCTCATTACTATAGCTGCAAGCTATCTTATTTAACTTTATCAGTCTGTGCATACATCTCTCAGTCGCAGTGGTTCATTTAAGGGCCAACTCCCTGTTCCATGCGCTTCAAAGCCAGTCTACCATTTCCAGAGCACTGACTCCTAAGGCCACTAATGAGGAACAAAACTCCATTTCAGCAAACAATGGTTTGCAGGTGAAACTTTTCCACTGATCTCTGATGTTCCACTCTTTCCATTCACCACATTCCAAGGAAAAGACAGCTGCTATGCTCAGCTGCAGTGACATATGCCTCCTCAGAACACAGATGAAAATTGAAGAAAGAGGAGGAAACAAGAAACAGGAAGTACTAGTCATACCAGTTTGCAGTCACAGAACTTGAGCTTGAAATTTCAAGCTGAACATCACAAATACAAAACAGCTTCCCAATGCCTCAGATCAGAAAGCCACTCAAATTCAAACCACAGGAGAGGCAAACAATCTTATTTAGTTATTACCAAAGTTGTGTTAAGTGCAAAAATAACCATCATCATTGAAAGTTTAAATTTATTTATGCTACACAGATACTGTAATTATTTGCAACTTATTTTAATGTCTTTTGTTAATTTTCTTTAGGTATTATCACTGTTCAGTTTTCTGATAAAGCTGAAATATGTAATTATCTGCCCCATCCGTACTTTTATTTTTATGGAGTATAGCACATGTCTTTGTAATACAATTATGTTACAGCCTTAGGAGATTAATAAGTGATAAAGATTATGTTACAATATTTAAGTTTATCTGCTACTTTTTTTACTTATTCTCTTTCTTGGCAGTGGGTTTTCATTTCCATGTTTTAGGAAAATCTTATAAATAATGTTACATTACTACCTTGAAAAGGAAAAGAAAGAAACATGTAAAATATTCTTGAACTCATTTTGCTTGTGATTTTGAATAGCTTTCAAATTAGAATGATTTTCCCAGATTTTTATAGGCTTGCCCAATCCAGCTGTATATTTTATATGCTAATCTATGATCTATTTTTGTTCCTCTTGGGATTTTAAGTGATTATAATTGTTGCTCTTCAAACACCAAACAGATGATGATTGCTGCTTCAGGAATATACCAAAAGAAACTGGCTTTCATTAAACCTGCACATCCACTTCATAATTATCTCTATTTTATCTCACTACGAAGCAGGAAAATGGCAACTACAGTTCATTGAAGCCAGTTCAGTTATTTAAATATCACTTTTCTGAGATAACAGGAGGTATTGAAGCTGGGAAGCCTTTTCCTGTCAAACACCAAAATGTATCCAATACTATAATAGGGTTGCCAACTGGGAGACCGCATCCTTCATGTTAGCTTGAAATACAATGCTGGAGGCCAGAGATGGCAGAAGATACTGTAGTTTTTACAGAGGTTAAGGCCACTTCTGGAAGACAAATGTGGATTAACAGCTGTTTTGTAAGGCATCTGGAGGTCTGATCTCTCCACAAGAAATGGGAAATAATAGTAAACAGAAATTTGGGAGAGGAGGAAAATAGTTGAGAGCAGGCACAATTGTTGATACAGATAACATAGGTGAGTGACAGACACTCTGATCACAGGTTCACTCTTCATATTGTCAGACCTACTGATGTTTGGAATGAGCTGGGATAGATCAGAAAGCTACACCAAAAATTGATTCAATATTAAATTTCAGTGTAATTCCATTTTAAGAACATTATGGAGAAATCTTGCATGTTTCTGGAAGAATAGGCCCCTGTGAACTGCACCAAAATGCTGGACTGACAGTCAATGAACAATAGCATAAACAGTAGTAAAAGGCACAGAAATTTCTCAAGATATAGAAATATGTAACCAATTCCTCAGTTCATATAACTGGTTAAAAATCTCTTGTGATGAGATTTCTGAGCATATTTACTAATGTTTTCCTTATCTTAAAAACATAAATAGTTTGGTAGTTTGTTTTTTTCCTACCTCTTCTCTGATGTGAGGCTTCTGCAATTTACAGGAAGAAGTCTGACCATATGTTTTGCCATTTGTCCTCAGCTGATTTCTTTATGCTGGCAATTGGTGTAGTGGTTTTGTATAAATCACAGCTTATCACTCAAGGGCACCTGTAATAAACCAATAACATCAACTTTTTCTTCTTCAAAGACAGGTTGCAGCAGCTGTCTAAAAGCCTCTTTCTTCCATCAAAGAAAGCAAGAATCTTTTGCTGCTTTAGCTTTCCCATATGAGACATTAACGCCAAGGAGGTGACCAGGAAAATAGCAAGAATTCACAAAGGATGAAGGTGGAATTTTATTTCTCAAGTTTAAACTTGAAATAAAAACTCAAGTTTTACTTCTCAAGATTAAACTTGGCCAGTGATCAGAAATTGCTACTCCACAAGTGCAAAAAGGAAAATTTCTCTCAGCTTGTGTCTACCTTGTCAGTGTTACTGAGTTTTAGCTGTGTTGGTGTAAGTTGAGAGAAAAATGGCGGGGCCTACAGACTAGATAAAAAAATGTTTCAGACAGAAAGAACAAACATATGTGGACTGCATACACTGACTGCATATTTGTTGGTACAGCATCAGGAGGCAGGCATGCACTCTTGCAAACAAATGAGGCTTTTGTAAGCACTAGCAGTAAGCTCAATACTTCCTAGAGACCAAAACGGAAGTGGTGCAAATTACAGACCACAGGCTACAAGGAACATGAATTTCTCAGTTCCCAAGCAGTTGTATTCTGTACCAGCAGCAGTTTTGGGGCAGTTTCACCTGCAACTAGAGTGTCCAGTGATACGAAATTGAGTCCTGCATGTAATGAAGGAGCCATAGCAGCAAGATCTACTAATTGGAAGAAAGATCATTGTGCCCCTGTCACAAGTAAACCTGCATTAGGTTTTAGAGTAACTATATGGCTGAGGAACAGCAGAAGTGCTTTTCCTTTTGAAAAGCGCTTTCAGATGTAAACATTATTTACATCCTCCAAAGATCTAATGCTTCGTCTACTCTCTTTTTTCCCTGTCTCAGCATAAGTTCCTCACTTGCAGCACACTCAGTTGCATTTTTTTCCTACACCAGGGCTGGAGGATTCCAGAGGCTACAGCAGCACCCTTCCTTGCTCAGCTGCTCAGGAAAATTAAATTGCTTATTTGAAGAAGACTGGGAAACACTGAAATCAAACCTATGCATAAAGCAAGGAAGGAATAGATGACTGATGATAAAAGCAGCTAATGTAAGAGTTTATCAGAGCTACCACTTACTTTACATCCATTATCAAGAAATGACTGATCATGTAATATGTAAAAATCAGAGTTAAAAGTCAAGAAATCCTGAGCTGTGAATCCTATCTCTTTGATTTGCTGTTCATAATCTCTCATCTAATATGAATAAAAACCTCTAAGTGTACTTAGGGCACAGTTTTCCCATTGCAGGGAGTGCAGATTTTTATTTGCAAAATATCATGCACTTGAAATTAACAGAGGGGTCAGGAAAGCAGACCATAGAAAGGACATTTTTATTATTTTTTATATAATGTTTATTATTTTTTATATAATTGCTTATTAAACAAACTGCTATATCTGGTTTCTAAATTTATTACCTTTTCTAAGATATCTTAATTGTATATCTTCTATCTAACGTATTGAATATCTGTTTGTATGTTACTGGGTTTATAGCCTAGCAATGTACGTTCTGCCGCATCATTCTCAGGCCAACCTCTCTGTAGAAAATGCATTTTCACAACAGCAAGTTGAACATCATTGCCCTCATTACAATCTTGCCTTTCTACATACTTTTACCATCAAAGTGATCAGCAGATACATTTATGCAACTTCTGTAATTACTTGCTTACATTTACTTCTTGTTATATTATCATTCAGAATAAGCATCATAAGCCAAATTAACTTGGAAGGTATTGAATACGTATGCAGAATAAGTGTTGAAAGAAAACTGTAATGAATTGCAAAATGTAATTTTCCATGTGAGGTGTACCTCATCAAAATACCAACTGCTACTGCTTTCCATTTGGTTTTCTTTTTATTAGTTTTCAAGTTTTGCTTTAATTGTGGTAGATTCCTGATCTTAACCCTACTGTTTGTTTCTCGTGTGATTGCTTTGTTTAGTTTAGAACTGAGATTTGCAGATTTAGAAAACATTCCTACATAAGCAGTAAACACTAATAAATTAGCTGTGATGTTATAAAGAAATTATTGAAGACAATGCCTCAGTACTTAAACCTACAAATATAAAATGACTAGTTACATTGTTGAGAAGGGTATACTCTAAAATACGCTATATTTATTGTCAAGTCTTTTCAGGGTTTTAATTACTTAAATTAATTTTAAAGCCCAAAACATTATTATATTCTAGTACAGATAATATTAATAAAAGCAAGACAAATTAAAAAAAAAGGCTTAACTGGAAATTACCAGCATAAAAGGGGTAAAATAAAGGAAGTGTGGTAAGAATAATAAGAGATATTTCACAGTGTGTAATATCGGATTAATACATGAAAATGTCTGTTGCTACTCAAACAGTTCTTAACCATCTTCATTAAAATGTACATTAAGAAATTTGATTTATGATGACTAAAGTGGTTCCTCAACCAACAATAGTTTCTCATATGAAACTACAAAATAAAGGAGGCATGTCTTTGGTGTACATTGCTATTCCACTTGCAAATGGTTCCTATATACAGTCAAAAACTATCTCATGCAAAGTGATACATGCATAATGTTAAGCAATACAATTTCTTGGCAGCTAAGCAGGTGAGAAGTGTTCTGCACACTTGACTTCACACACTATAAATATTTCCATTTATCTCAGTAAGATTATCACAACAAGGAAAGTAAAGTATATGTTGAAGTTTCCAGAGTGCTATGGATCCACAACACTACTTCTATTCCTTAATCCAAAAGAAATAATACAAGTCAGGTTCCACAATAGCTGAAAAACAAGCAAAGAAAACAAACATTCTGTTCACTTATTGGGACTGTGCAAACATTTTCTGAGTTTTTCTTTCTTTTAAGAAAACATTATAATATCATAAAAATTTGTAGTTATGTTTCCAAGACATTTCAGCTAATCAAGACAAGGCTGAGGTATGGCTGAATCAGCATTTTCCATAGCAGAGTTGGGAAAAGAAATAGATGGGAGGAAAAGTAAAACAAAATAATGACCTAAAGACTAACCCCAGCTTTGTCACTTCAGATAAACTTGTTTCTCTTTGTCTTCATATTATCTAAAACCAGGAAATCCACAGACCTGTGGTCTGATATAGGATATTAGAAGATGTCTCCAAATTGCTGAATTTGATCAGTTATTGTCCAGTGATCTGGATATGCAAGGGCTAAGCCTCCTCTACCACTTTTATTAGCTTGATTTCCAGGGGAACATTTTGTTTCTGAAGAATGAAAAAGTTTTATTCTGATTTCAGTGGACACATCTCTACCTTCCTTGTGTAAGTCTCTTTTCTCCTCGAAGCTTACCAGACTAACATCTTTGTTTTATGGCTTCTTACATATCCAGAGTCTCTGATTCTTGCCAATTTCTCTCTTGTACGCAAACAAGGCTTTCTCTCCCAACCAAGATACATACAGCCTAGAACACTTTCTTCACTCTTTCACTTTCCTGTTCTTGAATATCTTATTTTTTTCCCTGTAAAGAAGACATTGCATACCCTCACAACCCATCCACTTCGTAGTGTTGCTTGGTCCCTACACATACCTACCACACACTGGGTGATGCAGCATTTCCCCAATTTAGCACCAAGTTACACCAGATTAGATGGTGATGCTGTATAACAGTCTGTAAAGATTAATTCTTTTATTTGTGATTTTAGTAGCTATTTTAACCCATGTTGCGGAAGTAAGCAACATGTTAATAAGCCTTTGTCATTGAAGTTAGCAAGAAGTAGGCAAGAACAGCCCCAGGTACCAGTATAGGTACTGGGAGACTGACCTGTTGGAGAGCAGTGTAGGAGAAAGGGACCTGGGGGTCCTAGTAGACAGCAGTATGACTATGAGCCAGCAACGCGTTCCTTTGGCCAAGAGGGCCAACAGCATCCCGGGATGCATCAGAAAGAGAGTAGTTAGCAGATTAAGAGAGGTGCTTCTCCTCCTCTACTCTGCACTGGTGAGACAACATCTGGAGTATTGTGTCCAGTTCTGGAACCCTCAGTTCAAGAACACAGAGCTGCTGGAGGGTGTCCAGTGTAGAGCAACAAAGATGATGAAGGAAGTAGAACACCTCCCTTACGAGGAAAGGCTGAGGAAGCTGGGTCTCTAGCTTGGGGAAGAAGAGACTGAGGGGTGACCTCATTAATGTCTACAAATATGTGAGGGGTGGGTGTCAGGAGCATGGAGCCAGGCTCTTCTCAAGGTCATCTAGTGATAGGACAAGGGGCAATGGGTGCAAGCTGGAACATAGGAGGTTTCATATACACATCAGAGGGAGCTTCTTTGCTGTGGGGGTAATGGGGCACTGGAACAGACTGCCCAGGGGGTTTGTGGAGTCTTCTTCGCTCGAGATGTTGAAGACCTGCTTGGGTCTGTTCCTGTGCAACTTGGTTTTGGTGATCCTGCTGTGGCAGGGGGATTGGACTAGATGATCTTTCGAGTTCCCTTCTGATCCCTAATGATTCTGTGATTGTATGGTATAGAAGCTAAAGCTACATAGGTACAAGCTATAATAGTTCATCCCTCTCTCTTAGTGTGGAAAACAAAATTATTCCAAACAAAAAAAGCCACAAAGTTTTATTTGACATAAAATTTTTATTTACATAGTTACTTCATAGTAGGCTTTTCAGACCTGAACCATTCAGTTGAAATAAAAAAAAACATTAAAGGAAGAATTAGCCTGTTTAAAGATGCTAAATAAACAGGAGAAGCTGTATACATAAAGGAAAGAGTGAAAAACTAGTAAGATCTTATTTCAGGGCAAACAGATATCTGAGTAGCACAAAGTGAAAATATAGCTGTCCCTTGCACTATTCAATTATTATACTCTTGCTCTGAAGTATTAATGACAGTTGTAGGGATGTTTCTCAAGGATTAAGGAGGAGCTGTAGCCAAAAAGTACTACATAATTATTTGGAGAGTAACCTGCTATTCATGTTTTTTATCTTTCCATAGCAGCTAGGAGCACTGATTAATGCTAGTTTCAATAAACACATCTGGTATAAATCAAGATTTACCATGCAGGGAAAAAGAGGAAGAGAATTGTGGATGGAACGATTAAGTGTATCTTTTTACAAAATTTTTAATAATTGTGGCTTAACTGGTTTTTGTTGCTTTCATTCTCTTTCATACACTATGGAAATGAATGACGAATGCATGTGTTTTCAGAATGCAAAAGGCAGTCATTCTGTGATAAGTCTCTCCCTTTTTTACCCTTCTAACATAATAAAAAAAAAAGAAAAAAGAAAAAAGGGACATGAAAAAGAAGGAAAAATGTTCTACACTGTTAAAGGTGACTTCAGGGAGATCTTAAGTTTGGCACACAAATTTGAGTATCAGGTCAGATAATTCACATCTCCTTAACACAGGACATAATTTCATTTTTTGTTTTGTATTAAGTATTATTGATTTTAAATAGCTTTAAGTTTCATAATGTATCTTTCCTTTCCTGTAAAGGATGAATAAAGTAACTGAAGTATAATTGTGGAAACAACTGGAAGAAAATAAAGCAGCATTCTATACTATCAAGAAAGCAGTGTAGAAAACCAGTTCTCATCATTAGGACATATTTCTAGTCCATGAATATTGAATCCTCATACTTAATCACATATATTTTAGAATCTTGTTATTGGAACATAAAAAACCAGACCTCTAATTGTAGTTCATTTAATACAGAGGAGTCCCTAGTGTTGTTGTTCATGTCTGAAAAATATGTCTAAAATATAGGATTTTTTTTCATTCTCACAGGGATGGAATTTGTTAAGTATGTTCACTTTTGCTATTGATACACTTTTGTAGCCCAAAGTTTTACATAGTAACTTATATATGTGATCATTTTAAAGTGCCCAAGTGGGAATTAAAAAAGGACACATGACTTTTCAACATGTGGACTGTCTGCAGATGGCTTAATTCTGAATTCCTATGTCTCGAATGAATCAAAATCAAAATCAAATTAAAAGTCATACAGCTGAAAGGCACTTCGAATATGAAGATTTTGGAGATTAAAGAAAAAAGTCAATCTTTGAATTAATCAAAAAAATTGCTAGAATGCAAAGTAGCTTTTGTCAGACACATACTTTCTTGGTTTTCTTTCTGACAAAACAGTAAAAATGTGTAGAGGAATTTAGTACTTTACAGATATTTTCTTCAGCCTATTACATGTATTTCCTTCCTCATTTGGGCTTAACAAACCAAAACATTTAATTGAGTATAAAAGATAAAACAGAAAACAGCGCTACTTAGAACTTGGAGAAGAGGGCACATTAGCAATCAAGAGCTTAAAAAGATGAAATATTTCCTCCTAATATTCTTAGTAAAATTAAAGTGCATCTATCTAACTTTGAATCTCAGAAACTTTGTATGGTGCCCATTACTTAACTACTCTCAGACATAATTTTCCAGTTGTTTTCTAAGTTGTACATGTTAAAAAATAAGGAATTTTTAAAAAATGGTTTCAATATAAAATGCATATGAAGTTTATTTGACCATAATCTGCCCCAAATTATTACTTGTAAAAGCAATGTCATATATCCTTTATCACTGCTGCTTTTCCTAACAAATTCTCCTTAAAATATATTCATAGGTGACATTTTCTAAAATCTTTAATTTTTAAACAACCTGTTTTCAGCTCATCAGTATCAAATAATCATAGAATCATTAGAGATTGGAACAGACTTTGAAAAATTATGTAGTCCATTGAAGAGAGCTGGTCCCAGTACTGATCCTTGGAGGACTGTGCTAGATACAGGCCTCCAGCTAGACTCTGTCCCATCAACCACTACTCTCTGACTTCTATACTGCAGCCAGTTCACAATCCACCTTATTACTCAATTATCCAGTCCACACTGCCTCAGTTTGGCCATGAGGGTGCTATGTGAAACTGTGTCAAATGCCTTACTGAAGTCAAGATGTCTCTTCAAATCATGCTCTTGTTTGTACATCTCAGAGTGAAATGTCTTTCTTGCAGCATCATGTTCCCATGACTCATTTAGCCTGGTACAGAAGTACTCTGCAACTTCCCCTTCAGTGCTGCTCTTACTCTATGGTTTTAGTTGAACAATTGATTATGATCTTACTTTCCTAAAAATCACAGTCACTTGCCATATACGCTTAGTGAGTTTTATCTTTATGATTGATCTCTCTGACCATTCATATTCAACACTTAACTACCAAATGTTTAACCATTCTGCTTGCTGCAGTCCACTGTTTTTATAACCCTTCACTAAGTTCCATCTTCCAAAACATTGATAGAAATAATCTCTTCACCTTGAAAGATATAATCCAGTAGTTTCTTATTTGATGCACCCACTCATTTGACAATAAACTATCACTAAGTATTCTTTAGAGATCGTTTTGTATACCATTTTAATAGCAATTTAATTCCTTCTTTTTTATCCCATAAGAAAGCAATGCAGGTTGCCAACAATCTTTTTAATATCAGTGTTTTCTACTTCTCTGCCTTATGCAACTTGCTATGATTGTACAAAAAAATAGAATTTTTGTTCCTGGCAGATCTATGCTTCTTAGGACCACAATTTTTAGATCTTCTTTTGTATTAAGAATCAGAAAAATTAGGCTCCCTTTTCCTAAATCTGTATTTATAAAAACTGAAAAATGTAGTATATTTAAGCCTGTTCTGCCATGTACATGTATATATATTATACATATGTATAGGTATGATATATGTATATATACATATTGCTTAAAGACCAGACAGATACGTATTTCAGCAATGTGTAAATGTCCACACATTGTAAGAATCATTTGCTGTAATTTTATCACATATTTCATTCCACGGAACCATATTGCAGTGCAATATTTTACTATCAGTGTAGATAACCTTTTAGTTATTTGCAGCTATGTAATCATTTATGGTCTGGATTTGCTGATGACTCATTTCCACCAGAATCAAATAGTACAGATCTGTGTATAACACTTCTGATGCAAAAAACCTGAGTTGTATAAGCAGAAGCAACAAATCCACCAGCATTTAAAGGCAAGAAAACCAGGCCAGCTTCAGCAAAAGACTATGAAGTTATCTTTGAGTAATTTTGACAATAAAAAGAATAAAAGGTAGTTATTTAAGTAATTGTTTGCCTGAACATTTAGAGTAAAATCTTGAAGATCACTGTAAATGAAATACGGGAACCGTTATTTTTGAATTGATATTTATTGTCATTGCTAGTGATTGCAAGGAGTAAGCAGCTTAATTCTACTACTTTTGAATGTTGAGTGACTCTCTTATAAACAAATTATAATGTGTAATGTAACGGTGTGAAGAACTGTGTAAAGTTATGTGATAAGCATGAAGAGATACTTACAAAAAAGGAGGCAAATGTCTACAATGTAATGCTGAGCAAAAAGCATGTTTAATATTCCTTTCAAGAGTGTTGTCATCCACTCCTTGCCAGTGAACAATTATAGCAGACACATGGTAAAATAAAGATGAACTTTATTTAAAGGAAGAAAACATACTACCTTCTAGGCACTTACCCATAAGTTACAGCAGAACATGCATACCTCTACTGAATCACAATTGCCAGTTGGTTTCACATTATTTTAATTGAATAAAGAAAGAGATTAAAGTTAATTCTTAAAATGATGAGGAATCTATTTCAAGAAGTGCATTACAAGGTCAAAAAATAAACTCATCTACTACACATGTGATCTGATTATCTCTAAATTTCCTAATTACATAATTTACACAACTCTGGAATTTCTAAGGACTTTTTCAATAAAATAATAAGAGTAATAGCCACTATTTATTCCACTGCCAGCAGAAAGTGTGCTAGCATACTACAAAAACTATCTTTGTGTAATATGAGTCTTTCCCAGAACAAAAGAAAACAAATACATCAAAAAGTAAAATCTATCTTATAAGTCAATATTCCTATAGCTCTAATACCATGGGAGGATATACTAATTACAGTAAGATTATACTCATGTGTCTCTTTCCTAGAGAGACTTCTTGTTATGGTAGAAGTCTAATCTAATTGAATTCATAGTAGTTGGAATGATTTACTGGAGAACTTTAAAGGACTTTCTATTTTTGGTTAAAAAATAGCATTAAAAGTATTGATTAATTTTTGCTTTTGATGCTCTTCTTTTACACAAGATTATTTCTCTTCACATCTACATATTGCTGTACTGGCAAGGATATCAATCACTTCAGGATCTGGCCACATATATATATATATATATTCCTCACCAATCAGAAAGAGCAAACAGCAAAATGTTATAGTTGACTTCTCAGATTCCTGACCTTCACTGGACTACTTACATAGTTGTGAACTACTGAAACGTATCTTAAAAGCCAAGATTTTTTCTGCTTTGGGCACTAATTTGCATGTAGGAATATCACCCAATTTGCTTGAGAAGTTTGACTTTATCCATAACTGTCTTCTGCACCATCACAGTCACCTTGTGGTTTTAGTCTTTGACATATCATTAGAAAGGCCCTAAAATTTCAGGGACAAGTAAAGAGGTGTTTCCAACAGGATGCAGAATGTGCCAAAGATGCCTTTCTTTCTACCCCGCCCAACTCTGCCTTTCCTCTGAAATCTGAGAAAACTTGCTCTCTTAAATCATGAAAGAAATTATCCATCTTCTGGATCCTTACTACTCCTCTTGTTCTTCTCCCTTGCTAGTTCCTGCTCTCCTACATTTTTAAGTGACAGGCTAAGGCTAAATGTATGCTCAGTTATCAGGAGGACAGAACTGGTCTCACGTTTCTACCCCCATTTATCAAATCTGAGTGGTAAATGTTCACGTTTCTGTGCAGGTTTAAAGGTCCTCTTGCTGTAAGTATCTAGCACCTTGTTCATTGTCAAGAAATAAAGTTAATATTATCTCAAATTATTATCCAGTGAAGATTGACAATTAGCTGTAATGGCCAAAATTAGATAACATAATGGTTTACAAGTACATACATACAGTTACATTAGCTCTTTAAGAATAAATCATAAGGAGTTAAATGAATGCAGCCAACAGTTATTTACAAAACAGTGCTCTGTGAGCACTACATTCCTTTCAATTGCTTTTTCCACAAACCTTTCCTATAAAAATAAAAAAACCAACGAAAGCCAAAACCCTGAAATTAAAAGCTGATAAGATAAAAGATAAGATTAAAGATAAGCTGAACTCAGGGTAAATTAAGTATGTCTGTTCGATAAATGTGGAGCTATAGCATTCTATTTTGATGCCATTAGTCAAATAAAAAACATTGAAACATGACTTTCTGCTACTATAAAATATCGAAACATGTTCCATGGCTTATGTTTTGTCAAATAAGTAATTCTAGAGGTCATTATAGACCCTTTTCACATCAGCAATTTATTGTTGTTTATCTGCACACACAAACATATTTCTATTTTCTGTTATAGAATTGAGCTTGGGTGCTTTAATGTGAGCTTGAGTGTTGGCTATTAAAATCACAGTGCAGTTAGTTCCTTCTTCTGTAGAGGAAATGGGGAAATGAAAATAAGCTACTACAGTTTCGAGGTGGAAATGTTTTGTCCCTTGTAAAGAACTTGACTGCCAAATAGGCAGTTTGCTCTGGGACTTGAAGACATGTCACAATGGTGACACAGATCAGGAATCCCCACCCCAGCTCAGGTACTGCTGGGACAGCAATTTAATACAGGGATGTTAAGGTATTTTTAGTAAAGCAACATCAGGTAAGAGACAGAAAACATCCTAATGACAGTTTACTTCACTGTATTATCAGCAACATGCTGGCTGTGACACCTGAATGTCAATTTCTTAATTTACAGCACAGATAAAACAGAATAGAGCTGGGTCTCTGCTGCTCTATACACTGGGATGGTCTTATCAAGTGTGAAGTTTGGCGCATTGCAAACCTATTCAAGTTATTATCTGTTGAGAACCTCTTGAGCCATCTCCAGCTCTGCAATGTGCTGATAAGACAGCTGTTTCTGTAGCTGCAGTGTCTCTCTGGGCCTCAGTCTTCTTTCAGTGCAAACTACAGTTTTGTCACTGTGCCCTGATGCTGTCACTTTCTCTGTTCTGCTAGCATTTGATCCAAGCACAAAAGAGTTTGATGGCAGTGATTGACGGCCAGGTGACACAGTCTTATTATTTTACAATTAAACATGTATTACACACCACTAGAAATACAAATCCTGAATAAAAGAAGCCACATAAGCTTTTCACATAAGAGGTGATGCATCAGAAATCTGTCTTTGCCTGGTCACAGTAGGAAACAAGCAATGAGCTTCTCTCAGGTATTTTATTTATCTGGATTAAGGTTCCACAGGAAAACTAAGCAGTTGTGGTAACCTTGTGTGGAACTGGGTTCTAAGAGATATTTTTAGTCCCAGATGGAAAATAGTGAGACATAAACCCTTTCCTCTCTCCATCCAAATGCTAAACTCTTCTGGAAAAAAAATGCTTTTGTTAATATTCAGATATTGCTGCATAATAGGATAGAGAAGAAGATAGAAGCCTTTGTGGCAGAGTTCACACTCGTGTAGTTTTGTGCACATGTATTATTTTATGACGATAGAGAGGCACAGAAAGACAGAGGTAAAACAATTATGCACTTAGACTGAAGAAGAGTTCATGCAGATATGCCTTGTACCAGGACTTGTTCTGAAGCCTTCCTGCCTATTACAGTTTATTTGTCAAAGTAACAGAAAAAAACATAACCTGGTGGAGTCCCCTGGGCTGTAGTAACATACACATGCATGCACTTTGTGTGAGTTTACCGGTTTGTACATGAACACCACCAGGCAGGAATCATTTGCCTGAAGTGCCAGGCTCACAGCCACATCATATACCTTAATCAGGCTTTTCCCTATAATAAAAGGGGGGCAAATTCCCGCTTTAGGTCGCTGCCGTGCCAGTAGCCGTGCACTGGCCGCGAAGAGAGCCTCCGCCTAGCCAGCAGCCGCGGTCCGGTTAGGGCAGTCAGGTCGGGGCGTGCCGCTGTCCGTGGTGCTGAGCGGCTGCCGGACTGCCCCATAGAACTCCACCTCGACCCATCGCCTAGGCTGTGGCTGGCAGCGCTTAGCGGAGCGACCCTTTGCTCCCGTGGGTGCTTATTTTTCCTTTTAAAATATTGTTTGTTTGTATGTTTTGCTTTGTTTCCCGTTTATGCTAGTTGTTGAACTTTTTTCTGCCAGTGCGGTGCAACTGCAGCTTTCACTGCCGTTCCCTGACCTCCACAGGGTTTAGTATGCCTAAACGAACAGTTTCCGTTCTCCCCTACTATCGCTTTCCTATGTCCAATTGGATACATGTTTTAGTCTAAGGCAACGTCCAGATAGCTAGCCACCACTAACCAGACTTCTTTCCAGACATAGTACCTAAATAAAGGGGAACTTCACAGAAAAAAGTGTTTTTTTCCTGGGAGAGAGGAGAATTTTGTTTTCTTTTTTCTGCCACTGGCAACATCAAGAGCCTCTGAAAATGTACTATATATAAGAAAACCCAATGACAATTCACTTCAACAGCTATTTTCTGCCTAATTTCACTTTAATAACATGTATCGACAAATGTGAGAAATCTGAGTGCATTATTGGTAGATATACTAAGCCTCAGAAGAAATGCATAAAGTTTGGCTTTTGTCACTAAAAGCTACTCACTAATTAAGCAGTGGGATTGTTCCTTGTTTGGAGAGAGCAGGAGTGGAGATGCAATCAAAATCCTGAGTGGCCAACATGACAATGAAGCCACAGAGAGCAGAGTTCAGAAAAACACACTTCTCGTTCCTAATATCATACACTTTGCTTCCCCGTGGCTTAAGTTTCTCTAGTTCTACAAACAGCTGTGTATTCATAAGATTATTCTACATTTTTTTTTTTTTTTTGGGGTGGGGGAGAAGAGGCAAGGTGGGGGTTGAGGGGAGAGAAATGAATTGAACTGTTCATGAATTCAAAAAGCTTTTCTGTTTTGTTCTTATTTGAATGATGACCTCCTAAGGAACATATTCAGTGGAAATTTGACAAAGCAACCCACAACTAAATCTAGTAATTCCAAAGAGAGCAACTCAGAGCTATAGGTGTCTTCTTCTTGGTCTCCGCTCCAACTCACACTTCAAAACTCACTCTAGAACAAAAAATCACTTTCTAAATACAAATCTTTATGTAGGCACCCACCGCATAAACAACATAAGCAAGTTCTTAATTATGGTGTTATTAGGATTAGGAGACTTTCAAAAGCAGTTTTACAGTATTGAAGGGTAAAAGTTGCCACCATGAGACAACAGTATCAGACACAAACTGAACTCCATAAACTCAAAGGACCTTCTCAAACACTGACAGTCAAGAACACAAATTACATGTGCTTGCACACACTGTGTGTGAATAGACATGACCTCATGTAGGACTTCTGTATATGTAGCTATGAAGGCAAAGTCACCCCAATGCTTACTCAGGTCTCAGAAATGCTAATTTGGCACTTGTTCCACTAGGGATTTTTTTTTTTCAATTGCTGCTGATTTGAAATGTCAGTGATTGTAAATAATCAGGCTGTATGTCTAGAAAACTGTAAGATGCGTTTGGTTTATAACTAACTACACAAAATGTAAAATCAGGCCATATAGAATACTCAGTTACTGCCCCAGTGGTAGGTTAGGGAGATCATAAGACACGGATGATACATAAACAAAATAGTTTTCTCTTTCATTTTATTAATCATTCATAAACACTCAAGGGCACTCTCAAGAAGCAATAGTTTATGCCACTATTTGCATGAAATACGTTTTTATTTCTGCACTTGACTATATGCAAATATCAGAATACTCTAAAAAAGCAACCCTTTTTTGCAGTGTGTGTTTCACTGTTGAAAATACATTATACGCATTTGTGTGTTCAGTGTCAGGAAAGACATAGAAGAAAAGCCACATATAGGAATCATTTTGCATTCTGGAAAGCAATTATGATCAAGTGTGATGAAGGTCAAGAGGTACTCGATATTAAAGGCATGTTTCTTAATACTATGAATAATGTTTTTTTCTTCCATGGAAGACAACCTTTTCCTCAGCAAACACTTATCTGTGCAAGACAGTATCCATACAATAACTAGTAAAAGCTTTTTTCCTCCTTTCTTCCTCTTCCCCTCCCTTCATTTTCCTTCTTTCTTCTCTTCCTCCCTCCTACTCGTCCTCCCTTCTTTCTATACACAATATTCGATACAAGACTTAACAGTGCATTAACAGATCTCCTCTCAGAAGGGCAAATCCAAAATCCCTGGGTAGAATACATTAACTTTAAACGTGCGGTGCCGACAAGCGCACGGCTCGAACCGCCTGTGGCAGCAAAACAAAAAGAAGTAAAGAAAGAAGGAAAAATAAACAAGAAAGGCACGGGCAGCTCTCCAAGCACCGCTTGCCGCGCGACCATTGCGCCGCGATCCGGTCCGGGACGCACCGTCCCGCTTCCACGTGGTCGCCGGGAAGACGCTAGACGCCGCTTTCCCAGGCAGCCGCCCGCGCTGTTGAGGACAAGCCCGTGGTCAAGAACACCGTCCTTCCGCGGAGTAGGATGCGTGGGGTTGCCGCCCTGTGGAGAAGCGCGTTTCCGCTGACCCTGCCTTCCTGCCCTCCCGGGCAACACCCTGGCAGGCCCGACCGCACCCGCGGAGGCGGCGCCGCGCACACCAGGCTGCGTTGTGGCGCTCGGCACCATGGGGCCTAACGGAGTGGCGGCGCGCTCGGCCAATGAGTGGCCTTACCTCGCCGGGGGTGGGGCGAGTGGGAGTTGGCCGGGCCAATGTGAGCGCGCGAGGCGCCGCTAGCAGGTTGCGTTGCGTCAGGGTGCGGAGACGCGGCCGTGCGCGTCGCCGGGGTAGGCGGGGGGCTGCTGCCAGGAGCTGGGAGTGGGAGGCGGATGCTGAAAGGGGGGGCTCGGGGGAGCGCTCCCGCCAGCGGACACACGCCCCTTG
>VZRI01012050.1:628-38654 GCA_013397515.1 Upupa epops | reverse complement strand
CGAGGTGAAAGTGGCAGCGGGAGATGGGGCAGCCGGGGGGGGGAGGAGGGGAGGGTGTACTGGGTTAGGAGCACCGGTGCCTGACTATTTCTCCCCTTCCACCCTTGAAAAAGAGTGAAATTCGAGCGTGTGTGGAGGCCTTCATCTGTTCCTGTTGTGGTTGACCTGTATCGGCTTGTTGCCCTCCCAACTGCAAGCTCTCAGGTATTTGCCGTGGGAAGTTCCTTGGTGACTTTATTTTCTTTTTGCAAATGGCTCTTACCTCTTCTCCATCCTCCCTTTCTCGCGCTACAAGGCTTTGTCGCGTCTTGCTTTACCCTTTAGGATTTTTCTGAAGGTCTCTTCCCCCGTTCTCCGCCGTCCCGCTTACCATGTGGCCAGTTCAGCGCTTGTTCTCCAGACTAAACATTGTCTTGTGTTTAGCCTTGTGCAGCATTGCTGTGAATGAGTTTGCTACCGCACCTGTCTGCGTAGCGTGGCCCTACCAGTCTCTTGTTATTCCCACACCTCTCTTTCTCTCTTGCTTATGTCTGACCTCGCTGTAACTGCAGTACTTACGTCTACAGTAGTGCCTTTGCTGCCGTTTGCCCCACCGTCTTGGCCGGCGGAGCCGCCGCTGCTTCGGGGCAACTGCGATGTTGTGGACGCCGTACGGAGGTAGCGCTGGGGTCCTGCACTGCGGGAGGGGTGTTGCTATCGCCCTCACCTGCCGGCGCAGTTCTGTACAGCGTGCGGGACTTGACGGCGTTGTGGAGCTGGCAGCAGTGCTCAGTGCCGTCCAGGAAAAGGCATTAGTCCCGGCTCAGAGGTCGGGTGTCGTTTTCCTCAGGAGGGGTGGGAGATGGCGGCTCGTTTGTTACCAGTTTTACTCATTTCGGGGGCTGCCGCATGCTTAAGGAGCGGGGTCTGGCGCCGTTAGAAATGGCCGTCCCGCGTCGGGCTGAAGGATTGGCCCATCACTTTGAATTTTTGCAGAGAGCTTTAGCTGGGTTCTGTGCATTTTACCATTTCAGTTTGTCCTGGCCTGGAAAAGGATCCTCGTGCCGTGGTTGTGTGCATGGGAATTAGGGTGGCTTTGTATCCTCTGTAGAGCGCTGATGATGACATTGATGGAAGTAGCTGTTCCAAGCTGAGAGGCTCAAATACATAATTTAAAATACTTGCGATTTATTAGAATGATATAACTGGCATATCATTTAAAAAAATCAAACCCACTTAACGTAACAAACTCAAAGGAGCCTTATTGCAGTTAGTCAAACTGAAGTTGGCAAGGGTGCTGCTGTACTTGGGGAGTTTTGAAGACAATTTTAGTAATACGGTTTAGTAACTACGTAGGGTCTGATTTTTATACAAGTGGTAGTTCATAAACTGCAGTGCCTGATGTACTATTTCACTCCTCATGTGTGTGTACATTTTGAAAAGAGATTCCTTTTTATCTGTGTTTAAAAAAATCCCCAAACCCTCCATGTTATCTAACTTTATTTTTCTCTACTTTAATGACCAATTTTAAGTTAAGTGGAACGACTCTAGAAAATATTCCAGTGTATCTGGACCTGTTCACTGGGAAAAAGACTCCAAGCTATTAGTTAAGAGTTTCAGTTCTGCAATTTTTCTCTTAATACCATGGATTCTGACTTCTGAAGTTACATTCAGTTTTCCTCCTACCTCTTTTTCCTAATCTTTTGGAAATGTATTACCTCTGCTGGTTTTTAGAGTGGTATTAGAATGTGTTCTCTAGGTACTATGCATAAATAATATTGTTGGCAAGTGCAGAATTGGTAGTTCTATATATGGCTTAAAATGGCATATCACTTAATCAGAGAGAAATGTAAAAATATTTTTTTTGCTGGGTTGTATTGAGAGCTTTTGAAACCATGGACACATAGAAATGTCTTTTGAAAAATGATGTATTACACATACTAACATATAACAAAGCATATTTTTAATCTTTACTTTAATTGGTTCCACCTGAAGTAGTATTCCTGCTCAGCAATAACTGACTTAATTTTGTAGGTTTTTATTCCAATGGAGTGGTAGATTTTTTTGTTGTGGGCAGTAGAGATTTTT
The DNA here is from genome assembly GCA_013397515.1 of Upupa epops. Lineage (NCBI taxonomy): Eukaryota > Metazoa > Chordata > Aves > Bucerotiformes > Upupidae > Upupa > Upupa epops. The sequence continues at coordinate 36,587 of VZRI01012050.1, read as the reverse complement.
AACTACTGTGATCCTTGTTATGGATATGTCTTAATTTCTTAATATTTACATAAATATCTTCCTATTACTGGCGGATTATACTGGTACAATATTTTTGTGTAAATTTATTGTGGCTTTCCCAGACTCAAGAGAGCATTGATTTTAATTTTCTCTGGATTTGTTTCAAATACTGGTTTTTCAGTGAAGGGGGGGGACTTTTGTTCTTTTTTTTTGGTGGCTTTTGTTGTTGATTTGTTACCTTTCCAAGAATTTTGAATGACCACACTTCAAATTGAGCTGTGTGAGCCACAGCTCACACAATGTGAAATTGTTTTGAACAGCTGCTAGGTAAGGAGTAACTACTTAAATCTACCAACTATTCCAAAACAAGGTTGCCTTGCAATTTTCAAACTACAGTGAAGTCTAAGGCCGCATTTTGCTAAAGCTCCTGCCATACTAAGGTAGAGTTTGGCGGGGTGACAAAGGTATGCTTGCTTTGTACAGAGACTTGGCAAGAGATAGGTGACATGTAATTGTGCATTCTAAAAGCCCTGGGAATACTTAGCTTTCCTGTGCTTCTTAAAATATGTCAATGCCACTGCAGGGGTGGACTTTGCAGGTAAAAATAGTACATGGATGCAAATGCAAGCATCTTCCTAGTAACAGTGATGTTGAAAACGCTGCTTTGATAGGTAAAAGATGCTTGCTGTCTTCCAGTGTAATGGCTTTTGATTATATTTATTGCTGCTGATAGCAATAAAACTGTTAGGTAATGGATTAATCTCAACTTGTTACGAATACATGCATTTCAGTCTTGCTTTGAAGCCATCTTTGCTCTTGCTGTAGAGTTTTCCTTATACATGCTGCTATCTAGAAATTGCACTGAATGTTATCAGCCATGGTAAGATTTCAGTGAAAGTGAGAAAGTGTTGCCTTTGTGTATATTCCTGACAGCCCTTAAATCAGTTAAAGAATAGTTGAAGAATCACAGTACTATCCAGCATGATTAGGTGATGGCTGCTTTGGTTTTCAACATTTGTAGTGTGAATTCTGAAGGAATCTACTATCTTCTTTTAATCTGTTGCCTGCGTAAATCTAGCCCATTTGACTTACTCAGAAGGATTAGTTCTGGACATGATGGTATAGCACGATTCATCGCTTTAAGCTACTAAACTGGTGGGCCAGATCAAGATGATTGTCACCTGATCTTTGTTGAAATGTAGTCATCCTAAGTTTCTGGTGGCAAAGTGGCAGAGTCAGGCTAGTTAATTAATTCCTTCTGTAGCTCAGAGAAACTGCCTGTATTGAGAAAGCTGCTCTTGCCCGATAGATATTGCATTGTAAGGACACTTAGCATCTAATACTTTGCCACTAAGCAACTAAACTAGCATGCTAAGTTTGACAGAAACTGTAGTCAGACAATGGCTAATTTGTGGTCTTCCCTGCATTTGGAAGTGCTTGTTGTTTCACGCAGACTAATTGGTGTACAGCTCTGCACAAAGTACATCTGGAAAGGTGACCTTGGTGAAATATTTGGATTTGATAATGCTTTTGTAGGGAGTGCAGTTTTTCACCTTTAAAACTAAGTGAAATAGAAACAACTGTAGAAATCTCAAGAAAATCATACTTTCTCAGAAACTTCTTCAAAAATTCTAAACCCACATAATTTTTTGAAAGAGTTCTTATATAATGGTAAACCTTGTAATGGTAAGGTCTTACCTGTGTACGTTATAAAATACAAATTTGGAACCAACTGCAGCTTTCCAAATGAGGATTGAACTAGTGCCACACTCTTTTCTGTGTTGTTGGAGCTGCTGTTCCTTGCATTATTCCAGGTGTTAAGCAACAGTGGTTTTCGTTTGTTTTGAAAGTAATAGTAAGCCTCTATATAATGTGTTTTTGGAAAAAGGTGTAGTTTCCTAAAGGAAATTCAGCACAAGTGTTAGGTGTGCAAATGTCTTAGCAATACCTCACTACTCTGCGTACCAGCACAGGATCAAAGTTTGATTCTAGACACTCAAGCTTCACCTTGTGAAAACTTTCTGCTATGCTGTTTCTTCATTCCCTCATGCTTGTGATGGTGGTGGTGACTCAGGTGGTGCTGCTGAGAAACGACAAAGATACTTGGTCTAGATGAGGCCATTAAACATTGTAGAACAAGTACTGTAGTCTGCTGTGTTTAGCAAAACCCAGGTATATCTCAGTAAGCTGTCAATGTTTGGCCAAATGATTCAGAAGCTATGAAAAAATAGAAGTGCTGAAGACACTGATAGATGGTTGTAGGGAGCCCAGGTATTTTCTTTGGTCTTTAGTTGAGGAGGAGTAGCAGTGTTAGATTATGTAGAGTGTCTGTATGCAGTTTCTTGAATTCCTTAATACTGTGGGACACTAGGGAAGACTTCCAGATGTTGGAGATACCCTGAAATATTCACTGTGATGCATTAGAGCAGCCTTTCTGTAGGTCAATTAGCAAGAAGTACTTGAATGTAACTGAGTAAGCTTTATGTATTTTTGTGGAAGGAAATTAGAGTTGCATGATTGCTGGAGTACCAACAAGAATATCTTAATGACAAATGAAATAGGAGGATGTGTTTTACAGATTGATTGGCCAGGTTTAATTTCCAGGAAATGCAAGTATTTGTAGATTAATGCTTTAGGAGACAATTCAGCTATGGAAAAGGAAAAGTAACATGAATTCACAGAATCACATAAAAATTATGCTTGGAAAGGACCTCCTAGGTTAGTCAAATCATAGCCACACTGACAAAAACCCTAAATTCCTGCCTGATTGGTGGAAAACCACAAAATAACCCCCTCCGTGCCTGCCACTATAGCAGGTCATGAAGCACCATGTCTGCATGCTTCTTAAACACCTCCAGGGTTGGTGAGTGAACAGCTTTCCTTAGAAGGCTGTTCCAGTGCCTCACCATTCTTATTGTAAAGACTTTCTTCCTAAGATCTAATCTAAATCTGCCCTGCCTCAATTTCAGACCATTGCCTGTGATTCTGTCATTAGTTGCCAATGAGAAGAGGCCAACACCCACCTTCCTGTAATCTCCCTTCAGGTAGTTGTAGAGGACAGTGAAGTCCCCCCCTCAGTCTCCTCCAAACTAAACATGTCCAGCTTCCCCAGCCTCTCCTCATATGACTTGTTCTCTAAATCCCTCAGGACTTTGGTAGCTCTCCCCTGGACACACTCCAGCTTCTCAATGTCTTTCCTATAGTGAGGAGCACAGAGCTGAACACAGCTTGTGAGACTTCACAAGGGCATGATAATGTATTTGTTGACCACGCTATTTCTGATCCAGGTGAAGATCCTGTTGGCTGCCTTGGCCACATGGGCATACTGCTGGTTCATATGAAACTAGCTGCCTACTAGCACTCCCAGGTCCTTTTCTGCTGGGCAGCTTTGAAGCCACTCATCCCTCATACAACTGGCCTTGAATTCAGTTTACCTACCAATAGTGTCCATGTTTGTTGCCTTGCTGATAATATTTGTCAGTGTTGCAGGTGACCCTGTGAGATGTGCATACAAGGTGGGGAGGAGGAGGTACCTTGTAGCTGTGGTATAGTAAAAGGTTGTTCTGATGAAGAAGCTGGGTGCAGGAGGGAGTAGATCTTGGGGATTGCTAGAGTGTATTTAAACTTGGGAATTTGCCTTAAGCATGCAGGTGTATAGCACTGAAATGGGTAAATACATTGCAAGAATTCTAGAAGCATATGTGCTTCCACTGTGTATGCATTTCATGTTGGTGTTTGAGTCCTTCTAGTGCCATCCATTTTGTATGTTTTCTTGAGACACCAGAGAATTAGTACAGTGACCTCTGTTTTTATTCATCCATTAGCATTAAATTTTGTATGCATCAATGCTGTTTATCGGCAGAGCAAGAACTTGGGATTTAATTACTCTTTCTATATCTGCTGTTTATCTTCCGTCTTAAAATGCAGAGGATGTAACTAAAGAGGTGAACCCTATTGCTTCGATGTCAGAGCTGATTTGAGAAAGAAAGGCTTTTAAATCTTTTTAGTTTCAGTCTTAAAATCCTAGTAACTGCTATAATTACAATTAAGAATATTATTTTTATCTCTAGTAACATGCTTAGAAATGTCATCAGACTTCCTGCTGTGGCTCCTTTCTACCCAAATTGAAGTAGAAGCTGTTTTCTGTTTCCAAAAGAGGGATAACTAAATCATCATTCCAAAACACCATATGCTTCTTGTAACAAACTATGCTTGTACTGCATGCATTCAGTAGTGAAAAAAATAGTTTATTGACGAGTTATTCCTTCATTTTGATGTGCTTACCCCTTGAGCTACATAACCCAAAACTGAGTTAATGACTGCTGTTCATCTGGCTGGAGCACCCATTCTGAAGAAAATTGGAAAAATTGCTGACAAAGAGAACTGCATAAAGTGAGGAAGACTTAAGAAGCTGCTTTTGCATTCAGAAAACTAAACTATGAAACTTGGCATAGCAGTAGCACTTGGCTTGGACTGCATCCAGGCTGAGATGTTGGTATGCAAGATGAGAATTATAGCCTCATTAACCGACTGAGTAGCTCATCATTTTTTTTTCTGTAACAGTTGGGTAAACTGAAAGAAAATTAAATGGAGCCATGCTTGTAATTTGATAAAGGGTATTTTTATAGAGAGAATGGGGTTTTTTTAGTGACATTCTTCTGAATTAGTGCAACTAATAGGTATACAACTAGCTATCCTGATGGAGACCATGACTCTTTCTTGATATAGCTCTGATGGAAGATTATTTCTGATAAAATTATCACTGGGCTGGAGAAAGTTTCTTGCACAACTTGGGAAGTTAAGAGAGAGGGACCGCTTTTGTGTACAGCAGCATAATACTGACTACATGTACAAATGTATGCAATCTAATGCAGTGGGAAATAATTCTTCTAATGCATAGGTATTTGAACTTGATGATGCTTAAATAGGTATTTGATGACATAGATGATACTTGTTCACTTCCAACCCAAACCATTCTGTCAATCTGTAATGAAGTGTCTGTGAGAGGCTTTATGTCCAACTTGGGTAACACTAGGAAAAATGGATTCCGTTATTAATTTGAGGGTTCGATAATTGGACTCTTAAAGTAGCTGTTACGAAAGGAGTAGATACAGTAGGTTTTTGGTGTGTCAAAAGCACGACCTGTTTTGATCTTAACATATACAGCATATAACTAGTGAAGTACGAATTACCGATTTTGAAATGTATTTGGGTGTTTTGGAAGAAGGAATGTCAGTGCTCCTGAAAAGATGTCATCTATCTTTGGTGTGACTTGCATAGACTGATAAAATGCACCAGTTTTCCTGTTAGAAACAGTGTATAAGAACAGAAAGACTTGATGATTTATGTAGGAATGGTTTAATTTTTTGACTTAGTCTGAGAGATGTCAGATTTAACTACATCTTTTCAGTCACATGTAATCTAGTAGATACTGCCATCCTGTTTGTTAAATTGTAGTGTTGCCTTGCCCTTTTAAAAAATGATCTTTGAATATTTTCATTACTTGCTTATCTCAGAAAGCTGTATTACTTAATACAGTAATAAGAGCAGTATGCATGTTATTTTAATATGTTTAGCCCAAATTAAGATAGTGAAGCATAAATTCCTATCAAGTACAGTACAGGACTTTCCACTGACCTACATAAATGGATATAAAATGGTGCACTCCCATACTATAGTATAATGTAGCCAAACATCTAATACTACCTGGGCAGCTTTGATTTGAATGCAGATGGTAGGTGTTAGTCATGTGTGATGTTTATGAACTGATCTGTTATTTAACCATCAGTGGAAAAATCCAGTAGTACAACAGGATTGAATGGGTACAGGAGCATCAATTGCTGAAACCTAAAAGTATCTTTGAAGTATTGCAGAGATAACCTTTTGTGTTACAATGCAAGGCGAATATTTGGAGCAGTGTTTATGACCCAAATGTGAGCACTTAGAAATCAGATCAGTCTCTGAGAGTTGAGATATACCTAATTCTGTGTAACTTGTTACGTTACACTTCCTGAAAACTCAGCAAACAGTGGGTATAGATTGTGAGTCTTCAGCTTTGAGATGGGACCTTGCTCCTGGTATGTTCTGTTTTTCCTTCCTGTCCTGAGGAAGATGAAGAGCTTACTTGCATGCTTATGACACATCTGGACAACCTCCAGACTGAAATTTTGGGATCATCCTCCTCCTCTTATGATAAATGTTTTTAGAAGTTGCTTGTAATCTTTATGCTGCTTGGTGGTCCTAGATTGCTTGGTGATCGCTAGAGAGATTCTTCCCTGCTGTGACTTGAAGATGGATGGGCAAACAGTTATAATTTGTTTCTTAATCCTAGATAGTGATATTTTTGTACTGTGTAAGTTTGGCCAGGGAATATATACATATATGCACTATGTCTTTGAATCTGAGGAATTACTTTTGAAACCTTGAACAAAAAAAATACAGCTTTTGGTTGCTGGGTCAAGAAAAATGTTCCTTCAGGAGCAGTTTTGCACAGGTGGGTTGTACTGGACATTTCCTAACTCTTCCCTTGCTCAGCAAAACAAGTCACTGATATGTCTTCATCTGAAATTTGAGGGGCGACATTCACGTAGGTCAGCATGGACATGCCTTGCTCTTAGAAAGCTGTTTGTTCCCACAGAGACTCTTTGGTCTTGCCTAGCCATGGGACACCTGCTGTGGTAGTTTTAGGGAAAGTGAGTCACTGGGCTTATCTGGGCTTGAGGAGGCAGGGAGGAGAAAATGCTCTGCCAGGGATCATCTCAAATCTGTGAAATGATGAGGATAAAATTACCTGTTTCAGTCTGAGTTTGTAGTTTGAAGCTTGGAGCCAAAATAGCACAGAGCCTTGTCAGGTAGTTTTTCCTGCTGCATGTCAGTGGAGGATCTCATGTGGGTGGTAGGTACCAGATGGGGTGCGTCACCCCAAGAAAAGACTGATGTTATTACTTATGTAGCTCTGCAGCCTGAAAACTGGTAATTCTTCCTGAAGTCTCAGCACTTGTCATGAATTGCTATGGTTCTCCTGAAGTGCCCTGATTTTTCCAGGAAAGCAGCAATGAAGGAAACCTTATGTAAGACATATGGGGATGGTTCCCTCCTCATTCTCAACGTAAGAACTTCCTAGTTGGATAATGTTAATCTGTAGACTTGGGTAAGGGCTGAATGCCTAACCTTCCCACCTCCATGTGGTACTTCCCTACCTCGGCACATAAAAACCTACTTAAATGACAAAATAATGCACTGGTGGAAAAGACTTGGGGGGTGGGGGGGAGGGAGGGAAGGAGGGAGGTAACATGTGAGGAAACAGCCCTGCAAGTGAGAGGAGTAGGTGCTGCTAGCTCAGGGCAGGCATGGCTCCATAACCTGGGAAGGAAATGGTGATGGAGCTGACCTTTGCTTGCAGCCCATGTAGAGGATTGTGCTAGAGGAGATGCATGAATGGCACCGTGTGGAGGACCCTGTACAATATGTAGATGTTCCCTGAAGCAGATGCAAGGATTATCCAAAGCCAGCTAACAGAAGTTGTCCATAAACCTCTGTCGTCCTTGCCATGCTGCGGGCAGATCTGTTGAGAATAAATGACTAGAAGTGAACCAGGAGAGATGGTGTGGAGGTGAGGGAAAGGTGTTTAAAGTTTTGTTTCTCATTAGCTAAATTTGTCAATTTGATTTGCAATAGACTCATTTTCTTAAGATTCATTTTGCCCATGATGCTAACTGATCAGTGCTTTCCTTTTTCTTGACCAGTTAGCTTTCTCATCATTTTCTTCCTTCTCTCCATCCTGTTGGATGCTGAAAGGTCATCTCATTCTGTGTCTGAGAACAGTGAATCTGAAAACTGGACAGGAAACTGGTAGTCATAGATGGCTAAGAAGAGTAATATGGGAAGCTGTAGACAGCTGTGTTGTGTGTTTAAAAGACTAATAAACTCAAATTTTTTTTAATATTTGTGTGCCTGTGAGATGTGGCTTCTCCAGATTGTTGTCTAGTCAGAAAAATATAACCAGACTTTAAAATGACCCAGGAATGCATATTTATTGTGTTGATATTAAAAAGCTTTCTATTTTCTTCTGTACTCCCTAGGTTGTGCTTGCTGGAAGAGATGGTTGCTGTAAGTGTAGTAGGTTCCCAAGCAAGAGATATGCTGTGTGTGTTTCTCTGGGTACCTGACCTCATAAGAGATCTGTCTTCAGTCATACTGGAAATTTTTCATTGTGGAAGAGGTATTTCTACAATCACAGATGCTGTTCTTCCCACTACAGAGTTGGAAGTTGGAGAGTTTTGTAAATTTTTGGAGAGGGGTAATTGCATGTTGAATGACTTGCTAAACAAATTGGCTGTTGAAGTTGGTCTTACCACCTCTCTGTATCCTAAGCAACTGTTGTTAATGTCTTAATGTCTTCTACTATAGCAGTAAACACTAATAATTTCTCAGGAATGACAGATTTTACATCCTCTTTGTCCATTCTTTTGAGCAGTGAGTTTGTGTTACTAGGGTATACATGCTTTTGGTATTAGAGGGTATGTTCAAATGCAGAGTAATTACAGCTTTAGTTTGTACAACAGTCATCTTTAATAAGTAGCTGAATATTAAAACTTGCCTATTTGGTTGTTTTTGCTTTTTAGCCAGTGATAAAACTGATTGTCAGTTCTCACTGCCATCCTTTGTCCTGTTTTTCAGTATGTATAGCAAATGAATTAATAATGGTCTGATTCTGCAGTGTTGGTGCAGAGCTGCACTAACCATGATTGTGTAGAAGTAGGGGCTGGTGGTGGTGGTCAGAGACTCATCTCAGTGAGGTGTGGAGGCATCAGTTAGACACCCAGTGTTTGCTGCTTACCATGTGAGTCTGCTTTTGGACTCTTAATGCGTGCCATCAGTTGTACCCCAAGCCTTTTCATGAGTAATAATAGACCCAAACATTTTGATTCTGAGGGTCTCTATAGTATTGTTCTTCAGAAATAATTTCTTTTCCTCCATAAACAGAGCTATTCAAGGCATAAATAGCAATCTGTCTGAACTTGTTTTCCTAAAGGAAAATCTAGTTGCCTAGAGGCAAATAGACACCATATTTAGATTTTAAGTAGACTTCAGAGCCCTCCTGGAGGTAAAAAGATGCACTTCTTCATGAATCACTGTTGTGACCAGTGGTTGTCAGAAGGATTCTGTGGAAGTCCCTAAGGGCAGTTCTGGGCCACATGAGGATCCCTTGACAGCTGAGGTGTTCAGTGTGGGAATGTTAATGATGATCTCTGTAATGAAATGGCTACCAGCTAACACTATCCCAATCAGTGAGTGCCAAGTGGAAGCTACATGGGTTGTTTATACATTAACTTGAATACCATGTTTGGTACTATTTTAAGAGTACTGCTTCAGATGGCAGAAGGAATTTGGGCCACACTTCTAGGAAACATGTTTGAGATTTACCTTTGAAAAGGGTGATCTTCCAGTGTTATACGGATTGGGGTAACTTGGTGTGGACAGTATCTTTGTTAGAACAGTTTTTACTGCAGTAAGAGAAGAAATGGTAAATGGAAAGATGAGAGGAAAGGAAAATACGGCTAATGAGTCAGAAGACTGAAGATGGTTGTAGTGATCAGAGTAAACCTGTACATGCAGCAACATAATGTTAATTTGGATTGTTTTTATAGTGTGTTAGACTTGGATATACCTGTTCTACCAGAGCTAACTTTGTGTCTGCAGTTTTGTGAATTGTGGAAGTGAGTGGCATAATACAGTTAAACAGTGACTTAAGTAGGGTGGCCAAAGGACTAGTTGCTCTTCTGTGCTTTTATGTAAACGAGGGGCTTTTGTGTAGCAAATTAAAAACTTAGGGATCAGAAGGGACCTCGAAAAATCATCTTGTCCAATCCCTCTGCCACAGCAGGATCACCTAGTCACACAGGAACAGATCCAGGCGGGTCTTGGATATCTCCAAAGAAGGAGGCTTGACAACCCCCCCTGGGCAGCCTGTTCCAATGCTTTGTTAACCTCACTGTGAAGAAATTCCTTCTGATATTTATGTGGAACCTCCTATGTTCCACCTTGCACCCATTGCCCCTTGTCCTATCACTATATGACCTTGAGAAGTGCCTGGCTCCATCCTCCTGACACCCACCCCTCACACATTTGTAGACATTAAAGAGGCCGCCCCTCAGCCTCCTCTTCTCCAAGCTAAAGAGACCCAGCTCCCTCAGCCTTTCCTCATAAGGGAAGTGTTCTGCTTCCTTCATTATCTTTGTTGCTCTACACTGGACTCCCTCCAGCAGCTCTAGTCCTTCTTGAACCGAGGGACCCAGGACTGGACACAATACTCCAGATGTGGTCTCACCAGTGCAGAATATAGGGGGAGAAGAATCTCCTTTTGATCTGCTAACCACCCTCCTTCTGATTCCCCCCAGGATGCTGTTAGCCCTCCTGGCTACAAGATCACATTGCTGACTCATAGTCATCCTGCTTTCCACTAGGACCCCCAGATCCCTTTCTCCTACACTGCTCTCCAACAGGTCAGTCCCCAACCTGTATTGGTCCCTGGGGTTGTTCTTGCCCAGATGCAAGACTCTACACTTACCCTTCTTGTACCTCATTTGGTTTCTCTCTGTCCAGCTCTCTAGCCTATCCAGGTCTCTCTGAATGGCAGCATGGTCTGATGCAGTATCAGTGATACCACCCAGCTTTGTGTCATCAGCAGACTTGCTGACAGTGCACCATAATGCTTCATCCAAATCATTAATTAATGGATTGAAGAGGACTGATCCTTGGGGAACCTCACTAGATACAGGCCTTCAACTAGATTCTGTCACATTAACCACTACTCTCTGGCTTCTATCCTGCAGCCAGTTCACAGTCCACCTCACTACCCAATCATCCAGTCCACACTGCCTCAGTTTGGCTGCAAGGATGTAATGTGAGGCTGTGTCAGATCCCTTACTGAAGACAAAATAGACTATGTTCATGGCTCTGCCACCATCTGTCCACCTGGTTATGCCCTCATAAAAGGCTATCAGGTTGGTCAAGCATGACTTCCACATGACTTCCCCTTGGTGAAGCCATACTGACTGTCCCTAATGACCACCTTGTCCCTGATGTGCCTAGAGATGGTATCCAGGACAAATTGATCCATCAGTTTTCCTGAGGTGGAGGTAAGGATGACTGGTCTACAGTTACCTGGGTTCTCCTTCTTACCCTTTTTGAAGATGGGAGTGATGTTTGCTAACCTCCAGTTTCTAGGTGCCTCTCCTGATCCCCATGGCTTATGAAAGATGATGGAGAGTGGCTAAGCCGTGACTTCTGTCATCTCCCTTAGCAATTGCATGTGCATCCCATCAGGCCGCATGGATTTATGTACATTAAGTTTGCACAACACATCCCTTACCTAGGACTTGTCAACCAAAGCAGGCTCTTCTTTTGCCTAGACTTCCTCTGGAGCCTCAGCAGTCTGGGCTTTGATACCAGGACAGCTACCAGTATAGGCAGAGGCAAATAAAGTGTTCACTATGCCTGCTTTCTCTGTGTCCTCTGTCTTCAGGGCACCCAGCCAATTTGGCAGGGGGCCCACATTGCCTCTAGGTTCAGTTTTACCAGCAGTGGATTTGAAGAAGCCCTTTCTGTTACCCTTGACCTCTCTAGCAGGGTTCAATTCCAAGAAGGCCTTGGCTTTTGTAGCTGCATCCCTACATTCTTCAGAGCCTTACAGTCACCTCAAGTGGCCATCCCCTCCTGTTATAACCTGTAGACTTATTCCTCTTCTGTTTGGCCAGTAGCTCCCCATTTAATGGCTCCCTTCCTTGACTGCTTTCCTATTGTGATGCACTTGTGTTGTGCTTCAAAGAACTGGTCTTTGAATGATGACCAGCTATCTTGGGCCCCTTTACCTGCCAGTACCCTGTCCCATGGGATTTCCCCTAGAAATTGCTTGAAAAGGCCAAAGTTGGCCCTCCTGAAGTCCGGGGTTGTGATTCTGCTAGGTGTTCTGTTTCTACCACATAAGACCCTGAACTCCACCATCTCGTGGTCACTGCAGCCAAGGCTGCCCCCAACCTGCACTGCTTCAACCACACCACACCCTCCTTGTTGGTGAGTACAAGATCCAGCACCTCCTTTCCTAGTGGGCTCCTCCACCATTTGCATCAGGAAATTGTCACCAATGCAGTGGAGAAACCTCCTGGACTGTGGATGGCTGGCTGACTAGGTCTTCCAGCAAATGTCAGGGTAGTTCAAATCCTTCATGAGATCCATGGCCTGTAGGTGTGTGAGGCTGCTGTCAGCTACCTATCGAACCTTATCTACCTCCTCATTCTGATCTGGTGGCCTGTAGTAAATACCCATGACAGTGTCACCCATGCCAGCCTGCCCCTTGATCCACACCTGCAAACTCTCAATTCTCTATCTGCCCCTGGACAGAACTCGTCATTCCACTTGCTCTGTCACGTAAAGAACAACTCTACCACCTCGCCTTGCTGATCTGTCTCTCCTGAAAAGGATGTAGCTGTCCATGACCACATTCCAGTCATGCGAGCTGTCCCACCAGGTCTCTGTAATTGCTGCCAGATCCAAATCACCTGACTGGACACAGGTTTCTAACTCCTCCTGCTGCCTGCATTGGTGTACAGGCACTTTAGGGAGTGAGCTGAGAGCTCTGATTTCACCTTAGAACAGCAAGAGGCCTCCTGCTTTTTCTGAAGACCAGAGCTCTGTCCAGGTTGCCATATTACTGTAAGATTTCCTGGATTTCTGCAACCTTGCTAGGGCCTCCTGTAAGGGTTCTCTTTCCTCTATATCCCTATTGGACTGGCTGTCTTCCAGTAGGGTCTCATATCTGTTACTCAGCAGCAACTGAGAAGGCGAGGCAGACAGGGCTGGTGCTCGCCTTCTGCCGTGACTCTTCACTAGGCTCCACTCACCCCTTCTACTTGGGCTTCTATCGTCCCTGTGAGAGGTGCAAGATACTTGGTCCCCTTGTTTCTGCGTCTTATTTGGCTGTTGTGCAGGCTGGCTCCACCGGTCTACCTCTGTTTTAGCCTCTCCAGTTCTCCTGAGCCTTTCTACTTCTACTGTAACTCTGCAACCCCATCTTTGTAGCTGTGCTACACAGTTAAGCTGATAATCTGCTCACACTGTACAGAGTCAGGAGAACTCAAGAGAGTGTAAAAGCTTTATCTCTAATCACTTTTAACAATAATGCTTTTCTTGCATATCCTGCTGCTTACAATTATGAGCTATCAGTGTGCAAAAGGCATGCTTCTGTGCAGCTAATGCGGTGTGGCTAACAGTACTGTATTTGTTGTCCATTGATCTGAATTACATGATTCTGAGTGATCTTGGGAGGGCTACAATGCAGAGATACAGTGAATTACTCCTCTGAGCATGAAATACAGTCATAGCGGAGGTGAGAGGAAAGGATTGTAAATAGTTGAGGTATTTGCCCCGGATCAGATGCTTTAGCAATAGCTAGCTGTCCTTGTTTTTGTGTTTTACTGTTTTTTTGCAAAAAAATGTTTAACTTCGTTTTGATAGGGACAATTTTCCCACGTGGAGGTAGAAAGGAACTAAATACATGTTTTAAGCAGTGTTTCCTACTATCTTTGAGATAGTCAGTTGTGAAAAAACTTTTTATTAAACTTTTATTTTATCTTTTTTTTTTTTTTTTTTTTTACTTTTTTTATGAAAAGCAGGTAAGTATTGGAGGGCTATGGAGAGCTGGAAAACATGATTCTTTTAAACAGCAAATGGCTAATACTTCAGCTTCTTTGCCTTGATACATGATTCTAGCTGTCTGCAGACCTTCCAGTGCAATGCGTAACTTGTGTGGGTGGCCTCTAAAGGCACTTACAATTAAGGATCCTAAATTACACTTTCAGTGCATTCCACCTCATGATCATTCATTCCAATCAGCAGCTGGGATTATCTGTACATCTGTAGAAGAAAAAGCCGAAGTGGTTGCTATGTTCTGCAATCATGTTACTGCTTCAAATCCAAAAGATAGCTCTCGACATGAACAGCAAAATGTGCCCCTTAAATGGGAGGAGATAAGTGTATTCAAAGTTGTTAATTTGGGACTTCTGCTAAATAGCCATTGTGGTGTTGAAATATGGCACTTTCTTGTCTTGGGCTTTATAGAAGTACAATATTAACTGAAGTTAGTGTTTGTCTAATAAAATAACATTAGTTGCTAAGCTCTATTCTTTCTGCTCTTGTCACTTCAACTCATCAGGAGAAACCTGTTGCTTGGGATTTAATTCTGAGATTAGTGTTGTTGCATTGGAGTCACGTGAGGTAGACTGCATAGGTTGTGGTGAAGCTAGCACAGGTCAAGCCATGCAGCCAAAGTTGGTTTCCAAGGTTCTGAATCCAGTCACATGAACAGGTACAAAAGAAGCTTGAGAAACAAGAATGTGGAAAATATTGTAGGGGTAGAAAAAGCCTGGAGCCACAGTAGTCGGATGAAACTTTAAGATGGCCATACTTTGTTGTTTTGTGACTAGGTTCAAGATTATTCTGCTGTACTAACTGCACTGTAATATCTGAGACCTTCGAGCTCATCTTTTCCAAATGGTGTCAAGAAGAAATCATACAAAAGGAATGCTTGGTCACCAACTCTAAGAAAACTAGCTTGAAGTCTTTATGAATCTTTTCAGTCCAATTAATTGTAATAGCCTCTCAGCTTTATTATAAAAAGTATCGTGTCCTCAGGGTCAGGTTCTGGAGTGAACAGAAGTTATGCCATTAGTTGATTAAGAAAAGTGATAGTGATGATGAACAGCTGAGTCTTTATGTCAGTTTCTCCCAAAGCACACTTTACAGCAGTTACCTGCAGTATATTTTTCTTGAACTGTGTTGCTGTTCCTTGATTAGGAAGTACTGCATAGTTTCTTGCTGTCTAATCAACATTTTCCTGTTTGTTTTTTTTCTGTTATGAGATATTCTAAGTCAAGCTATATGTAGCCCACTTAAAACTTGCAGTGCTGGCACTCTGTATCAAGAAATTACAGAAGTGGTGCGAGAACACAGACCTGTGTTCACAGTCTTCTCCCAAAACATAAATATTTAGTTACATATTATTGTCTAATATGAAGATACGTGGAACCTGTGATGAGGTGCTGGAGTTCTGGAAGCAGAAGTGGCTACTTAAGTATAGCTGTGACTAATTCTCATACATGTTGTTTCATGTAGGCAGTTTTCTCCCTCAGCATGAGCCAAGACACAGGTAAGACAAGGAAGGATATGGCTGCTGGTAATGCAATACTAGTACTGTTACCAGTTTAGTGTTTCTACTCTGCTTTTAATGCCTCTTAGTGCATAATGTGATTAGTGTTTCAAAATTCTGTTCTAGGTAAAAAAAGTATGCATTGAGTAACCAACAGAGTTAAGAGTAGTGCTTCTTCACCTTCAGTTACTGGCTAACTTGGTGTCACTTTTTCCTTCAGTGTTTTGAAAGCACTAAAATTTCTAATTGTGACATCCATCAGGATGGAGGGGGAAGCAAACCCTCTGTCAAAAGTAAGCTGCAGTTGTAGTTGCTTGGTAGCTACAGCACTGCAGTGATTGTTATAACAGTAGAATAGAGGTATACTCAATAAGGTATAAAGTACTTCAGGCAAGGAAAGATTATATAAGTGGGGATGTGTGAAATTATTTCAGTATAACACAGCTATAAAACTATGCTTTAATATTTCAGTAGAGATTTTGCTTGGCAAAGAATTCCATAGGTAAAATTTTACATGTAAAGGCAAAATACCTCAAAGCCAGAACAATGATGATGAACTTGCACAATGGATCAAGACTATTTCCTTCTGTTTCATATCATTCCCTAATGTGCGTTTTTCCTTTCATACGCAACTGTTCTTTAACATTAATAAATCCAGTAGCCTTTGTAAAGCCATGGCACATCTTGTCTGCAGTTGATACGGAAGCTGTCACAAGCAGCCTTGAGTTGATAGACACCCATAGAAATGTCAGAAAAGAATTTGGGAGGTACAATACTTTTGATATATCAGGAGATGTATCTTCTGCAAAACAAAAAACGTGTAAAGCTTTTTTTCTTGAACTTTCGTGGTAAGTCTTCTAATTGATAAAATGCATCGACTTCTTGGAAGAAAACGGTAATGTTGATAAAGCTCTTCTGAAGAAAACACTCTTGATGCAGGTCTCTTTTTTGCTTAACCTACTTACGCTTGTAACAGTGGTGGAACTAAAAGCTGACTATAATATGTTCCTGTACTTGGAAGTTTATATGAATGTTAATAAAATAAGAGTACAAATGAACTCTACTTGTCTTTGCAGATAGAATAAGAGGATGACATGATACATCTGTAAGTTTTGTCCACTTATGTGTGATGGAACCCTCTCAGTAACTCTTCATGCAGTTGTAGTAAAACAGAAGGCACACAGACTTAATGTATTCTGTTTGTGTTCAATGCTGTTTTAATGTTGAAGCTGGTCCTAGTGGTGAACAGTGAGTGCTCCACTACGTGCTTCAGCTTTCTTTAGTCAATAAAAAGACTACCAAAAGGTACTTAAATAATTTCAAGTCATTAATAAAACTTAAAATTGCAGAGGTTGGCAGGAACATCAGGAGATTTTCTGATTCAACACCCAGTTTAAAGTAAGTTTGACGTAGAGCATGCTGCCCAAGACAGTGACCAGTTGGGCTTTGTGTGTCTCCTCTGCCCAGAGAGAGTCTGCATCCTATATGGATGAGCTGTTCAATGGTTTTCTGTGTTCACTATAAGAAGAAAATCAGTATGTTTAAACGTGTCACCCTGACACTGGTTACCTTTGAAAAGAGTCTGACTCAGTCTTTTAGTAAACACCATCAATCTGGTATTTTTACTGGATTTGCCAAAAAAGATGAAGGTGAAGAAGACATAGACTGTCCGTTGGTGCTCTACTCCATTTAGCAGCAATCTTACAAATTTTGTGGTCTTACTACTGTGTTTTTTTTCTCCAGATGTCGAGCTAACCTAACTCTTTAGGATTGCTTATAAGTACTTTGAAGATGTGGAAATTAAATGTACACATTGTGTAATCAGCCAGCTTGTTAGCACTTCAAATAAACATTCAGAATGCTTTTTCCTCCCTCTATATAAAGATGTAAGGGCTTGATTTTTAAGGAACTGATTTCACTGGCTGTTTTTAGTTCTGGTTTTATAGTTTTTACCATCATCAATGCAAAGAACTTTGAAGTAAAGATCCGCAAACTATTTTTTCTGACTTTTGAAAAATTACCATGTTTTGCCATCTTATCTGAGTGTTAATGTCCTTACATTGAAAAAGACAGTTCAGAATCCTGTGCTACACCATGGGTACTTACTTTTCTTTTTTCCCCCCTCTTTTTCTCTCTACAGAGAAAAGACTGTAGTAGAAGACTTGCTATGGCACAGAGTGCATGGCTGTTCTTCTTGAAAGTAGTGTTCTATTTGTAATCTAGTCTCCATATTGTGAGTTGCATAAAAGCAATTACAGTAGTTAGTGGAGATCTGGTTGTGAGAAGGCTCTGATGCAATGCCAGCAAAGCTCTCCTAGGTTGTTCTTTGAGGACTTGCCTAGAAGAGTGTCCAGTAGGAGGTGTCTAGACGAAGGTCTTTTTGTCTTTGTCAGAATGTAATAAGTCTTGTCTAGAACTTGCTTTTCATCTCTTAACATTTAGTGGAAGAACCTTGCACTTCATACAGTTTAGATTGCTTTTACATGGGTAAAACTCAACTCTGCTGCAGAGGACGAGTAAAGTGTTTTATTTAGCAGTAGTGTCTAGTAAAACAGTGAAATCTGCAGACAACTGATGACTGAATAAATGTGCACTAAGCTTGTTGGCAAAGTCTTAGAAAATACTACCACAGTCTTTTTCTGAAATTGTACCTCATACTGGAGAGGGTTTTAATCTGCATAGTTTGCAGACTTGCTAGAGGAACTCTTGTGTTTGGGTGTTGCTGCTAGTAACTAAACCTCAAGAGTTGTTACAAGCATGCAGAACTACTTGGATTCAAGTGGAAACTGAAATTGTAGTAGGCACATCTTACTTAGAAAGATGGCCGTTTCTTAAGCTTTCAGCTAAAACAAACTTAACAGGGAGTCTTCATTTGTAATGTTTATTGAAAACTTAATTTGCATGCCGGCGTCTGTTTTCTCTTTGTGATGTTTCTTCTGTTTGTGTGTGCATTGTGTCAAGGGTTGATGTCTGTCTGTAAACTGAAATGCCAACAAAAATCAGAGTATCGAAAGTAAAAATAATTCTGTTATTACAGAAATGGCTGTGTATCTTGCTTTTCTGAGACAGTTTTGTAGTATCACTTTTAAAGAACCATTGAATCCTCTAATTATTTTCATCAGTAGTGGACCTAAATAGGAATGGAAGCTACTGCTTGCATAGTTTAACACAGGATGTGTTGAACTATATGTGTTCCTTAGACAAGGAACTCTTGTGCTGGCTGACTTGATAGGTCTTGGCCAACTTAGCTTTTGTGCCAGAGATGGGAACTCTTGTGCCTTAGTAGGTTTTGATTCAAATAGTTTCGTTTGAGCAGAAGAAACAGCCAATGTCTAGTGTCTATTTTATGTAGTGGAAGGTGGTAATGAAAAGGTAGAAGACAAAGCTGAACCTATGCAGTATAGTCTAAGTTTGCTAGACCTAGAGCTTCAGAGCAGGAATTGCAGCTGGCAGGTTTGTTACTTTCCCTGCCATATCAAAAACAGGCCTAGTGAGCACGTCCGTAGTTGCGTGGTTTTTTCTCTTAAGTCTTAAACTCACAGGAGAACTGGCCATCTGTTTTATGTTGTGTATAATTGTCAGTGTTTAAATAACTTCATTCTGTGCCAAAACTTGGTATCCTGTGTACCAGTTCAGCTGAGCTGGTGCAAAGAGTAGAAAATAGAATTAAAAGCACAGTGGTGATCTGTACAAAAAAATGAAGTATTTTATGAGCTAAGAAAAAGTAACTACTTTATGCTTCATGCCCGTTAACACGTCCAATAAGCTTGAATAATTTATTATGTGAGAATTCTAGTGGTAAGGTTGTTCCCCCATATGACAGATTGCTCTGCAGAGGAAAGTAAGGGTTTATTGCATGCAGTTAATAGATCAAAAGAAATGCAGTATAAACAAATTTGAATGACAGTGGAATACTAAATGCACGATAATTACTCTGAAAAATGATTTAGTAAGACATTGGATAATACTAGAATCACCTTTGATACTAGGAGGCAAAAAGTTTGTGAAACAGTGGAATAATTTATTTACAACCCAGTATTTGGCTTAAAAAGTCTTGGGGAACTTGCAAGACCCATTCTACAGTGCCATTTGCTATTTACAGAGTCCTTAATTTGCCTGAGAAAGTTCATGCATATGCTATTAGGTTTGGTAAAACTGTTCCCTTCCCACTAGGACTGATGTATCTTGGGGTTGATGAAGGCTAGTGGTCTTCTTCAGCATAAAACTTTTGACCCCTTGCTTTGGTATGTATGCATTACTCATGCTGAGCTTACTGTACTATTACGGGATGAGTAAACCTGAGCCTGAACAATAGTCTTACGGACTGCCTGGCTGCCTAAAAATGCTTGGTTTTAACTGATACTTGTGTAAAACAACCCCAGTCTGTGGAATTCCTTCCAATGGTTATTACGGTGTTCTCACTCTAGTTGCTTTATCTGTCTTTTTGCAGCTGAGGTTCTTCCAAAGGATTTGCTGGTCTGCTTCTTGAGCTTGCAAAGAAAGTGCTTGAAGAATGCTTGCAAGTTTACAGAATAGCAATTAGTTCACTTAACAGTGGTAAAAGTTTGCCTAACACTCTAATACCCTATTAACCTTTTAATAAGAATTTTCCCAACCTATGGTTATATCTCAGATAAGGATGGTTGAGAAAAGCAAAGCTGGCATAACATATGGGCACAAAGTAGCAACAGTTTTGTTTCAGACACCAGGTAGTATGGTGCAGAGAGTGCTGGGCAAATGTCTGAAAGCACACTATTTCTGAAGAGAAGTGTCTTATTATGAAAGTGTTTTCAAAGCTGGAGTAGAGATGGGGATGAACTGGCAAATTTTTTGAACTCCACTTGTCTCACAGAGTAGCAGGTGGTATTAAAGCTTGTGTTTTTCTCCCCTCAGAGTACACAAAGGTAACTTGTGTTACACTTTGTTTATTAGAATTGTGTGAGGTTGTTGGTCCTGGTATATGAATATAAAGATTAGAAGAGGCTTCATCTGATGAATGTCAGGAAACACTCTATTATGAAGATGACAGTGCATTGATGCAGGCTGTCTAGAGACCTAGTGGAGTTATCCCATCTTGAAGTCTAAAAGCTGTCTGGACGTGGTCATGGGTAACTGTCTCTCAGTATCCTTGTTTGAGTTGAAGAGTTAATTTGATTTCCAAGGGTCACTTGCAACAACACGCAGTGATTCTGTGATTTAGTTGGCCAGGTATTCTAGGAATAGTGTACGTCACACTTCTGTGGTTTTTGGAAATTCTTCAATAAACACATAATGTTTTAGCTGGAGGAGCTGTGAGAGATGAAATGTAGCAGGGAATGCAAAGTCAGGCTTGCAGGTTAAAGGGTCTCTTGTCTATGCTCATGTAAATTCTGAAATGATCTATATTAATTCAAACTCAGTTAACAGGGGTGTGTTTTGTTTTTGCTGTTGAATATTGCTTTTGGCAGGTGACTGTTTGATAAACACTGGGATTAACTACTGTGCCCTTTACTACTACAGTAGCCCATTTTCACTTAGCAACAGGATATAGATTGTGTGTTGTGTAGAATGTCCCTCCAAAAGCTCTCTGTGTTGAGGAAAAGCATGATGTGGACAGTCTAGTTTTCCAGATAGGATAGAGGTGTGGTCTTTCTAAGCACATGCTGATAGTCTTGGGATGACAACAGTATCTATTGTATTTCCTAAAAGCTGTTAAGACACATCCAGCTATAGCAACCAATAAGACTTGATAGCTGGTAGCTTTTTTTTAAAGGGTTCATAAAATATTGAAGTAAGTATGACTTGGAAATAAAGATTCTGTCTAATGTGGAATCCATGCGTAGCAGCATCCTAGAGCTGATACGGTTTAGCAGTTGACTTAGCTGGAAAGTAAAAATCTCTGAATAGAACTGATTCTGTTGTAACTCAAACCAGGGCAACAATTTATGTCAGTTTTTACTTGGGATATTCTCCTCTGTTTCCTGAAGCAGCTTCTTATTAAATTGTAATAATGTAATGCTTTCAGGAACACCTGTTTTTAGCTAAAAAAGCCTTTATTAATGCTCCTGTTTCATAAGCTTATGCAGCACAAGTGTTTGAAGGACATGGCTTTGTGAAGTGGGAGAAGTTTGTTTCTTGAAAATGGTGTTGAGTGTTGCTGTCTGTAATGGAATCCTGAGATCCCACAGTTATGTGCTGTTGAATCACTGAATCACAAAGATTTTGCTGAATACTGGAATGAAAAAGCAGTCCCAGGACTAGATTGCTCCTTGAGGTGACCAGAATCTGCTAGGTCTGCTCACACTGGTGTTTATTCTGAGGCAATCCAATCATGCCAAGTTTATAAAACAGTTGCTGCCACTTTCCTTTCATTGCTTGTCAAGTGGGTTTTCTAAGTCAGTTGAATCACTTTTACTACTTACTCCTTTATGAGGCCTCTTGAAAGATTCCTCATGCTTGCTTTCTGCCACCTGTATAACTGCAAAAATCCCCCCCCAGTAATACCTCCTCTTAGTACTTCAGACAAGAGTCTTGCTAATAATATTAGTCTCTGTAGATAATTCACTTTCTACAGTGGGTTTTCAAATGACAACGTAACAGACTGCTGTGACAGTTGGGAGACTGCACTCACTGCTTACTATTCTTTAAAAATATTGGAAGTAAGGCTGGAAGAGTAACTATTTTTCTTTGTTCCCCTACCACTTTGTTTCTGATTTACTGTTTCCCATCCAGTGCTGGTTTTGGTGGTTTTTGGGGGCCTGTGTGGGATGTCAAGGGAGAATACTTTCTGCCTGTGTTTTAAGTTGGCTGTGAGGATGTATTTCACTAAACACTGCTCACATAATTTTTTTTTTGTTTGTTTTTAATTCTGGACAGTTCTTGATGAATAGAACATAAAATGTGTTTGGCCTGGTGTGGAAAACCAAAAGGGAAAAGAGAAATATAAGAGCAGTTCTTGAGGGAAACAATCCTAATTTTAGTGCCTGAGCATACTGACCTACTTCTGAAGTTACTGTTCTCTTCACGTGGAAGTCTGTTTAAAATCACTGGTGCTGTGTGTTAACACCTTGGTGTGTGGTTAGTCTCTCTTTCTTAAGGGTTACCTGACTTTCTTCTGAGGGGCTTATTTTAGGATGATGACTTAATTATGTGTTTTCTTAGACTGAGGTAGAAAGCTCAAAGCTCTCTGTTGTAGCACAAACAAAAAAAGCGGTATATTATTAAACTTTGCAGGGAAGAAAAATGCTTTTTTTGTTCCTCCTTTGTCTCTTCAGAGGATTTGTGAATCTTCCCATGTGTTAAGTGCTACTGTGAAACACAGAGTATAGCTGTCAAGAATAAATTGGTAAAGCCTATTGTATTCAGCACAAGTGTCACTTCCCTGTGACTGGAGGTGGAGGATCTTTTGACCATACTGATTTTTTTTTCATATAGACTGTACCTAGTATGGATCAGTCCTTGTGTTATCATGACTACTTAGTCCGTTTTTAGATTTTTATATTTAAGTGTTTGAGATTGGATAACCAACAGTCAAAAGACTCAGTCAGGAGAAGCTGAAGAATAGAAATGCTTTGTAAATGCTTATAAAATTTTGTAGGAGGAAGATACGGTAAATTTCCTAATGCAACTGTGGTATTAAATGATGACCTTTTATAAAAGCATACTAATATGTCAAAGGCTACTTGACAACTCACAGTTGTTACTACTGAACTAGTCAAGCTCAGATTAGGGCAGTCCTTGGTGAAGTCTTCAGTTTTAGCAGTTGTGTCAGTGTACACTGTACACTTCTGTTTATATAAAAGCTGTATTTAAAATAGTTCTGATAGAGAATCCTTAAATCATTTATTTACATAGAACTAATGCATTGATTTGTTCAATAAACATTGTTTAAGAAGTTACATCAAGAGACCTGGTAATTTTTAGCTCACTCATAGCCACCTGTTGCAAAAAAATCTGAAAATCCTGCAAATCTGAAAATCTGGCTTTGGTTATTAACCAATAATGTTAGTTATGGTTAATGTTAACATGGGTGATCATAAACTCCTGTGCTGAAGTCTATGTATAAGTTACCTTTTCAAGAAAGACTAATTCAGTAGGTGTTGAAATTAGGTGAGTATTTCAGGGATTGAGGAAGGCAGACATTTTCAAACAACTTTCTGAACATGTCAAGTAGCCTGAGATGAGATACCTTTTTTGTTAAAGTATCCAGGAGATTACAAATAGTTGGAGGTCAATATTTGCGTTGGTTCTAAATGCTTAGTTACAGTACAGAGATCTCAGTAGCTGATGCTGAGTACAGCCAAAAGAAGGATGCTGGAGTCTTGGAGAGTGTTCAGCCACTGAACCGTGTCTTTGTGGTTTATTAGACACAGCTGCAGTGAATGAGAACCAGTTTAAATATAACTCAGCTGATCTGTGTTTGAATGCTCTAGTAGGTATTTTTGTCAAGAGTTACAGGTCTGCTTTTCTTTCAGGTCCTTACTATAAAGTACCTTTAGTTACAAAAGCTAAATGCACTTTGAAGAGAACACAGGTTTTGAGTTTGAGGTATGTTCTAAAAATTATTCCAACTTGCCTTTTCTTTGTGCAAAGGATAAGAATCAGCTGAGGATCTGGTGCTTTGAAGAACCCATGTGATTTCTCTCTAACCTCTGCTACTTAACAGTCTAAAAATAGTTACCATATGGAATGTCTTTATTGTGAGGACAGCCTCTGCTACTTGTGAACCTTTCTGTGTTTAAGCACTTTCTGTGCCTAAACATTTTTAGCTTTCTTCAACTAGATGAAGTAATCATATGGCTTGTAATGAGAGCTGCTGTCTCATGGTCCACAGATCTAGGAGAGGAGCAGTATTTTTTTTCCCTGAACTTAAAACTGATGGGTATGCCAGCTTTTTCTGATTAATTTTTTCTACTGGGTTTGTGTTAGATATCAGTTAAAAATATATAAAAATCTTACATCTTGCACTCAACTTCTGTCCATTTCAGGTTTGTCTGTTACAGTTGTTTAACCTTCTAGCATCCTACTTAGAATTTCTAGCTTCAGTGGAGGTTATTAAGGGCTGTGTCTGACAGACACAGTAACTTCAGTAACTGCTGAGAGAACTCTTCATACTTACCTACACCAAGTCCATTTTCCCACAGGCAACTGCATACAAGCAGAATAATCCTTACTAAGCAACTGCATGCTCTTTGAAGTTGTGCAGTAAGAAAGTGAAGGCTAAACTCGCACACTTTTGCATGGCACTGGTTATAATTTATGTCTGTTAAATATACCCACACTTTTCTGTGGGTAGGTTTGGGAAGCAAAAATAATGTACTTTTTGCAAATTGGAAATAATTACTGTACTACAGGCTTTTTTTTTTTTATAATCTGTCAAATGATGCTTAATGGTAGGTCCTCAGTGTCAGGATGCTACTCATCATGTCTTATTTGTGTGATATCTTGATCTCCTTACTGCTATTGCTAGGAAGCGTGCTCAAACCTATTTTTATTAACTTTCTTCAAGAAATTCACAAGTGGATAAACCTCTGAAGGTAAAAAGTTGATCGTTAACTGAAAGGCCCATTTAATGTCAAACAGTGTATCATGCCTGTGGAGTGAAATAAATAGATTAATCATAGAATCACCCTTTTAGATGTTTAAGTTGGTTTAAAAATAACCTAACAACCCCAGTTCTTGTTACGCTTATATAATGGGACAGTGAAATATGGTTTTGATCTTTCAGGCAGACTTTTGGGTCATTGATATCAGGGCGTCAGAATTTAGAGGTTCTGGACTGTGTGTTCAGAAATAGGTAGAAGGTAATTCCAATGTATTTTTGCTTTTGGTAGCAGGAGAGGAGGTGGAGTGATTGCATTACTTCTAGAAAAATGTAATGAAGTGGCTACCTGCGGTATAAAGGAAAAAAAATCACTGTGTTCTGGTTGTGAGGATAGCGTACTATTTTGTATAAACTGACTGCTTTCAAATTTTGACCATCCTGACTGTGAGTTTCTTTTTATAAGTGAGTGATCGTCTTATGCCTATGTCCTTATGTTCTTAGTTACAGTGTTCTTTTAAATGCCCACATTTAAAATGCAGAAAGCAGGGCTTGAATGATCAGCCTGTCCGAATTAACAGTAAGGAGTAAACTGTTTTCTCCTGACAGGCTTTTTGTAGAGCTGGACCTTGCTGTCATGTAATGAAACATACTTTTTTGAACTGAGGGCTGCTTCTAGTATGATTTGAAGAATCTAATGTAACCTGGGTAACACAGTTTTGAAAATAGGATCTGTGCAAGTTTAATTCCTCCAGTGACTAGTAAACTACTTTAGACATCTACTAACTTTTGCCCTTTTAACTGCTTGGGACTCCTGTGTATATTTAGTGGGAATGTGTGAACATGCGTCAGAGTGAGGCTGTGTATATGATACCAGGAAGCAATAGCAGTTTGTTCAGACTTCTTCATAGCACTGATGCCTTTTGACCTGCTGTCAGCATGTCTCCAATGGTTCTGATTTATTTCTTTTCTACTGTAGTAAAACACATTCTTGACTTGATATAGGTGAAGTGTCTGTAAGAATCCTGTGGTTTGAGATGCAGTATAAACCACTATCAGGTTTTTTACAAGACAGAAGTGCTAGGAGGGAAGATATTTCTATGAATGGCCTTTATTAAATTTACAGATGTCTTTATTTTGCCTGACAACCCTTTATGCTCCCTGAGTGTAATGATCATCCTATGAAAGTAGCCTTGGTGGTGTTTTTGGAGTAATTATGACTCAAAAGCAAAAATTTCCAAACTCAGATTCCATTTTCCTTTTCAGAAGGATGTTATAGCGTAACATCCACCATCTCATTTGTTTTGAGGTATTCTTTAATACTTGAGAGATGAATGCCATGGCAAATAATGTGATTTGATACTTCCGATGTAGAATGTTTTAGAGGTAAGTAAGTTCTATATCTTAGTGATCTTAGATCTGTGAGCTAAGTGAAAGCAGCTGTTTTCTATGCCTCAGTGTATCATGGTAGAGAACTGGTAATAAAAACATAATCTTGCTTCCTGTACAGGATAACCTGCATGTTGAGTCAGCATCTTATTTTCTACATATTGCTGCTTTTGAACTACATTTTTTAGATGCTGTGGTATGTCCCATTTCTCTGCACAGGCTCTTTTTTTTTTTTTTTTGTCCTTTCTGTGGTATGTATTACAGGGAGATTTTGGGAGGTGTAAGGGTCCTTCCTGGGGTTTGATGTGCACTGATACAGAACAGGAGAGTCTTAAGTTTATTCAGAGCTGTTGGGATGACTTAATTCTCATTATCATGTTAACTTGAGACTTCTCACAAACATTTTTGTAAATGATTTTCCATTGATACTAAAGTTTACTTTTAAATTTGGTCATCTTTTCAGACTCAGACTAATCTGGTTTACTCTCCTTGCTATTGTTGAAATTTCAGCTTTTGAAATTGCTGATAGGGCAGAAAGATGTATCTGCAGTTTGAAAGGGGGGAAAAGTACTATATAGCCCAACACAAATAGTGACGTAGATGCTGAAAAATGAAAGTAGGCTAGTTTAAGTGGAGTAGGCACTGTGTATCTAAAAGTAGATGTTGACTTTGAAGCCCTTCAGACTGTCAAGATGAGGGCTTGGAAAGACTTCAGGTTGACTCTTTTCACCTCGTTGAATTTGTTTTATTCTGTTAGTAGGCTCAAGAAGACTGCAAAAGTGTAAGGCTGAAAGGAAACAATTGCAGTAAGGCACTGCTGTTCCTTGCAGGATACATATTCATTTTGACTGAATTATATTGTCTTAGAGAGCGCTTAACTAGAAGGCTGTGAGCTAGCACATGAGATTAGGACAGTGTGCACAAGTGTTTAAATTATCAAAAAGCAAAAACTAGTTGGCAAGATTTTATGAATGGTAGGATGCATTTGAACAGTCTAAGAATAAACAATGGTCTGATTTAAAGAGTCACTGAAGTCTAGAATTGTTCACAACTTCTGAGCTTTTCTGTTTGATGCCTGATGACATCAAATCACTGGGCATCTGTGACCCAGTGTTAGTTTTAGTTGATAGTCATGCTGGACTTCATCAATATTGACTGTGTTCAGACAAGCCCATCGCGACATTCAGTTAGAATTTCAAATATAACAAAACAATTTCTCCCCTCAGCTGGCTTTAAACTCTCTTATGCATGAGTCCTCTAGTATAAAAGCTACTTAATGCTCTATATTGATACTCTTCTTGTTCCAGAAGTAAGTTATTTTGGTAGAAGTGGTTTTGTGTCTAAATTAACCTCAGTGAGGAACACAAAAATAATTTTACTTTCTGGAGTCTCACTTGAACTGATCATTTAATTGAAAGTAGATGTTTGTGTCATTTACAGAAGACTTATTCAAGTTGGTATTTCTTGTGTGGTTTCTAAGTTAATTTCCCCTCCTTTTTCTACTCTGACAAGGCAGTTAGCGACTGCAGTCATACGAATATGTTCATTCTACCTAGAGTACTCCATTGTCCAACAGTATCATCACCTTGTTGTTACACGCATTTTTTTCAGAACTGCTTTCGAGTCTATTCTAGTTTTATTCCTAATACACTAGGAGCACTAGTGTTCAGGGCATCATGTAGGTTCTTGGGTGTTCTGAAGAAATTTTAAGAGTTTGCAAATACATTGCATCCCATGTGGAGACTTTTAGTGTGAGTGTACGTTTTCTGTTCCCTTTACCTTTTGATACTCAAATTGATATGTTGTTCTTTCTCCTTTCTGCCCTTTTAAGTGATGTCACCAGAATTTTTGCCTGTAGTGGGTGTTT
Organism: Upupa epops; assembly: GCA_013397515.1. Taxonomy (NCBI): domain Eukaryota; kingdom Metazoa; phylum Chordata; class Aves; order Bucerotiformes; family Upupidae; genus Upupa; species Upupa epops. Next base: position 8,606 of record VZRI01012050.1, on the reverse strand, counting down.
CTCATTCAGTTATCTGCAATTGTCCAGTTACCGTCTACTTGAATGGAAAAATCTGTCTTGCTACCTTTGCTTCTGCAGACTTAACTTCTGAAGTACCAGTTGCAAGGATGAGTTGGAGTTCCTTTGTTTAAATTGTATATGACCTCGTATCCATCTTCCATGTCTTCACTCGCTTTTTCACCATGCCTTCGAGGCCAAGGTATAGAAGTGTTTAGTGGTGTCAGTGTAGTGATTCATGTATAAACCAGCATGAAAAATTTTCCTCTCTAACTTTTGTTATCTTGGTGAGGCTGTATAATTGGGTTTTATTGTTGTGTGGGGCTCCTCTGTCTTCTGATCTTGTAGTTGCCTGAGTTTATGTAATTACCTTTTCATGTAATTTTTAAAATCTGGAGACCACCTTATTAGAAATGCAGCCAAGTTTTCTGTGATGATTTCTTTGGCCTTTGATCTGTATTGTGTCACAAAGTTCTTCTGCTTGACTTTGCGTAAATTAGAAGATACTGTACTGGTGGTTCTCTTGGACTAGCTGAGGTTTTTTACCTGGATTGGTACTCTGATCTAGTTCATGCTACAGATATTTTTTTTCAGTAGTGTAATTGAGGGAATTACACACATGGATAGATGTGCATATAGGGAGGGCTGCGAAGTGGAAGAAATGTGGTTTATGCAGTTTTTTAAATAACAGTGAAAATACAAACAAAATTAGCATTGTTTACCCTGTTTGGTGAGAGCTCAGAGTATGTTGTTAACCTGTGTGGACATCACGGTAACCATCACATTCTCCTTGACAGCTTCCTACAGGGAAGCCATGACTGAGCAGTGTTATTCTAACAAGTAGCATTGCTAGAATGACTGAAGAGGTGCCCTGTGGCCTGTACGTGGCATTATGGTAATAATGAAGATTATTGCGACGTTCTAGCAGCTGATGCAGTAGTTTAGGCATATGCTGGATTCAACAGCCTAAGTTATCTTTTATGGTTCAGCTTTTCTTAAGTGTATGTGAATTCATGCTGTGCTTTTGTGCAGGCTCATATTTAACTTTGAGGGGAAAAAATGTGTAAGACTTTCAAATGAACACTCCAGTAAACACACAAAACAGTTAAGAAGGACTAAAAATTGCACCTATGACAAGTACAGGTAACTTGTGCCCTTAAATATGTTTTGTATTAAATTTTTGAGCTGTGCTTTTTAAAACAAAATTCAGTATCTGGATGTCATCAGGGATATTGTCTTTTACTGAGTCTTAAAATAATAAAAAAACCCTTAAAAAGATATTTTTATCCTTTTTAAAGTAGTTGACTACTCTCAAACAGCTACTCATTAGTGAGTTACCATCATTACTGTTGTGAGTTGAAGTAGGTGATGTATACTTTGTCTGTAAAACACACTGTATATTTAAATTTTTTAAAAAGTTAATCCTTTATTGCAAGCAGAGACTCAAGTTCTGGTTTGGACCTTAATATCTAATTATGTGATTCTAGGTGTTAGGCTTTGGCCACAAGCCTAATTTACAAAAGGTTTCTCCCTGGCATACACACCTGAAGTGGTAACAGGGACTGAAGGCTTTTTTGTTTCATCATCATTTTGTTTGAACACTACCAGGATCTAGCCTTAGCTTCCATTTTCAGCTGAGCATAAGCAGGTAAATATATAGTGTACCAGAATACTTGTTTTGTAGGGAAAAATAGACTACTATATTGTTTAACCAGGCTTTATCTTGTTACCTCCACTTCTTATCCAAATCTCTCATGTAAAAATTTACTGTTGATTTAATTGGAACTGTTCTATGGCAACAAGAACTAATCACATAAACCATATGGCTTTTAAATTCCTGATTTCCGTGGTTTTTAAATAAAAGCGACCTACTTATTTCTCTGCTAGGCGAATCTTACTCGTGACTTACTAGAACTGCAGCTAATTAGAAACTGGGTTTCATTTAATGCCAGATCAGTGTTTGAGAACTACTTGAGTTTAAAATCTTAAGTGTGCTTGCTAATTTGGATGTGAGGGTATTGAAAGGGGAATGGTTCTGATACACTGTACCTTAACAAAAGGAAGTACTCAATTTGCTGAACTGAAAAATCGTGTTTCAGTTCTTCTTCATTTCAGGACTGTAAAGAGAAGGCAGATTTCCAGTTTTTCTCGTCTTAATTCAAATGTATTTTTATACACACCTTTGATTCCTGAACTTACTCATCTTGAAAGCGGTGACTGCTGAGCTATTTCAATAATGCAATGATTCCACTTGATAAATCCTTGACTGCTGCTGCTTTTATGTCCGATGGTATTCCTAACAGCTATTGCAGGAGAAGTTGCTGGATACCATCTGTGCAAGATTTTAATTTACTTAATTTTTTTTTAATGTAGGACTTTAAGAACAGACTGAACTCTCCCAAGGTAGTTTGTCATGTTGTGTGTTTTGTTGTGGACTGGGAAAGGCACATAATGTGATCTTGTTTTCCATGGTGCATAATCATCTTATGTGCTAATGGAAAAGGAACTCACTGTCTCTATTCTTTTCTCTTCAGTCTTGAAGATTCTGTTTTATTTTGTGGTTCCTTTTAGGTATGCTGTGGTTCTGAAGGTAGCTTTCAAGGTAGATGCAGGGGTAACAATGAGACTGTATTGTCCTTGAAATAAGATGCTTATTTTTAAGATTTAATGTAAGAAAAATTACTTTAGAACTCAAGTTGGAAAGATTAGATTGGAATTGCCTCAAGTCCAATTAAGTCACACTTCATGGACATGCTGGGAATATTAATACAATTACTGTAAATTTGTACAAAATGATTTGTTGCATTATCTTGCTAATCTAACATACGGTACTTTTTGTGTCCATATTGCAGACGGCAACTCCAAACTAACATGGCAGTCAGACTGTGTGATGTGGCTTCTCTGCTTAGAAGTGGTTCGTGGGCAGCAGAGCCTTGGACTGGGGTCTGTGGGATTTTTCTTAAATTCTGTAGGACACTTCTTTACATGTTAATAGTGCTGAGGCCATACCAAACTCTTATCTCTCATTTGAAATAAGTCTCTTTCACTTTTCATTATAGGCTGTAGGTTGTGTCCTTATTCTGTGAGAGCCTAGAGCACACTGGTGTATCATGAAAACTTTTTGTATAATATGGTTATCTTCTGTAGAAATTATACTGCAGTGGCTTGCTTTTCTTGCTTTCTAATTGCAATTAGACTTCAGTACTAATTCAAAATACCTGGTGGATAATTGAAGAGTAGTATTGTACTAAAATGGTTTTGGTATGGTCTGAATACTACATCTCAGTAACTTTAAAAACCTGTATGCTGTGTATTTATGATTACTATTTTTAAACTGTTACTAGTCGTTATTCTAAGAAACTGTTTGAAAACTGTACATTTATCTCAAACTATTTTTCTGGGTGGAAAATACTTGGTAACTGCTTAAGATGTGCTTTGTATTTTATGAACAGTTGAATTCAACCTATCAATGGAATATGCGTTATTTGTGAAACATTAGTATCACTTTGTTCAGAGCAGATGGTTCTATAGCTGAGAAGTGCTGTAATTTCAGTGCACACAGGCTACTGCAGCTGTTCACTTGTATGTTGGCTTAGGATATCATTCTTGCCACCTGAACATGAAAATAAATGCACAATTAAGTGAGGATTGTTTGTCCTTGCTCAATCCTCCTAAGTTTGATCAATAAACTCTAGTTTGAGGGGAAAAACAGGGTGGGGGAAGCAGTCCTAGAGAGCCTTAGTCATGGCAAAGCATTTGTGGCTACCATCTCTGCCAGATACATTAGTGGTTTGAAAAGTAGTTTATCTTAACTGGGATCATATACTTTCTCATCTTTTCAGGAGACTTGTTTCTTCACAGTGCCAGGAGCAGTTTATCCCTTGGAGTTTGACACAAAGGAGGAAATGTTGTTCTAATTGTAGCTCCACAGGAGCACTCAATTACATTTTCATATGAAATGCTCTTAATGGATACGTCTTTTTTCAATGTTTGCTGAAGTGTAACCTCTTGGAAAATACTCTTGGGTATTCGATTGTAGAAATGTGTTCCCAGGAGTGTCTTGAACTATCAAGGTACTCAGTTAGCCCCTCATGTTTTTAGGAAATGCAGATTTGCACACCCTGAGTACAGCTGTTTGGGTATGCACTGCTTGCCAGTGCTGCTTTAAGCAGCACAGTTAGTCCAGATAACGTCCAGAGGTCCTAACCTTACAATGTTGTTTTACAAGAGGCTTTTTTTTTGCGTGAGAACTCTTAACCATGTGATTGAATGTCACTGATAGTTGGTTTTATTTTTTTTTTTTTTAGCAAAGCTGCTTTGAGTCTGGCTTTTATTTTGGTATGTTTTATTGGTCGATTTATAGAATTTTCGTTGGATATTCTATATAGTTGCTATCAAACAACATAGGCTGCCCATGTCTTGGATATTGAGTTGACATAAAAAATCTACTATGTTTACTGACTGTTACTATTCAGTGACTGATTGAAGTGGCAGAGAGCCTTTTGTATGTGTGATAGCTTGTAGGCAAGTATTGACACTTCTCTAAATGGCTGCTGCTGTGTTTGCCAGTTTTACAACCAGTTACTTTGGGTGGAAACATAGTAATTCCTGAAATGTGATTATCATTCCTTTCAACTGGATTTAAATTTAAATGTTTTCAGTGTGTAGGGAAGGCAAGAAGTAAGGATCAGGAATTGTCAGTATAAAATAAAAGCCTTTTGAAACCTATAACAGGATATAGCTAATATAGATCCAAATACTGTCACTTCATTTTCTATGATTTCAGTTACCACTTAATGGAGTTGGATTACCCTTGCAACAGGGCAGTTCCGCTTGGTCCATGTCTGTATAGAAAGCCTGTGAGATGCCCCTAAATAAAAGGAATTGGGGTATGAAGGAAACTAAGCATTGAGTGCTTACTTCATTGAGAGACCTAGAAAGTTTTAGCAACATAACTTTTATTTACCTGTAAGTTTTTGAAGTATTGTCTTGACGAACAGTTAAATACCTTCTGTATATGTGGGCTGTTTGCGCATTGTAGTGGCAGTATATGGTCCTGGCAATACCAGTTCTGCACATGGTTTTTAGATTTCTGTCTAGTATCTACTCAGATGATGAAATATTAATTTTGATGGTTCTTTTTTGTTTTTCAGCAGGTAATTGCTGCCATGGAAACACAACTGTCTAATGGTCCAACTTGCAATAATACAGCCCATAGTTCAACCGCCATAAACAATTGTGCATCACCAGTTGATTCTGGAAATGCAGAAGACAGCAAGACCAATTTAATAGTGAATTACCTTCCACAGAACATGACACAAGAAGAACTGAAGAGTCTGTTTGGCAGCATTGGTGAGATAGAATCCTGCAAGCTTGTCAGAGACAAAATAACAGGTATGTTTGTTTGGGGATTCTTGGCATCTCTTCAGTTTCTAAGCAGTGACCTATCAGATGGTGTTTTGCAACTCTTTTAAATCGTGGAGCAAAGGCAGAGGAAATTAATACTTCTGTTGCTAGTCAGGAGGAACTTTGATTCATCATCTGATTCTGCATACAAAATCTGTATTTGCATTTCATCCAAGATTGTGTGCTATAAATACTAGAAAGATTTTCAAATCTGCTGAGCTTTGGAGTCTTTAGAAGGAAGATTCAGACATGGAAAAACAGATGCTTACAGGTTTACATGAGGTTTTTGCTCAACTCCATTAGAGTAATGACTTAACTTGTTCTAGCTGATGTAAAACTTCCAGAGATGCAGTTAATGAAACTTATGTCTTGGGAAAAGGGCAGACTACCTTATTTAGTAGTAAAGCTGTTTCTTCATTGCACTATTTGAGCAGTTTCTTTAGTACGCACAGCTGAATCATACTTGCACAGCGTGCAAGTATGAAGTGCAATGTGAGGTATTTTCTTATTGTTTTATTTTAGGAGTAGCTGGTACATAGATTGCATATATTTAAATCAGTTCTTTCAGCTTTGAGAGAACCACCTTAAAACAAGAATTAAACGAGGCTTGGCAAAATTCAGTTTGTCTCATCTCCATTTTTCAGCTGTCTCAAATTAAACATTGATGTATTGACTGCTTTTCCTCCACTGATGGCAGACACAGTGTCATCAGTGTAAGAATGATACTTAATCTTGCAGTAAAAAGATACTAAGTGGACTATTTTCAGGAGCTCATACGCACATGCTGAGCACAGTGTGCAAGGTTAGGGATTTCTTCACCTAAATTTGACCATTTGGTCTACTGTTAGTGAGAATAACTTCAGCCAAAGCATCTACCTTTTTAAAAATACAGAGTACTTTAATTGCCAGTGTTCATACCTGCATTCTGCTTGTACACAATTAGCAAAAGTGACGCTAAATAATTCCTGTCTTTTCAGAGGATGCTTTTTCCTGTTATTGTTTTTTGCATGTTACGTACAGCATCTGTGACTGTGTCTGGGAATTTTTTTACTTGTGTATGAAGAGAATAACCTGCTGCATATAAAAGGATCATATTGGCATCGATAGATCTTGATCCATCAGTTTTAGCTACTGTCTTTTTAAATGGTTTTGTCAAACTGTTCTACTGTGTGCCCAGTCACAAAATGGATTCTTAAAACCTACTCGAGTTTCCTGCAGTTTAGCTCTGCACAGTATCCGTCAATTTTATTGTTGACTTAAGCAAGTAGAAACTAAAGAGAAGGAGAAATACCCACACTTGGGCATAGAGAGGTAATGCTATACTTCTGTGATGGCAAAAATGCAATCTTTTTAAGTCCTGGTCTTTTCTGCTGACTATTTTACGTATGTTTTGTTAATTTGAAAGTAAATTCCCCCAAAATAAGGGAATACTGCTCAAAGAGTCTGACTTACAGAAAGTGACAGTCAGAACATATGCATTTGTCCTAATTCACTAGGCCATAGTTTGTATCTGTTCCTCATTTGAGTTGATTGTGGACAGCATCCTGTACCTGAGGTAGGGACTGCTTAGTGACAAAAAATGAATTGAGCTTAACTCTCCTTTTGAATAGTCTCTGGCAGATTTCTGCACTGTTGTATTAAAGTTGCTTTGCTTCCCTTTCAGTGTTGAATGACCAACATTTCTTGCCATATTAGGTAGCTTGTTCTATAGGCATTAGGTAGTAGCCACCCTTCCATCTGTCCTTAGAGAACAGGTTCGGGGCTCTGGATTTTGGGGATCAGGATGAGGAGGTAGAAAAAATTCTTTTAACTAGAGAACTCCTGAGGACCACCCACACTAAAAAAACCCTCAAAACATCAAGTATGAAAAAGAAAAGAAGGGTGGTGGTTGTGGGTGACTCCTTTTTAAGGAGGACAGAGGGTCCTATGTGTAGACCAGATCCTTCCCATAGGGAGGTCTGCTGCCTCCCAGAGGCCCGGGTTCAGGATATCACCAGGAGGATACCCGAACTCATTAAACCAACAGATTATTATCTGCTGTAGATGGTGCAAGCTGGTAGTGATGAGGCTATTGAGAGGAGAGTCAGGACAATTAAAAGGGAATTAAGTTGTCCAAGTTCCCTGATCGATAGAGTAGGTCTGTTTTATTTGATCCCTGTAACAGCGGAGGTCAATAATGTGACACGTAAAAGAATTCTTGATATGAGTAAGTGGCTCAGGGGTTGGTATGAACAGAAGATCTTTGGGTTCTTTGATCATGGGGAAAAGTTTAATGATTGTGGCTTGTTAGACTCAGGTGGGTTGCATCTATCCAATAAGGGTAAAAGGGTACTGTGCTGTGAGCTGGCAGGCCTTATCAAGAGGGCTTTAAACTAGGATTGAAGGGGGAAGGGGATGGTTCTGAAGTCTTCTGAAGTCTTTTGGGAGGAAATAGATGGTGTATGCACTGTGAAGATGCCTGCAGCGCCCCAACTGAGGTGTGTATATTTTAATGCACGAAGTATGGGCAACAAGCAGGAGAAACTTGAAGCCTTGGTGAACCAGGAAATGTATGACATATTTGCCATCACTGAAA
>VZRI01012049.1:1894-51726 GCA_013397515.1 Upupa epops | reverse complement strand
TTTGTGCCCCAGACTCTTTTAGCAAATGTCCCAAGACACTGTAGTCCCTCTTCATTCCCCTCAGGCTATGGAATACAGCTTCCTCCCCACCTGTCTGGAAGATGAGCAGTGGGTAACAGTCATGTGATCTCACCAGGTTAGGGAGCATCCTAGTGATATCCCTGATTTGGGCTCCAGGTAGACTGCAGACCTCCCTGTGATGAGGGCCAGCTCTGCATATTGGGCCCTCAGTCCCTTCCAGGAGCAAGTCTCCAACTACTAGGACCCTTCTCTTTTTTTTGTGGAGGTTGTCATATTACTGGAAGAGTATTTCTGCAACCTTGCTAGGGCCTCCAGTACGTGCTCTCTTCCCTCTGTATCCTTACTGTACTGGCTGTCTTCCTGTAGAGGCTCATATCTGTTACTCAATGGCAGCTGAGAAGGCGGGGCAGACAGGGATGGTGCTCACCTTCTGCCATGACTCTTCACTAGGCTCTGCTCACACTCATCCCTTCTACTAGGGCTTCTGTCCTCCCTGTGAGAGGTGCAGGATACTTGGTCCCCTTGTTTCTGGCTCTTATTTGGCTGTTGTGCAGACTGGCTCCACCGGTCTACCTCTAGTTTAGCCTCTCCAGTTCTCCTGAGCCTTTCTACTTTTGCCTGCAGCTTTCCAACCTCATCTTCCAATCTGTTTCTTGAAGTGAGGGGCTCAGAACTGGCCCTAGTACTTGAGGTGAGGCCTCCCCAGTTCCCAGTACAGGGGAAGAATTACATCACTAGTGCTGCTGGCCACACTGTTCCTGATAACCAGACAGGATGATGTATGTCATATATCTCTGTGCAGTAAAACTTGACAGGTTTTCAGAACAGTCTAGAATTCCTGTCTAAGCCAATGCAGGCACAAAACTGCCAGTTACAGATGTTTAACAAAAAATAATTCTGAAAAATTTTCATTTATCTCTCTAGGAGGCCAAAAGACACTTTGGAAATTAAAACTGGGCTCTTTCTGCCTGGCCTAATGCTTTGAATCTTGTGGTGCTTTCTTTCTGACTTTTACTGGCAAACCTACAGGATACTCAGTCCCCCTGTTTCTGTCTCTACCAGTCTACCTCTAGTTTAGCCTCTCCAATTCTCTTGAGCCTTTCTACTTCTTCCTGTAGCTCTGCAACCTCATCTTGCAGCTCTGCCACATGGTTAAGCAGATGATCTACCTGCCTGCACAGTACAAGGCCAGGAAAACTTGAGAGAGTGTGACATTCCTGGCCGCCTGACACCTGCACAGCCTCATCTTGTTGGGGGACCTCTGTTTGAGTTCCCACATCCATATGCAGTGGCAACCAAAGCCTGATCTTCCTCTGCTGCGGTGTTATTACCATGGGGTTTTTTTTGTTTGGTGGTTTTTTGGTTGGTTTTTGTTGTTGTTTTTTTTCTTCCCGCTGGCCGGCACTCAGTGGCCAGGGCTGTGCTTTGTTGCTGCCATGTGAGGTCTGAGTGCGACTTCTGGTTTTGCCTCCTTTACAGAGGTATGGCTCTGCAACCCCCGCGGTGATTTCCTGGCTAATGCCACAAGAGTATCGAAACTCAGCCAACTCCCACAAGCTTCCCTGTGCAGGAAAACCCCCAGATCACCCCAAAACCTCAATAAAACAGCCTCCGGGGCTCCACTCTGTCGCTGCCCTTGACAACTATGCGGAACAGTCTTTTCTTTTCTGGTGCTAATGCAATTATCTCCAGAAATGCTACTTCTCAAGTAAGACAGACACTTATCTACTGGCAGCAAGTGCTGCAAATCTGGAAATCGTAGGCTCGGGGATTTTATCTGAAAGAACCCAGTGCAGGGAGGCACTAAAGAGTGGCCCTGACTGCCTGCTCCAGCTTTCCTTAGACACTTCCCCATCGAGTCTTGTTCTGTACCAAGTTCAAGGGGAAGAGAAAAGAAATCAGTACTGGAAGCAGAGCAAGCTGCTGCCTATGGAGTATCTTCCTTTAGCTGCAGCACTTGAACAAAGCAAAGAATCATGAAGTGCTTATTTTACTGAGTAAAATATCTGAGTAAATTACTCAGACTGAGTAAAATATCACTTGCTGACATTAATTTACAGAAAAAACATATTAATCAGATCTTTAATGACTATGATTATACCCTTCCCCCCCCTGTGCTTTACATCCTTAAACTACAAAGGAATGATCACATCTCTGCCCTCTTTCCGAACAGGGCAAAATAGGAGGACAACGAATTATTATTTAGTATTATTTAAAATAATGTACAATGTTTAAACACAAAGGAAAAGTTTGGCTTTTGCTAATGAGTGTTTTATGCAAAATGATTCAGAATGCATCTGACTGTAAAAATTTCAGAAAACATCCACACAGAGCAGTCAACAGACCAAATGTAATGAAATAGAACCTTTGGATAAGCGAGAAGCCCCTACGTGTTCTACTATGGGCTTGCTGGTCCCAAGCCCTGCTTTGGTGCTGGATGTGGGGGTACAAACAGTAGAGCCACAGCTGGACTAACCTGTGTTGGGTATGGTGACATCTCTGGTGGTATAAGTGGTCCTGATTGGGCCTCAGCAGCCGCTTTCACCTCCTGGCTGGTATCTGCGATGTTATGGCCTGGTTCTCTCAAATCCAGTGCCAAAGTGGGAACTTGGTCTTCGGGAAAAGGAGTCAGGTTAAACTCACTGTCGCCCTGTTCTAACGGAACAGAGGTGTCTGGAGTCCCTGCTGATGCAGAAGAAGTAGGAACGTATTCCTGGTAAAGCAAATTACGCAATTTCTCATCAAGGCTCTTTATCGTGTTGTCAACAAAGTCCACCCTGGGCGGTCCCTCTCCATCGGACTCAGCGGTGCTGGGCTGCTGCTGCTGCAGCAGGCTGATCCCCACACCAGCGCAGGCTGCGGGTTGTGCCTGGGACAGCATCGTGTGCTGCTGGGACATGGCCACTGGCACCTGTGTAGGGCTCTGGAGCTGGGACCCTGCCAGACTGAGTGGGTCAGAGGTGGCAGCCGCAGGGAACGTTTGGCTCATGAAGGAGTGCTGCAGCACACCAGGCTGTCCAGCATCTGGCAGGTGAGGTACCTGTGCTGCAGGCTGCCGCTCCAGAACAACTGCATCTGGGAGCACGGGCAGCGGGCAGAGCTCTGCTGCCTTGGCAGGAGCTGCCGGCACTGATTTGTGTGGCCCAACACTGCAACACGCGATCTCCACATCAGGAATACATGTCCCCTCATCGGCCTGTGGCTGCACATGCTGAGGGGTGGTGGGGACAGCGTCAGGAGGCTCATCTGATGGGACAGTGCCGAGGGCAGGAGCTGTCTGCAGCTTGGAGTATTCTGGCTGAGCACCCTTAGCAGCTCCCTGCTCCAGGGTGTTTGGAGCAGATGCCAGTAGCAGCGGAGATGAACACCCCACCTGGCCCAGTAAGCCAGTGGAAGATGCTGTGGCAGGAACTTGTGCCAGAGGTGGAGAGGCTGTGATGGGACTATCGCAGACACCAGCTTGGAGTGGAAGCTGTTGAGCAGCTAAGATGGTTGGTGGGTCCACCACCCCAGTTGCAGCGCTTGCCAGCTGCTCATCTGACTGCTCCACATCTAGAAGAAATAGAACATCAGGTTAGCTACCCAGGAGGACAGAAAGGCACCATAAAACCTCCTGACTGGCTGCAGCACAGCAATAACAACATCCAGCTGACAACCATCAGTCCTTCCAGTCAGAAAATAACTCCTATACAAGCCAAATCAGAATCTAAAATTGCAGGTTATACAAAATGTTTCACTAAAAAGACACTGCTAATTAAAAGAGCAGTGAACACAGCTTCAGATCTTATTCAATAAGGCAGAATTAAGGTAGTGCGACATTCCTAAAACTCACATAAAGGGACACACTTGCCTGACTTGAAATTCACCCTTTTCTTCCCCTAAAGGAAGTGAAACAATCCCAACTAAGTCATGTAAGAACAGAAGAGAGACGACACAGCACCTCCAGAAAAGAAACCATTTTTGATAAAGCCTTTAAATACCTGGTCCTTCAGACTGCTGCATGCTCTGAGGTACCGGAGGAGAAAATTCTGGTGCATCAGGAGTAGGGTTTTCCACCACAGGACATATAATAAACCACCTCTTTCCAGTATGCAAAACTAGATGTGAAAAATAAAACAAAAAGTAAACACAATCGTTTCCATTCACCCCAGATTATTAGACAAAATCTTAGTTTCCACACTTAGAAGTAAATATGAGAACTTCTACAGTATTCCCCAAGATTAAGCCAATGGCTCCTAATTGGATTACCATCCCTTCTGCAAAGCAGACAGTGATGCTTCACAGTTCCAAATAATTTGAAGATGCTCAAAAATCTGAAGCTGCGTGAAAATCTGAAGTTGGTCTAAAATACATTAAAGTTATTTGAAAGGTTTTCAGTGATATGAAAGTTTCTTTTCAAGCTTGCACACTCTTAGGAGGGTCATGAACTACATCATTAATGGTACTGTGGACAGTTTTTTCACAATGAAAGAAATCTGTTTATTTTGTAAAGTTTATCCAGCTTAACTTTTTCAATGGTGGAAGTTCTCTAGTTACTATTTCCTTCCACAACTTATTCCAAAGGCTGGCCAACATCACCTATCCACATTTTGTCAATTTCTTTAGTAGAAATATGAATTTAAGGCTTGATGATCTTCGCCAACCGTCACTATTTTAAGTTTGAAATCAAAGGCACAGATACCATTCTGTTGATACACGGGTGTCTTTGTTTGAGACTGCCGTTTCTCCTGTTCAAAAAACAAAACAAAACAAAACCAACTGTGGGTTGGATGAGGTGACCTTTAGCATCCCTTCCAACCCAACCCATTCCATGGTTTCTTACATCATTCATTTCCGTGGTATCTTGCTGGGGACTCATTCCCTGATCAGAACTTCGTTCTCCTTCAGTGTCTTCACTCAGCATATCTTCCGCCTTATCAATGATGTCTTTCATCTGTTCAATAAAGGTCTCTTTTTCGCTCTGCAGTATGAACTCATTCTCTACCTGTAAGGCCATAAATACAGAGGAAACCAGTAACGGTTTGATTAATGTCCTGTTCCACAGCTCAGTCAATGAGCACAGATGACAGCATGTTGGCTGAAGCAACTTCGTGCATTTACAGACTGTGGGCACCCACCTCCCCAAGTCTTACCATGTAAGTAGCAATCTCCTCTGGGGCATCACCATCCAAATCAAACTTGAAAGTCACCATTTTGTGATTGTGTGTCTCAAGTTGGCACTCCACCATCTTATCTCCTGTGTTACAAACCTGCAGGCAAAGAGGCATGGCAATTATCTTTGGCAAAGGCAAAAGAAGCCCAACAGTGACAGTCAAAGAGATTCTACTTGCATTTAAGATGGTCAATTTGGGTCTGCTGGACTTCTCCTGCCGTGAACGGGCACGGGTGGATTTCTTATGTTTCTTTGAAGACTTTCCTTCTTGCTTCCCACTTCCTATTGCTCCTTCAAAGCTGTCACTCATCTCTTTACCTGAAGCAACATCTGGACTCATGTAGCTTTGTAAGAGAAAGGAAAAAGAAAACCCTGAATAAAAGCAGGGTCACACACAATGGAGTTACACATAGGTAAGATACAACCCCTTAATCCTTTCACTCCCCTGAACTGCACAAGTTCCTGTTTTTTTAAGCTGCTGCATGTCTGCACTTACAGCAGAAGGTCTCATGGGGTCACCTGATTTTGTTGGTCATGAAGGTAAAGACAGAGAGGATGGCGCATCATCCTATAATATGCTTCTCTCTTCTCAAGGATGAGAAAAGTTTTATGCCGCAGTACCTTACTTTTAGCAGCCATAACAGCAGCTGCAAGCACCCTTATTGTACTATAGTACGTAAGTAAAACGTAAACACATGAGTAATTTGCAGGAAATTATCAAAGGGTCACAAAAATCATGTTAGGAAGGAACCCTGTGATGCCATCTGACCTATTTATTACCCCAAGCTATGATCAGCTCTGTCTAAACTGGTTCTCACAGATGTTTGTGTAGGCTGAGCTTAAAAAGCTCCTGGGAGATCTCAGAACCTTTCTGGATGATTCAATCCTGTGGTCATTTAGCCATAGAAGAATTCAAGAGTAACCTTTCTTAAATTTAAGGCTTTTACTTCTTTTTCTTCACTAGTTACTTCTTCCCCCTTTGTGTTCTAACTCATTAGGAAAACGAAGACATTTCGCACATCGGATATACTCTCAGCCCCATCTTTGCTGCATTTGATGGGGCTTTCTACATCTGGACAGATGAAATTCACTCATTGCTCATTTTGTCTTAATTTCTTTATAGCCTGAACTAACCTATGGTCACAATAAACCCCCCAGAATTCCCTCTCCATGCAGCAAGTTCTTGGGATATACAGCGGCATTTTAAAGTTGTGGGATGTAGTGGCAGAAGCCACTGTGTAGTGTTGTGGGGGTCCTCAACTGGGTCCCCACACATTCCATCGCTGCCACCACTGCTGTGGGTCAGAGACACCAACCATATTTCAAACAAAAGCTCCCATCTGAATCGTCAGACACAAAGGGAGGGTTTGGCAAAACCCATTATGATCTGCAGGCAAAGAAAGGCCTCTGGCATTTTAATTCACTCAACTTTTGAAAGCCAAATTTTAAACTTTTCTGCAGAAAACACTCAAATTAGCTAAAGCATAACATGGGGTTGCATTGACTTTGTAAAGTGCTGAGCTGGCTCCAAGGGTTATTCACTGGTATTTCCATCCTTAGCACTATTAGAGCTAAGTGTCTAAGTGTGACCTTGTGTGCTGCAAAAGCACAGAACGAGCTTTGGCCACTTGTGCCAATGCTTGTGGCAACAATATGTTCGAGTGGCTCAACACACAACTCTCCCTGGTAGCCCACTGAGGAAAAAATTCTTTACTGAAAGCGGTCAGGCATTGGAACAGGCTGACCAGGGCAGTAATGGAGATCCCTTCCTGGAGGTGTTCAACAAATGCATAGATGTGGCGCTTTGGGACAAGGTTTAGTGGCCTTGAGTTGATGGCTGGACTTGAAGACCTTTTCCAGCTTTAAAGATTCTGATTCTATGGAATCTGCCCATGGAATTTTGCAGCTCTCTCCTAAGATGTGCCCCCTTCCAGCTTCTCCTGGCCAACTCCTGCTACTCTTCCCTCAGCTAAGGCCAAGGTCATTGGCCTCATTTGGCCTCATCTTGTCAAGAGACTGGAAGAATAATCTCCAGAAAGAGAACATTTCTTATGCTAAAGAGATTGTACCGATACCTTTCACAGCTCTGTGACAGGGGTTGAAGTTTGTCCTGCATTGCCTGCTCCTAAAATGTAAGAAAAATTAATTTAAGCAAATGCATTGTACTGGCAGATGAAAATCACCTTTAAAAGAGGCTTTGCTGTCGAGACCTCAGCAATCCTAAACTACGGTTTAACCAGCAAAAAAAATACACATCCCATTTTACCCTCCCAACATCACTTGTGTTCAAAGCCTCAGTAGCTGTACACAACTATTTTCTAAGACTAATCTGCTGGCCCTAAAGCAGAAGAGGCAGTGACAGACACAAACCACTTCTTACCACAATGGAAAAAACTTGATTGCAGGGCAAATCCACATCAGCATCTCCTTAATTTTATTTTTCAACAGATAAGCTAATTAACGTCATTGCTTTGTAGTTTTCAGACATTTCTCAAGTATTTTTGTTGTATGGCCCATTGTGAACATTTCTGGGAAACTTACAAAGATGAAAATTCCCAATTTAAAACCATGGCCTTTACATTGTGTCCTCTTGCTCTCTACACAATGGAAATTTTCCCTGAATGCTTAGCTCTTGGCTGCTCGCAGTGCCAGGGCAGACATGGACAGTGACTTTGGCATTGGGTGGACCTGCTCTCACTGAATTTGTGATGACAACCCTACTGGCCCTGCTGTTACTAACCACATAGGCACACAGACACACACCCATGCACATATAGCTGTATGCATATACATCCACTCCAAATATAGTAATAAATATATATAATTATATATATATTTATATATATTTGCAAGCACATCTATACAATCCTTCTGTAGACACACAAAGAAGCCTCTTGACTGCCACTGCCATATCTTAAAACCAAAGCAGCTAGTAGATGGGAGTTAAAACCTCGGCAGTTCCCCAGTCAATCTCGCTCATTGCTTGTAACTGCAGAATTAATGAACAGTGAGAACACAGACCCAGTGTGCCTAACTTCTAGTGATGCACTTGGTCAAGTGCCTTACAAACGCTCATTAGCCCTATCAATTCTGCTTTGTTCAGACGGAGCACCGCCATGATTTTAAGCAAAAGGTGCAACAAAACACAGCTTTGAGCGTATTCAGGTGTAAAACTCCTCTTCCACTCATGAAAACCTAGGCAATCATCACAGAATCAGCATGGGGAGCACGTTAATCAGTTTGACCATCCCATGACACTGGATCGCCTGGAAGTGTTCAAAGCCAGGCTGGATGGTGCCTCGAGCAACCTGGTCTAGTGAGAAGTGTCCCTGCCCACGACAGGAGGGTTCAGAACTAGGTGGTCTTTAAGGTCCCTTCCAACCCAAATGATTTTTTGTGGTGTTATGATCCTTTTTTTTTAAATCAAAAGAGAGAAGGGGGTTAACATAAAGACAAAGGATAAGAACAAAGTCAGCAAAACAGTCCTAACATGTTCCCAAGGACAGGATTAAGCAACAGGAAGGACATGCACCTCAGTGAGTAGGGATTTCTCAGGTGCTATAGGACAACTTGTTTCCCACACATCACAGCACACAACAACAATGAGGTTTATTCCTATTTCCAGAATCACTCTGGGAATTCTCTCTAACATGGACAGACCCTGCACTGAAGAATTTGGCATCAGCATTGAACCAGACATGAACTGTGCCTACAGAAGATAGGTAGCTGGAGAACTCAAGGTATTTACCTTAGGTAAGGTATATGACCTGGCTGGACCTGATGATCTCAGAGGTCTTTTCCAGCTTCAATAATTTTATGACCCAGCTAGGCCTTACCTAAGGATTCTGTGACTGAAGCACTTATAGATGGGTTCTATCACCTGCTGTGTCTAACCTACAGGACACAGAACTTCACTGGGAAACTTCCAACTTCACAGCATCAATATTTCTTTGAAAGGAATTAGGCTGTCCTTGGAAAGGCAGACAAAACAGCGAACAAGAACCTGGTTTTAGAGGAAGCAGTTTGTTACTGAACACCTTGTGGAAGAGGAGTTGAGCTGCATCTCTAGAGAAGGCTGTGGGCTGTGCTGTGCAGCAGAGGCATATAGAAAGTGTGCATGAAACCAAAAGAGACTGAGTTTAAAAAGACGTAGACAGTTACTTTGGGAGGAAAGGTGGCTCAAAACAGAGAACCTCAAGAGGAACAGCTGTGAGAGCAGGGACATCTGCTGAGGGACATTTCCCCTCAGAAATGGAGAACGAGTTCAACTTCAAGCCTTTGGTTTTGCTTTGCTTGTGGATCTTTGTTACGAAGTTGAAGAGCAGGGACTTTCTGCCAAGACTGAAGACTAAACAATTGTGGGAGTGGGAAAAAAAGTCAAAATAGCAGAACAAGGAGAAGCTGACAGTCATATTAAAAAAATCAACTCAGTATCTTGCTTTTATGAACTTCGGGGGTGCCTATAAATACCTGAAGAAAAAATGTCCCAGGGTCAGACTAGAATTTGGGCAATATGGGAAGATAGAGCATTAAATGAAATGAGAGTAAGGTTTGAGGTGAGGAGCATGAAGAGCTTTTACAAAGTGTATGAAGCAGTTTTTTAGGGCAAATGATGGCTGGTTGCACATGTGCTGGAGACATTTAAAACAAGACTGGACAAAACAGTGGAACTGTGCAGAACAACTTCTCCTGACCCACAACCCTTAAAAGCCATTTTTAGCTCTGATCAGCTATGGACAAGGGGTTATTTAGTGCTGCTGCACTGTTACTTCAAGAGGACACTTCACAAGGCACAACATGAAGTTTCGAGCCAATTACTTGCTGACCCAGGGTGGCTAACATCCAGGACAGGTGACTCTCTGCAAGGGGATAATCTCCCCAGTGAAATAAGCCCATTACTTTACAAAAGAGTGAGGAAGAAATTTTAAGGAGGAGGCTGATGAGTTGCTTTGGAGGAAATGGCTCTACCTCTTGAGTTGTCTCTGTGACCGCCTGGCCAGCCGAGCTGCCTGGGTGCTGCTGAGCCAGTGGCGGGGCAAGATCAGACTGGAGCTGCAGCAGAGGAGAAGGCTGAGGAGGCAGGCAGTGATCTATGGGCACAGGTGGACTCGCAGCAGCAAGGCTGCCATGGATCTGCGAAACACTGTCCGGAGCGATGCGGGGCAGCAGCAGGTCAGGCTGCATCTGCAAAGGCGGTGACATGACTATCGAAGGTTGTACAGGCAGCACGGGCACCTGGGCTCCAGCTTCCAAAGCAAACGGAGCGTGGCCAGTCATCTGCTGTAATGCAACAGGCAGCTGTTAAAACAAAGTTCTTCTCAGGGCCACCCACACCATAAGGTCCTAAAGCCATGGGAGTTCATGGAAAGAGGGTTACTGGTCTGCACAAAGACTGTTGGGGTTGTCTTTGCTCGGAAAGGCAACTACTTACAGGTTTACACTTGCTTTGAACTGCCTAAATGAAAGCCCAAGGATTCTCCTCCCTACGTAATTATGACAATGACCTTACTAAATTTGTAGAAGCAAAGTCATATTTTGCCATGGGATTAAAATCCTACTTACGACTTCACTGCCCTGAATGTTTTGCTCTGCTTTCAACAAGCCTGTGCAATGCCCATGCAGGAGGCACACATTAGGACTTTTTAAAAACCTGCTATCAGCAGCTGGTATAGAACACAAAATTGACTCTTCTTCCCTGAATACACACTAGTGTCCTAGGGAACATGTCCTTTCCCATTTAGCCTAAACATTTAAGACATCACTTAACTCCTGCCCCAATCCCGCAAATGCTCCCTTGTGTTTGGTGCACAGAGAAGGTTTCATTTGTCCCAGTGGATTTCTTGGGTGCACTAAAATAACTCATGTGCGTAAGTGCTTCATGGGAACTGGATTGATGCGATCAGATGCCAACTACCTTACAGACTGTGTGTTGTGCTTCTGAGTAACACTTGTGAGTTGGGTATTTAAGAACAGAACATTCCTGTTTTAGGTACATAACGCATTTTTCCAAGGGGACTGAGACTTGTGAGAGGAGTTAAAAAGGGAAGAAAGGAAAAGACGGAAGGAATAAAGCTGTTTAGTCCTAGCTAAAATCCAGTCTGATTTTTAAAAGCATTTAAAAAAAATTAAAAAAAAATTGAATATATTCAAAACCCCAGAAATTTAGGCTATTTGGGAAACATATTAAAAAGAAAAACAAAACCATTCCATCAAGACAGAATGGTCAGATGAAAACTAGGCCATTCCATTCCATCACCACATGCATCCTGCAATTACTGGGTACAAGCCAAGATCATTATTCCAGGTTTAACCTGGGCCACAAGAAAAGACGTCATGTGTTGTTTGAAGAATAGCTGTAGTGCTCACTGCAGAAAAGCAGGGCTTTTTATTTTTAACATAGATTCATTCCCAAAACGTGTTAACAGATAATTTACCTGAACAAGACCAAACACAGAGGTGCTATACTGTCTGGAGAGGCTTCACTTACAGAAATATCTCTCCATTAAAAGTGCTTTAAAGTAGAGGAAAATGCAGGTTTGCATTTTCCAAATCCTTTGGTCTGAGATATTAAAAAAGATATTGCCCTTGCTCAGGAATGCTCAAAAAGAAATGGTACTTATCCAGTTTGTTTGCAATTGCTATTTTTGCAATCTAAAAAATATGACTGCTGTATTTCTTCCATACATACTCCTTAGATAAGGACTGCATTGGGATGGTTTGGGAGCACAGCTGCCCAGACTTGGTGTTTGCCAGGCGTGAGTTGGAACAGGACGTTATGAATTTTTCACCGATGCAATGGAGCAGAACATGGATTTGTTAGCAATGCTATTGTTCAGGGATTGCACGCTGCCTCCTGAACAGGTCAGGCTGTATTGCCACGTTGTTGTATCCCAGATGTGGCAACAGATGTATTTATGGACTCTGTCAACAAGCCCTGAACTAGTTCTCTCGGAAATGGTGGGAGCTCCAGTTTGTGCTTCATTTCTTTGAAGGGGAAAGGGTCTTTAGTTAAAATTCATTCTTCCCTGAATGACCCCTACCACATGTTTTTCTCCAGTCATGGGACTTCCCTTTAGTGTTTTAAAGCAGTTCTGCATCAAAACAGCTCTGAGTGCTGCCAGCTCACCCATCCTTTGTCGTGAGCACACCCCACACATGCACCACAGAGTAAAGGCATCTGCCAGGCTCTGTGGCTGCTCTCATGGCTCCTCTTCTGCCATGGGAGGACAGCTTATTCCTCTCTCATAACCAGATGGGACAAGGACAAGGGAATTCCAAAAGTGCTAGTCTGCTCCCTCCTCTAAGCATGTTCGATTAGTCCCTATATACTGGATATAAAACATGGTCTAGTGGGCAGGGTGGGGTTGGGCTGATGGTTGGACTTCATGATCCTAGAGCTCTCTTCCAACCTGAACGATACTATGATCCTCCCTGGATTAAGGCCTCACTTGCTCCCCCTGATTTTGCAGCTCTGGCAACCACCTCTGAAACCAAGGTTGAGAAGTTCAGAAAACATCTTAACAGCTAGGAAAAAAAACCCAAGACTGTCCCCTTTGCATCTTCACAGCAGAGCGAGCCTTTGCACTCAATAATCACCCTATGCTCCAGTATCACCGTGGTTCCCTGTGCACTGGGTTACCTGGTGAGTGGCCGCTGGTAGAGGCTGTTCCGAGGGATGGATTACACTTGGTTGCAGTGATGTGGGCGGTGGAGGTTGCTGTGGCTGTGCCACTGCTTGTGCGTTCTGCGCATGGTGGGGAGAGGGTGCTTCGCTCGGCATGATCTGCTGGAAGGCAGTGGGGTACATCTGCTGCTGGGGGAGCTGGGGCACCCCATGGTGCGGTGGCAGTGCCGGCACCGCAGGTGGGGCCACGGCAAGCAGAGGGATAGTAGCTGCTGGCATGTTTGGCACGATTGTTTGGCAGGGCAAGACCAGAGAAGCCACGGTGGTGTGGGGGAGGTTGACTGCCTGCATGGGGAGGGCAGGAGAGTTGGGTGCCATGGGCAGAGTGGGGTTCATGGGGAGGCTGGGTAAAATCACGGCTGGGGCAAAATACTGAGAAGGAGCAGGAATGGGGGGTACGTTTGCCGCAGGTATATCAGGGAGATTTGGAGGAAGGCTGTCAAGTCCTGCCAGAGGAGTAATTGCAGGAATGACAGGAAACTGAGGAATCTGAAAAAAATATTATATAATATCACATAAATTGCCAGTGCACTTGCCAATGGTTGCAAAGCAGTTTCATTTGCCATACAAGTATCTAATAAAGAAATTAAAAATAAACCCCCGAGTGTCACTGTAATAATTATGTTTTCTGTTAATCACTTCCATTCATTCCCTGAGGTTTACAAACACTAATAAAAACTGATTTATGCTGAAATCATTAGTAAAAGAGGAAAAAAAATTATGAACCATTTCAGGGGGGATGTTTTTACACCCTAGAAACTTAAAACTATTTCTACCACTTCCCTGAAGCTTTCAAGCAACATCCTAACACTCAAAGTTGCTTATGTTTTATCCAAAAGGAAAAGGAATTGAACCAGACAAAACACAAAATTTATTAAGACAATTGAAACCCCTCTTCTTCAGTGCTGCAACCCAGGCAGCATCCAAGACCCCAAAAGGGGGTTTTGACATTCAAAAATCTCCCCATAAAGGGCTTTTGACATTCAAAATCTCCCCAAAATGTAGTAGACCATGGGCATGGAAGCAGCTTGCTTCACGAGGTGCTTAACATCACTAACACATACATTAAACAGCACAACAAACCCTTCCAGGAGAAGGTAAAGAGTCTGTCCCTGCTACTGAAACCAGAAACAGGGCTGAGAGCAGGGGAGAGGGACAGGGGCATATTGGGAAAAGTGTCGGGAGCTCAGAAAAAGTAAAAATCATAATAAACAAACGGGCAACTTGGCATGCTCTGCAGCCTGGGATAGGAAAGAGAATATGCCAGAGGGGAAGGTGCAAAAACTGACAACAGAAACAAAATTTAAAAAAAAAAAGCAGTTATTGCACTGCTGTAACTGCCATTGACTGGATTCTCTAGGCAGGACACAGGATTATTCCCAAAGGAGATGTTTCCTTCATCAAACAAAACCCAAATCGTCTAGAAATACATGGGAATTAGGAAAAAACCCAACCCCCTAATTCTTGCAGACCAATTAAGTTTGCTTTGCTCAAAACAGCCACAGGAAAACTCACAAATGATGTTAATTATTAGCCAGAAATGTTTGCCCCAAGGGACCTGGTCACACGTTACCTGGGAAGGGGCCACAGGTGGCAGCTGCGAGGGCATGGTGGAGATCTGCAGGGGTTTCAGCGGGGTGCTGCTGGCTGCCACCTGAGAGGTCTGTGGTTGGTACTGGGGGAGCAGGTGGGGCGCAGGCTGGATGGGGCAGACTGGCTGGCTGGCAAGAACTTGCTGTAGAGACGCTGGCTGGGAGAGGGGTTGTTGCTAGTAGGAAAGAAAAGGACAATAAACCAGGTTAGAGCCTGTATATGGTGAAAGAAGCACCTCACAGAACACAGCCAGCCCTTTCTCTCTAGTTTGAGCCACTCAGAGCTTGTAGTTGCGTCAGTTTCTAAAGGATGCTCCTCACACTAGACAAGAGATGATGTTTAAACCCATTGAAATGCAAGACACATTAGCTGAAAAGACAAGTTCACAGACTCATAGAATGGTTCAGGACCTTAAAGATCATCTCCTTCCAACCCCTCTGCCATGGGCAGGGACACCCCCCGCTAGACCAGGTTGCTCAAGGCCCCATCCAATCTGGCCTTGAACACTTCCAGGGAGGGGGCAGCCACAACCTCCCTGGGCAACCTGGTCCAGTGTCTCACCAACATCACTGTGAAAAACTTCCTCCTGACCTCCAGTCTAAACCTCCCCTCTTCCAGCTTGAAACCATTCCTCCTGTCCTACCACTGTAAGTTCTGCCTTGGAAAGGTTATTTTGAATGACTCAGACACTTTAAATGCCAGAGGTTGCTGTTCTTGAGCTACAGATCTCCACTACTGTGAAACCTGGCCAAGGATGGTGATTCAACCTCCTCCCTGGGCAGCCTGTGCCAAGGCCTGAGGATCTTTCTCAACAAGAAGTTTCTCCTCATGGTTAACCTAATCCGTTATTTTGACTTCAAGGGTTTATTCCTTCTATACAGATCACACACAGCTAACCTCAGCATCTGAAAACGGAGTCCATAGTGCAGAGGACACTGAAACCACTTATTATTTGAGACATGAATAAAACACAATAATTACAGTAAAAGCTTGATCCCAGTTATTTCTGAGATGCTGAAGGAGCAATACAGCAGCCAAAACAGCAATTTTACCCTTCCAAAGCGAGTTGCTCCACTGGCCTCTGCCAGACTCAATCCAGTAGAACAGAAATTAAAAAGCTGTGTTAAAGCTGAAAATCACCAGTAACAGCCTTCCATTTTCCATGGTACCAGTGTCTCCTCCTTCAGTTCCTCTAATTAATGTTGCAAGTACCTTAAAAAAACAGAAGCATGGCCCCAAGGCTCCAAGTTGCCTTGGAGCAAGGTTGGATTCACCTACTTGGGATCACAACATCCATTGCTTCACCTCGACAGCAGTGCTGAAGGTCAAAAGGGAACTTAGAAATGATTACCCAAGCATCAGAATCTTTTGTCTTTGCCACTTCCAATGTAAGTCCTTGTCTGGTTTGCTCTGCCTTCTTTAGCAGCAGGATTCTTCAGATGGTTTTTAGGTGTTAATACAACAAAATGACAACACGGATAAGGAATTGAGATGCCACCCGCAAAAACTGGAGCTAAAACACAACTGCCACTAGCAAGTTCCAAGCACAAGGATCAGAGAACAAAAGACTCTTCAGCGACTGGTATCAAATGCCTGTGGCTGAATACCTGGAATAGGCTGGCAAGGCTTGCTGGAGATGGCACTGAATGACTCTGCAGGGCACCAGACCAGCTCCTGCAGGAGTTTAGGCCAAAAAAACTCCAACAATGTGGCTCCATACTGCAGCTTCTGCTATTTCAGGTTTTGGGAACGCAGGAGCATATACCCACTTGAAATCTTAAGCCCAAGGGAATGGCAGTGGCTCAACAGGAGCTGGACTGACATTGATGATGTGACAGAGCAAACCGGCAAAGGTGGAGCCCATCAAAGGCATCAAGGGACACCACTCACCCCACGTCACAAGCTCTGCAAGATGGGAAACCCCTGCCAGAACCAACCTGAGCTCAAGAGTAGAACAGGCTCAAGTAGAGCTAGGAAACACTGCCAGCAGCCCTCAAAGGTAGCTCAAGTATCTCACCCTGGCTGGGTTAATCTGCGGCTCAGACAGGCTGCCCTCGGATAACTGCAGATTGGGAACACTGACACAGGCTGCTCAACCTGATACTGCAGTAAAAGGAAGAGAACTGCCCTCATGAACCCAAGCAGCTCCCTATCGGCTCTACTTCAACTTGTGTTTCACTAAATGCTTGTGAATTAGATGATGCGAACTGGATTATATGAATTGGATCCCAGTGAATTAAGCTGTGAATTGTAACCTAAATATTATAAATGCCCAAACACTCCAGCTAGAAAAAAATCCCCAAACCATAGGAGGAGGAGATGGAACATTGATCCCTCATGTCTAAGCTATCCATGCACATTCATACAAGATCAATGCATTTCAACCCATTGGCCAAACGAATTTTCCCACCCTGATTTCCTGTTCTATCATTGACCTGCCCTACTGGTTATTAATAACCCTACTGGTTATTAACAGAAGGCTGCAGATCTCCATTGCTCATGGCATTATGGGTGCTCTGGGAAGTTCTGCTCACAAACTTTTTCACATTGTTTGTTTCTGTAATAATGACACTGTCCAAAGTCAGACTTCTGTTGGGTTTCCTGGCAAGATCAACAAACAGACTCCAGAGGCCACTAGAGATACCTGCATTACCGGTGAGGTCCTGCATTTGCAAAAGTCTAAAATTTTCAGCTGACGATATCCTTGCCCACTAGAAAAAAAATTGATCTATGAACCAACTTCACATAGACTTACAATTTCCTGAGAGATGAATGTCTAGTGCTCCTACAGTCAGTGTAGTGTCAGATGTTTGGAGGAACAGAATGTGTTCGAAAGCCATGGAGATCTGGAGCTTTGGCATGGGGCTTAGCAGTGGCCTTGGATAGTTGAGGTAATGCTTAAGCTCAACGATATTGAAGGTCTTTTCCACCCCAAATAAGTCAATGATTCCATGTTAAACCCATACAGACACTCCCCATCCCTGTCAACAGTTTCTACTAAAGGAAGCCAAGCTTTTGGTGGTATCCTAAAAATGAGATGAGCTACCATGTGGTGCAGGTCTGTAGCTGCATCCCTCACAGCCCAATAGCCCCTCAGCTGTCTGTGACAGCTGTTCTGTAAACATCTGTAAAGAACTAAGGCTTTGGGGGAAATTTGATAATTCAAAATGAGCAAAGAATTCCTATTAGGAGACTGTCTGGAGAGACTGATTCTTCTCTTGGAACACAAAGCTACAGCTGGATGCCCACACTGAAGGGGGAAGGGAAAATAACTGGCCTTGCTAGTGAGAACTCCGAATGTAGTACGTCAACACTCACAGGGCAGTGTAGCATCACAAGTAACCAGAAGGTGTGCCAACCCTCAGTGTTGAAAACTGTGTCCTCGGCTCCCCCTCGACATGTTCACACACCAATGCATGCAGCGTGGGCAATAAACAGGAGGAGCTGGAAGCTCCTGTACAACAAGAAAACTATGATATGGTGGCCATCACAGAAACCTGGTGAATGACTCCCACAACTGCCACGCTGCAATTGATGGGTATCACTTTTCAGAAGGGATAGGCAAGGGAGAAGAGGTGGTGAAGTGGCTATGTTAGGGAGACATATGAAAGCATAGAAATTAGTGAGGGTGAGGGTAGAGTTGAGGCCTTATGGGTGGCAATCAGGAGCAAGGCCATCAAGAGTCATTTTGTGGTGGGAATCTGTTACAGACCACCCAACCAGGGTAAACAAGCAGATGAAAATTTTTAGAAGCAGCTGAGGGAAGTTTCAAAAATCACTGCCCCTTATGCTCATAGGAAACTTCAATTTTCCCAATGTCTGCTGGAAATACAATACAGCAGGGAGAGAACAGTCCCAGAGGTTCCTGAAGTGTGTGGAAGAGAACTTCCTAACGCAACTGGCGAGAAGGCCAACCAGGGAAGGTGCCCTCTTGGACCTGCTGCTTGTGAGCAGGGAGGACCCTGTGAGGGAAGTTGAAGGTCGTCTAGGGCACAGTGATCATGAGATGATTGAGCTTTCAATCCCTGGAGAAACGAGGAGAGGGGTCAGTGAAACTGTGACCTTAGACTTCTGGAGGGCAAACTTTAGCCTGTTCAGGAGACTGATTGACAAAGTCCATCGAGAGGCTACCCTGAAAGATACAGGAGTCCAGGAATGTTGGACACACTTCAAGAGAGAAGTCTTAAAGACACAAGAGCAGGCTGTCCCTGTGTGACTAAAAATGGGCTAGTGGGGAAGATGACCAGCCTGGTTAAGCAAGGAGTTTTCCAAGAGCCTAGAAAAGAAAAAAAGAGTGCATCACCTTTGTAAAGAGGGCAGGTGACTCATGAAGCATTTCAGGATATTGTAAGGTCATGTAGAAAGAGAATTAGAGAAGCAAAAGCTCAGTTAGAACTTAATCTGGCCACATCTGTTAAGGACAATAAAAAGCGATTTCATAAAGACATTAATAACAAAAGGAGAGCCAGGGAAAATCTCCACTAGGGGAGCACGGTAACTGAATACAGGGAAAGGGTTGAGGTACTTAACACCTTCTTTGCCTCAGTCTTTAACAAAAAGCTTGGCCATTCTCAGGATAACTTGGCTCTTGAGTTGGTAGAGGGTAGTCAAAACATCCCTCCTGTAATCCCCTCCAGTAATCCAGGAGGAAGCAGTTAGTGACCTGCTGTGCCACTTGGATCCCAACAGGTCTATGGGTCTGGATGGGATTCATCCCAGAATGCTTAAGGAGTTGGCACAAGAGCTAGCGAGGCTGCTTTCCATCATTTATCACCAGTCCTGGATAACTGGGGAGATGCCAGATGACTGGAGGTTGGCCAGTGTGGCGACCACCCACAAGAAGGGCTGGAAGGAGGATCCAGGGGAACTACAGGCCTGTCAGCCTGATGCCTGGCAAGGTGTAGTTTGAAAATTGTCTGCATTTTCAGGTGTTTGATTTTGTGCTTTTATGTCAAAAGAGCATTTTGTTCTAGAGATAGCTGTCCCATCAGATCCCTTGGGGCAGTGTCCTGACCCCAGGTCATTGGTGGACAGAGCCTATAAAAGGGAGCGGACTTCTGGATTTCTGCTCTTCCTCTCCTGTCTCCTGGCAGACAGAGCTCTGCTGGGCTGAGAAGCCAGGCCCCCTGGTCCTCGGATCTGAGGGGTAAGGTCTGGCCACCGCAGCCCTGCCACCAGCCCCTGCCAGGGACAGGGCCCACCTGTAAAGCTGGCCGTTGCAGTTCCCCTTGGGGGAGGCCAGCTCTGGCACAGCAGCTGTGGGCCTGCCGCAGCGGGATCGCCAGCCACAGCTTCCCCTTCCCCAAGGGGTGGAACACAGAGGGAGCAAAGCTTTGCCATGTAGCTGGCCAGCCCCAGACTGGTTCTTGCATCTAGAAAAATGGCAGTGGAAGAGAGAAGCCACTGCCCTCACACACTGTTCCTGCAGCCTGATTGTCTTTGAAGATGCCAGAAGGTGGTGAGCTGGTGGTGAACTCTTAACCCTTTCCATCCCTTGGAGCTGTTACCACTTGAGAAGAAGAAAAAGAGGAAAGAGAGGAAAAGGCTCTTGAGCAGGCCTGTTTACCACAACAGGCATGGCACCTTGTGGCCAGTGCCATGTTGCCTCTCTCTTCACCACAGTTGTGCCCTCATGAGCAGGGCCATGGGGCTGATGCTGTATGCTCTGCCACTGAGAGACTGAGAAAAGCTTTGATGAGAAAGAGAGATATCCTAAAGAAATGATCTCTGGACAGGTTGCATTAATGGGCAGAGGCCAACAGCACTGAGGTTTAACGGGGCCAAGTGCAGAGTCCTACATTTTGGACACAACAACCCGCAGCAGAGCTACAGACTGGGAGATGGGTGGCTGGAAGGTGGCCTGGTGGAGAGGGACCTGGCAATACTGGCTGATAACCAGTAAAATATGAGCTACCAGTGTACCTAGCTGGCTTGGAGGGCCAATGGCATCCTGGCTTGTATGAGGAATAGCATGGCCAGCAGGACATAATTCCAGCTAGGGACATAATTCTCCCCCTCTCACCTTGAGTACTGTGTGTAGT
This sequence comes from Upupa epops, assembly GCA_013397515.1. NCBI lineage: Eukaryota > Metazoa > Chordata > Aves > Bucerotiformes > Upupidae > Upupa > Upupa epops. The sequence continues at coordinate 31,235 of VZRI01012049.1, read as the reverse complement.
TCTGGATCCCTTGCTTCAAGAAAAATATCGACGTACTGAAGTGAGTCCAGAGGAGAGCAACGAAGCTGGTGAAGGGACTGGAGGGAAAGTCTTATGAAGAGTTCAGGTTGTTTAGCCTGGAGGAGACTCAGGTGGGACCTTATCACTCTCTATAACTACCTGAAGGGAAGATATAGACAGGTGGAGGACTGTCTCTTTTCCCAGGCAACTAGTGATAGGCCTGGATCTGTGGCAGGGGAGGGTTAGGTTGGATGTTAGGAAGCACTTCCTCAAGGAGAGGGTGGTTAGACACTGGAACAGACTGTCAGGGAGGTGCTGGAGTCGCCATCCCTGGAGGTGTTCTAAGAAAAGACTGGACGTAGTACTTAATGCCATGGTCTGGCTGATGTGTTGATGTTAGGTCTTGGGCTGGGCTTGATGAATTCAGGGGTCTTTTCCAGCCTCAATAATTCTGTGATTCTGTAACTATGGAATCATGGAATACTTTCGGCTGGAAGGGACCTTCAAAGCTCAACCAGTCCAACCCCCTGCAGTAAGCAGGGACATCTGCAATTGGAGCAGGTTGCCCAGAGCCCTGTCCAGCCTGATCTGTACCTAACACATGTGCACAACTCAAATAGCAGTATCACTGAGGAGTCCCAGACAATGGACATCAGGCCACCGAGCCTCTTTCTGACCTTTCAGAAAGGAGGTGCCAAATAATAACACAAAACTAATAAAAAATACTCCACTTTTAAGGACCAAGACAGGTCTTAAACTTCATTGAGGTCTTCCAAGGTGTCACACCTCCATGCCTTAGACTCAAAGCCCCTTGTGCCATTCTTACATTCATGAAGCAGAGCTTTAGTAGTTCAAAGCAGCCAAGGGCTGGGTTAGTGCAGGGGAGGGGTAAGGAATGAGATGGAACTGGCAGCAGCCAAGCTCTTACCTGCTGTCCAGCCAGCACGGGCTGCGCCTGCGCCAGTGGCAGAGAGGCCACAGTGGTGGGCTGGACAACAGGGAACGGCATCGCTGGCTCCTGGTAGTGCTGGGGTCGCTGTGGCACAACAGCGGGCACAGGTGGAACGGCAGGGAGACCAGGCTGCAGAAGGGAGAGCACCGCATTAGAGAGACAGAAAATACATGAAATCTATCTGCAAGGAAAAGGAAGCTACTTGATCCAAACATAGAATAGAGTTAGCAAATTTCAAAGAGGACAAATAAATTACATCTTATTTCTGACTGGAAGTGGGCATGCAGACCAGTAAAACCACTAAAGCACATCCACAGTGACTGGGAATATACCACAAGCAACTGTTTGAAATTAAAATTTGTCTTCACAAAGCTTTTTATAATTTCATCAAGAAGCTTCACAAAGATTTGTAGGAAAACTTCCCCAAAAATGCAGATAATTTACTTGAAAGGGATGCCACAAAAACAATTAGAGCCAAATTAAAAGCAGAGTGGAAAAATCAAAATAATTAAGAGAACTTCAGGTCAGGTTTGGAACAACAACAGTTCTCTAAAACTTAAGCTCTAAGTAGATAAATTAAAAATAAATGGTATGTCAGGCTCATGAGCCTAAAAAATACCCTACTAAAGCTTCAGTCAATGGGCTTGGATTTTGGTAAAGGATTTCTTACAAAAACAGTAATTTTTTTTTCTTATTGGAAAAGAGAAGATTTTGAGCCAGACTTTTGCTTCCTGTGTTTCTTGAGGTTTTGGAAACTTCGGAACTTTTAAAGTAGATTATTGCAGAAGGAAATTAAATCCAGAGAACTTATCAAGAAATAAAAAGCTACAAGAAATACTTTGCTCATCAATAAAGTTTCTTGTATTTCCACATCCTCAAAGCAAGAAAATAACATTTTCAGGTTTAAATCATGAAAACCTAAATGTTAAATGATGTTTTGGCCCCTTCACTACAAGAGGGACACTGAGGAACTAAAATGTGTACAGAGAAGGGCAATGAGGCTGGGGAAGGGTCTGGAGCACCAGTGCTGTGAGGAGCAGCTGAGGGATCTGGGGTGGGGGGATTAAACTGGAGAAAGGGAGGCTCAGGTGAGACTCTCTTGCTCTCTGCAGCTACCTGACAGGAGGATGCAGAAAGTTTTTATCTGTTCAACTGAAAGACAGGCCCAGAGGAAATGGTCTCAAGTGACAACACTACACGTGAGGTGCCTGCTGCCTCTTCTCTAGTCTGCAGATACACATTTTCCTCTCCCAGTTCCTGGGGATGGGACATTGTGTTTGTGGTCAAAGGCATGATGGGGTCACTGTGGCAGTAAAAAGCAGCAGGAGCACTGCCTGTGGTGTGTGATGAATGCAAGCTGCACCTGGAACTCAGTGCTGCCATGGCTTTTTAAGGATCTAACATGCTTATGTTGTGCTGCTCACTAGAAGCACCTGAAGGTTTATGTTCACTTGCACGTGTTTGTTCTTGTGCAGCCATTCCATTAATTGCTTTTGGTCAAGGTCATAACAGCACAAAAACAGGAGCAAGCATGAACGGCTGACAGGGCTCATTTTTGGAGCCTCAATAACAGAGGCCTCAATAACAGAGCCTGCGCAAGATTAAATCCAAACCCAGAAAAGCTGGAACGGCAAATACAGCTAAACCAGCTACTATGAGAATGTTACAGATCAACTAGAAATGTGGTGCTAAGCAAGTCAGCATCGTCAGAGGTGAGCAAGGAATGTACATAAAGCCAGACTTGGAGTCCATACCCACTGAAACCAAGAGTATAAACGAGCCATTAAATATCATCTAGAGTACAAAATTATCTCAGAAAGTTTCAGACTTACTCCTGAGGGCTGCTGGTAGTGCCCCAGCTGTTGAAGGCTGTGAGGCACAGCCTGGCTCTCACTCAGAGGGGGGCTGTACACGCGTTGGATAGCTGGAGGTACAGGGTCGGGCAGAGATGAGTAGATGACGCTTTGCTGGCTGCTTTGGGAGTCTGAATAAACAGTGGACCCCTGGCCACTGTCGAATGTGCTATCAGCTGAAAGAACAATAGTTTTCATTAAAAGCTTAACCTCTACAAATGTCCATGTAGTGATTTTTATAGCAAGGTCAACCCTTGTTTATGTAATTAGCTTTTTTTCTCACCAAGTCCTTTCTATTATATAAATATATGATACAACACCACTGTTATTTTCTCCAACAGGCACATGCTGTTTCTCGTGAGCCAGAACACATCCCCATGGAGTTCTGGGCACGGTGATATTTTAGGCACATTGATATTTCCTTTAAAGGACATAAAGTTGACATTAAGAACTGCAGATGTTTATGGATTCTGTAGGGTGACAGGAAACCCCAGCTGTAATGTTCACAGCAGAACATGGAGTCTTTAGGATAAGATCTCCCAGGATCACACTAACTTGAACACCATTTTTATTATTAACACTGACAATTAGAGAATTCTCTCTATTTCACTCTTTAGCAGTTCAGCAAATCACACCTTACTTTAATGTCTAGCAAAACCTCCGATGATGAGCACATATTGGACTAATTTGCAGGTCTGCAGTGATTTAGGTGCACCAGACTGGAATTGCACAGAGCTAAGGGTACTGGGTGAGCACCTGGTGCATTAGTGACTTTACAATGCTTTTCAGGAATTTTGAAGCCTATAAATGACAGGTGTCCCAGTCTTCTGAAGCATAAGCTACTGGTTTCTTCACTAGAAAAATAAAATGAGACAACCAAGACTGCAGTTCTAACTGTCCAAAAGCCAAAAGGTTTGGAAAAGATTTTTAAAACTCAAAACTGAAAGAAAGCCGTCAAAAAATAATAAAAGGCTTAAGTTACATCTAAGTTTAAATGTTCTATAATTTTCTGTCGCTTACCATGTTCTCTTTTTTCCTTACCCCAAATAAGGTTTTATTTATTTGGCTTTTAAATAACAAATGATGTTTTAATAGCACCAGGGATGACATTTCTCCTCGGTACCCACAAAACACACCCTCAGGTTGATAGCTGCTTTGCTTTTTGGTTGTTTTCCAAATTAAAATCCCATCTCCATTTATCCAGCTCATTTCTAACTAGAGTCAACAGTGCCCTGCTCTGAGGCAGTAGGGATTTCTTGCTGCACAGACATTTCCATTCTATTTCAAAGATTTCTAGGAGCATTAAAGGAAAAACTATGAGCTGGGCTTGGCTTTTTATAGAGCAACCACATAATACATCGAGTTATTAATGTACATTTGTACACTGGAGCAATCATTGTGCAAATCAGTCATTTATAGAGGTCTCAAGCCTAAGAAAATGATCAAAGGTGCCTGAGAGTGGATTGTCAAATCACACCAACCATCTGGAAGAGTAGGAAAGAAATGGGAGCTTCCCTTCTTTAGTCAAAATTTTCCACTTGTGGGAAGCACAAGCAAGAATTGGGGTGGCATCCCCCAGGTATCAGTGCTGGGCCCATTTCTATTCGACATCTTTACTTAAAGTCTGGATGAGGGGATCGAATCTGCCCTTAGTAAATGTGTGGATGACATCAAGCTAGGGGGCAGTGTCAATCTGCTGGAGGGGAAGAGGATGCTGCAGAGAGACCTGGACAGGCTGGCTCAATGGGCAGAGGCCAACCGCGTAAGGTTTAACAGGGCCAAGTGCAGAGTCCTACACACAGGCCATATTGTGGCCCTTTGGCCACAATAACCCCCTGAAGCTACAGACTGGGGGATGAGTGGCTGGAGAGAGGCCTGGTGGAGAGGAACCTGGCAGTACTGGTTGACAACTGGCTCAACAGGAGCCAACAGGGTGCTCAGGTGGCCTGGAAGGCCAATGGCATCCTGGCTTTTTTTTCCTGAAGAATGAAGAGTTCACCCCCAAAATCTGGGATGTCCTTGCAGAACCAGATTTGCAGCTCTGCAGTCACAGGATGGAAATGAGCCTGTGACTGGCAAGTTCTCTGATACGGGAAAGACAGTGAAACCAGTTCCCCGTCTATAACAACCAGTGCAACCAAGAAAAAGACAGGTGATAGCGGTGGGTGACTCTTCTGTGAGGCACTGAGGCACCCATTTGCCACCCTGACACACTGTCTAGAGAGGCACGCTGCTTACCAGGAGCCTGCATTAGGGATGTCACAGGGAGGTTACCAGACCCTGTACTCCCCACTGATTACTATCCATTGCTGCTGTCCCAGCAGTATAACATCATGAGCGATTACAAGGCACTGGGAGCAGCAGTGAAGGACTCAGAAACACAGGTTATCTTCTCTTCAATACTCCCAGTTATGCAGAAGGGGTTTGAACGGGCTGACAGAATAAGGAAAATCAATCAGTGGTTGAGGGAGTGGTGCTATGGGCAGGGCTTTGGCCATTTAAATTATGGGAATGTCTTTGAGAAACCTGGTCTTCTGAGGACTGACGGGGTACATCTCTCAGAAATGGGAAAGGATGTCTTTGGCCATAGGCTTTCCAATCTAGTGAGGAGGGCTTTAAACTATGTTTGTTGGGGTGAGGGATCCACAATCCATTCCACATGATGGCCAATTAGGCCAACAGATATCCTAAGTCTGGAAATAAACCACAGGCCAGGAAGAGAACACTTGATGTGGAGGACCAGGGAACTCCAGTCAGTAAACCACCTTCAATAGGGGCCAGCCTTAAATGCCTCTATACTAATGCACGGAGCATGGGGAACAAGTAGGAAGAGCTTCAGGTCTCTGCGTGCCTGCAGGGTTATGATGTCACTGGTATCACTGAAACGTGGTGGGATGGTTCTCACGACTGTGATGTAGGGATAAATGGGTACAGACTCTATAGGAAAGACAAGGGAAAGGGAAAAAAGGAGTTGCCCTCTACATCACAGACCAACCTGAATGCAGGGACCTCCATCTGGAGAGAGAAGAACAGAGCTCATGGGTGAGGATCAAAGGGAAAAGAGGGAAAGGGGAGATCACAGTGGGGGTTTGCTACAGGTGACCTGACCAGGAAGACCTGGAGAATGAGGCCCTTTATAAACAGATAAGAGAAGCTTCAAGGTCACAAGCCCTGGTCTTCGTAGGGGATTTCAACCGCCCAGATACCTGTTGGAAGGACAAGACAGCAACGGCACCAGCAATCTAGGAGGTTCCTGTGCTGAGGTTAACTTCCTCATCCAAGTGACAGAGGAACCTACAAGAAAAGCTGCTGTCCTGGACCTTGTCCTCACCAACAAAGAGGAGCTGGCGAGTGTAGTGAAGCTCAAGGGCAGTCTCAGCTGTCTCAGCTGTAGTGATCAGGAAGTGGTGGAACTTAAAATTGTTAGGGTACCGAAGAGGATGTGTAATAAGCTTGCAACCCTGGACTTCAGGAGAGTTGACTTCACCCTCCTTGGGGATCTCCTTGGCAGTATATCATGTGATGAAACCCTGGAGGGAAGAGGCGCCCCAGAGAGCCAGTCGTTATTCAAGGACCTTTTCCTCCAAGCCCAGGAGCAGCGTATTCCAAGAAAGAAGGCAGGCAAGAATGCCAAGAGGCCAGCACGGATTAACAAGGTGCTCCTGGACTTACTCAGGTCCAAGAAGAAAGTCTATAGGCAGTGGAAGCAGGGACAGACTGACTGGGAGTAGTACAGAGGACTTGTCTGTGCAGCCAGGATTCAGATTAGAAAAGAGCAGAGATGGAATTAAATCTGTCCAGAGGGATAAAGGGAAACAGGAAGGGCTTCTTTGCATCCATCAGTAACAAATGGAAGGCCAGAGATGACACAGGGCCTTTCCAGAGGGAAAAGGGATACCTGGTCACAAGTGATATGGAGAAGGCTGAGGTATTTAATGACTTCTTTGCCTCAGTCTTCAGTGGCAAAGGCTCTAGCCACCCCACTTAAGTCCCAGTAGGCAAAGATACAGACAGGGTGAAGGATGATGCAACCACTTTCAGTGAAGATCAGGTTAGAGACCATCTGAAGAACCTAGACATGCTCAAGTCCATGGGGCCTGCTAAAATCAACCCATGGGTCTGAGGGAACTGGCCAATGAAATTGCCAAGCCAGTAGCCATCACATTTGAAAGATCATGGCAGTCTGGTGAAGTTCCTGCTCACTGGAAAAGGGGAATCATCAGTGCTGTTTAACATCTTTGTCGGCAATAGGGACAGTGGCACTGAGTGCCCCCGCAGCAAGCTTGCTGACGACACCAAGCTGTGGTGTGGTGGACACGCTGGAGGGAAGGGAGGCCATCCAGAGGGACCTGGGCAGGCTTGAGAGGTGGGCCAGTGCCAACCTCACGAGATTCAACAAGGCCAAGTGCAAGGTCCTGCACTGGGGCCGAGGCAATCCCAGGCACAAAGACAGGCTGGGTGGGGAACAGAGTGAGAGCAGCCTTAAGGAGAAGGACTTGAGGGTGTTGGTCAATGAAAAACTCAACATGAGCTGGCAATGTTCACTTGCGGCCCAGAAAGCCAACCGCATCCTGGGCTGCATCAAGCGAAGCATGACCAGTAAGTCGAGGGAAGTGATCCTCCCGCTCTATTCTGCTCTCATAAGACCCCATCTGCAGTACTGCATCCAGTTCTGGAGACCCCAACACAGGAAAGATGCTGAACTGTTGGAATGTGTCCAGAGGAAGGCCACAAGGATGACTGGAGCACTTCTCCTTACAGAGACAGGCTGAGAGAGTTGGGGCTGTTCAGCCAGGAGAAGAGGAGACTGCAGGGGGATCTTACAGCAGCCTTCCAGCTGCTGAAGGGGGCTACAGAAGGGCTGGGGAGGGGCTTTGCCCACGGACTTATAGTGGTAGGACCAGGGGGAATGGTTTCAAGCTGGCAGAGGGGAGGTTTAGACTGGAAGTCAGGAGGAAGTTTTTCACAGTGATGTTGTTGAGACAGTGGAACAGGTTGCCCAGGGAAGTTGTGGCTGGCCCCTCCCTGGAAGTGTTCAAGGCCAGACTAGATTGGGCCTTCAGCACCCTGGTCTAGCTGGGGGTGTCCCTGCTCATGGCAGGGAGCTTGGAACTAGATGATTTTTAAGGTCCCTTCCAACCTGAACCATTCCATGAATCTGTAGTGCTGAGCCCACCACCTGGCACAGAAAACATGAATTCTCTCTGCATAGCAGTGGAACTCCTTGCTTTTTTATTTACAAATGTATTATGTTTTCAGCATTTGTTTATCTGGAAGGAGGATCCACCTCCATAGAATACAGTTTTCCTTGAAAATGTGTTTCTTTTAGAATATCTGAGACGCTGGTGTTCCTTGAGCTACTGTTCAAAGCAGCTCATCTTGCTGCTGAGTTTGCACCATTGTTGATTTTTACCCTCAGGCATTCCTTCCCAAGTACATGCAAAACTCATGATGAGACTCACATGCAACGGATGTGACGCTGGTGGGCAGGTTCTGCTGAAATGGATGTTGGTCTGCGTCTGTCTCCTCTGACTCTGACAGGACATGGTGACCGGTGTGAGACAGGTAGGTGACCTGGACCTGCTGTGGATGTGTCGTTGTCTTCAGCTTCTCCAGGAGCTCAGAATCCCGACGCTCCTCTGACTGCATCCTGGGCCAAATCCGTTCTCTTCTCCAGAGAATTAACGCTACTCTGTCACGTATTGACTTTGCAACGATCTTGAGATCGCTTTCATGAAAAAATCCAGAGTCGATCTACAGAGAGGGCACATACTTAGCCAGATGATGTGGCACACTGATGTGCACAAGTGCACACATGTGTGTCACCTTCCTAACAGAGAAAACATCAGCTTGAAACACATTAATTTACATGTGTATTCCACACAAAAGCAGAAACTCAAGAGCTTTTTGAACAGAGTTGCTACCCTAATGCATTTTAAAACCTGAATATATAATGAGATCAATTTATTCAACAGCCACTGAGAAGAAGAGACAAGTTCAACTGCAGCTGGGTTACCTTTTTCTTCCATTTGGAAAGATTGATGAAATAGTGAAAAGGGGGGGGGGGGGAATAACTGAAAAATGCTCTTTGAACAATGCAACCAGAGAAAATCACTCTACCCCTAAAGCAGAGTGTACTGTCTTCACTTTTCCAGTACACAGAGTTTCCCAAACTGCTGTGCTTGCTATCACAGCAAGTCACAAAGGAGACGATGCTAGCAGAATTTAATCTCAAATTAACTTCTCTTGAATGGCTGGTCAGTGTTGATTGACTTTTATAAAGAAAAAACCTATTAATAAGTCAAAAGCTGACTGCTGGCATTGGACAGAAAGAGGATCAGGCTTCCTCAAAATTTGACTACTCAACAGATAAAATGGAAATTTGTCTTTGAGCTATGGTTTTGCATAATCTCCTAGAGCATAAAGTATGAATTTTAGTTAATAACAACAATCTTCCAGAGATTTGTCTGCTCACCCTAAATTCTTAACTCTTGTACTCTTCAGATTACGAAACACTTCACTTACATACTTGCAGGAAATCTAGTTCCTTCTTTCCCCTTGTTTTACAGCTTAAAGTAAAACACCAGGATTCAATTTGTTTGGAATAGGGCATAGTTCCAGAGTCATTTTAAATCAACTCTCTACATGAATTATTTTCTCTTCCAAACAAACTATGGGCTAGAGCAAACTAGGACTTCAAAATTCCTATTTTGACCATTGATATTTAAGTGCAAACTCTACCAGCAGGTAACTTGAGCAACTTGTAAATGAAATCAGTTCCATACCAACACATTGCTCATAAAACATTTGCCCTACCGAAGTGACAAGATAGAGGAGCCTTAATTTCTGCCACTAAATTTAGAGTACGTGGTGATAAGTCCAAGCATAGCAAGGCAGCATTACCAGCACGAGTGCCTCCTAAGCAGAACAGGAATGGTGATGACAACATCATTAAAAGGGATTCCTTAGCATTTAGATTATAATAGGAACATTTCTGCAAGCACAAGTAAATTCAGACCCTTGACTCAGCACATACTACTTTTGTATGTCCATGAGGTTAGAAAACATACACAGCTGCAGTTCACAACATGAAAATACAAGTTCAGAGATTATATAGTGAAACTGGAACACTGAACAGCTTTGCTAACAAAACCTCACACATTATGAAGATGCAGAAATTTACCCCAATAAAATACCTATTAAAAAAATCAACTCTGTGGATTAACTCTGTGCAGTGGGCTGCAGTCTAGTCTATTTATTTATCTCTGGTGACAGAGAGGTTGACCACAGACTTTCCTCATCACCATTGCGCCTAAGTAAGAGAAAAGATGTAAAAAAGTGCAGAGTATTTTGCAACTGAACTTCTGAACTTTTCTAACATCCCACGGTATGGACTGACACTAAGCAGGTTCCAAACAAAATCTGAAGATGTTCAACAGCAGACGGAAACTGGCAGTCGAATTTTCAAAGTAGAAAACTAGAATAGACTTCTATGCTCCCTCAGCTGTTTGAAACACTATTTCACCTGTTTTCATACTTGGCAAACAATATCTTCTGCATTATTAGTTCTTTCCTGTTTACCTCTTTTCTTGCAGCATTTGATCTAAAATCAGTGCTGACTGCTTAAACTAGACACCTGGAACAATTTCAGTGTAAGTTGCTTTACCAGACTGCTGTCCTTTGTGAGTTATGCACTACGTTATTTATATACACACATTCTTGTAAGGAGAACTTTATTTTACCATTTCTTGTGCAACATCATCAGGAGTTTCCTTCTCCAGATCAAAAGTAAACTCAATGGCTCCATTATCTTTGGGTTTTCCTTTCAGTTTCTTAGGATCTTCTACCCAGAGTCTTAAGGCAATAGAGGATTTCCTACCATGGTCTTCTTCAGCAAGTTCCACTCTTACCCCAGTATCTTCAGCAAAAAAGGCATGGCTTAATAAATCTTTAATTTCGTATCTGCAAGGGATAGAAATAATACTCAAACGCTACAATTCTTAAGTAATTCCAAAGAGGTTCATGACAAGAAACTGCTGCTAAAGACAAAAACATTTACAGTGTGTTTGGTGCTCAGCCATAACAGATCTGTGTTCCTAGCAAAAAAGGATGAAAGTATTTCCAGCGTCACCGAGAACAGCTGAAAAAATGGCATTCCCTATTTCACAAAGCTTCAGTAATATTCACATGCCACGAGCAGACACAGAAATGTAGATTATAGCTTTGCTCAACTTTTCTGGAGTATCTGAGCTTCAAGGGTACTAAAAAGAGAGGTTCCCTCTAGGCAGTCTGTTGAGATCCTTAAAAACTTTATTGGTGTAAATTATGAAATACTGAATAGTGCACCCACCCATGTAGGAGAGGCCAGTACAAGACCAGGCGGTCAAAACAGAGCTGAAAACAAGACACAATTTGTCTTCAGATCTACCAGCTACGGGATCTGCTATAGCTTGTGGTGAACCTACCACACCACAGTCATGGTCAACCTCCACACAGAACCTCCAGAGCAAGGTTTTTTTGTGCTAGAACTTGCTGGCTCACGCATCTGCAGCAATTCTCCTTGACCTTATTCTGTGAAGATGAGAGTCTGAGTGAAACAGCAAGAGCATTTACCTAGGGATCCTGACAACAAGGCAGGCAGAAGGACAATCATTTATATTTATATCTGTATTTCCATTCAGCAATTTTTCCTGCACCTTGGAGACCCAGGGGCCAGAACCAAAATCCCCAGATACCGCTAAAATCCCTGCATGCCCATAATTTCATACATTGATCACTTGAGACAAACCTTTCTTCTTTGTTTTTGCAAATGCACTCTCCAATTATCTCTTTTATTTCAGGATCAGTAACTTTCTCAAAGCTTGCCGGCTTTATACCCTAAAAGGACAGAGAAAAACAATTCAGTTTGAAAAACAACAATGTTGTATCTCTTAATTAAGGACATTTTTCCTACATTTTACAGTCAATTAAATCCTTGGTATTAGTCTTTGAAATCCTTAGCCTTAAGGTAAAACGCTACTGAAGATTTAGGACTCCTCTGTTTCCAAGAATCACCACTCTTTAAATACAGTGGGTTGTACAGGATTGCAGCTGTACCCACAACAATCTTCCCTTCTTCCTTACTAACCTTTGCAATCTCACCTTTATACCCCATGGACTCTGGAGTCAATATCTGAGAAGATTTTACATTTTCAAAATGGATCTTTTCTAAAATTACTCACTTTTGAGTCAAAATATCAGCTGAATAAAGACAAATCATCACGTTTCTCTTCAGACAGACAGTCACATTCAAGGAGGAGTAAAAAACGCCTTGGAATGTTCCATATTCTTGTTTCCCACAAACCTTTGGCTTTTCTATGGCCCCAACCCTCTCCAACACCATCCCACAAAAAAAACCCAAACATCCCAAAATGAAGCAGGACAAAATGCCCAACAGAGTGTAGAAGCAGTAAGCAGTTCTCAGGCTAGACCACCATTTCTGCACTACACCGTATCATCTTTTTCATTTCAGCAGGAACACAAGGCAACTTGGCTCCACGCTCATCTTAAATCACCAAATCACTCAATCAATCAATCAATCGATCCAATTCAAAAAAACATTAAATTCTACAAAATCAATACTGGAACAGGTTCTGCAGTTTGACTCTGTTACTTAAGCCCCCAAGCACTTCTAACAAAATCAGTAAGCACAATGAAAAGGAAACATGATTTCCTTTATCTAAAAACTCCAGAATCTGATTAAGCAGGTAATTGAATAGGATTTGATCATTTAACTCCACTCATACCCTTTTAACGCTTCACCCTGAAAGAAAAGAAAATAATGGGGCAGATAAGGAGACCTGGAGTCCTGAGGAGGGGACTTTCAGCTCACTTGATGTTGGTTTGGATAAAAAATACAAGATGAAATATGCATTTCAAAGGTACCTTCACTCGATTTAACTGCTGGAATCATTTTTGTAGGTGAGTTTCAACAAGGGGTGTCACCTCTCCTAAAATTTCTGTGTGTCTCAGAGTTGGATTATACTTTTAACTTTTTATCGACATTCTGTTGCCATTCAAGGCCCAGATTTTACTGTAGTCTTGGATTTATTTATTATTTTCTTACTATTACCACATATATATTATTATTATATATTTCTTATTTATTATTGGGGTTGTTCAGCCTAAAGAGGAGAAGGTTGCAAGAGGACCCTTGCAATGGTCCATTGCAGGACCCAATCCCTGACAGGGGCTATCAGAAGGCTGGGGAAGAACTATTCAGTAGAGCAGGGTCCAGTAGGATGAGGGGTCATGATTTTAAGCTGGAAAAGGGCAGACTGAGGTTGGACATGAGGAGAAAGTTTTTGAATCTAAGGGTGGGGGATCCCTGGAACAGGCTGTCCAGAGAGGTGGTGGAGGCCCCATCACTCGAGACATTCCAGTTCAGTCAGGATGGGGCTCTGGGCAATGTAGTCTGGTGAGTGACAGCCCTGCATGTTGTAAGGGGGTTGGGCTAGATGGCCTTTGGAGGTCCCTTCCAGCCCAATACACTCTACAATTCTGTGATTCTATAAGGACAAAATGGGAGTGAAACAGCTTAAAAACCCTGGCACCATGACAGTAATTGCAACGGACGGAAACAGGGAAGCAACATCTTGGAGACTACACATAAACCATTACACACACATAAACTACAGTGGAACAGATAACAGGACAGGCAGCGAAACACTATCCCACTGCACTCAGCACTGGTCAGACCACATTTGAGTACTGTGTTCAGTTTTTGTCCCTCCTATACAGAGAAAGATGTGGACAGGCTGGAGAGCGTCTAGAGAAGGGCCACAGGGATGATCAGAGGACTAGAAATCTGCCATATGAGGAAAGGTTGAGAGAACTGGTTTTGTTCAGCTTCGAGAAGAAACAGCTATGGGACCTCATTACCATTTACCAGCACACAGAGGATGGCAGCCAAGAAGACAGAGACTCCCCTTGTACAAAGAACCTCATAGAAAAGGCAAGGGGTGACAGACAAAAGTTGATCATGGTGAGATTGGACTCTAGAGGAGAATTTTTTACTGTGACAGCAATTAGACACTGGAATTGTCTTCCCAGGGAAATGTTTAAGGCTCAGCTTGATGGGGTGTTTGGCCACATCATTTTAACTGGGTTTCCTTAATTTAAGGAGTTGGGACTTGATGATCCTTAGGGTCCTTTACAACCTAGTCTACTTTCACAGTAATTATATGAACATATAAAATAAATACATGTATTTATTTATTTATTCTTTGGACATAGTGTCATCATGGGCCTAGTACAGTTGGGTCAATGGTTGGACACAATGATCTCAAACGTCTTTTCCAACATAAAGGATTTGATGATTCTGTAGCAGCAGAGTAGCTCATGGGTATCCCGAGACAAACTGGATACATGCAAGACGCAAGCAGCAAAAGGCATATTGAAGTATTTCTCAATTTAATTTTCTTTACCAGAATCATCAGATCCCTGACCTTACAAATTATGTCCACACCAAAGGAAAATAAAACCCAGCCAGCTCCTCCAACAGCACTTTACTTTCAACACGGACCCCTCTCTGAACATCTATTGTATTAATCTTCCAAACAGCTAAGCTGTGAATAGATGGCTAAACCAAACAAGGACAAAATATGCACAGTGCAGTCCTGAACCGAACTGCTTGGCCACAGTGTTTTCTCAACACCCATATGCTACGCATGTGTCTGCTCCTCACTCTTCATTAAAATCTCCCAAGACCGTCTACAGTGCAGACCCCTCCCACCCTCAGGGCACTAACCCTGATGCTTCTGAGCCTCCTGACACTGAAGGAGGTTTAGCAAAACACGTACCTGTTTGAAATCAGACTCATCTCACTCCTTTACACCAAGGCCATCTGGCCCACAGAACTATGGCACCAAAATCCAGTATCAGCTAAGGATTTTCCTTGCTAGTAACCAAAAGGTTTACAAGAAATGAAACTTGACTACTTGACATGGAGTCTATACGGATATTATCACACAAATGCCTTAAAAGCTGAAATACGTACAATGTAATCCTAGAGCAAAATGGGAGAAGATCAAATCTCCCTTTGGAGAATTTCTGCCTCAGACAGGCTGGTTTACTTCATCTCCTCAGCTTCCTTCTGAAGTGATTAGATTTAAGGTATGTTGCATTCCAGGATAAGGTAGTAGAGTACAGACTCACAGAATCATTTAGGTTGGAAAAGACCTTCAAGATCGTTGAGTCCAACCACTAACCCAACCATCCCCACCCTGTCCCTGAGCTCCAGATCTCCATGACTGTGAAACGTGTCCAGGGATGGTGATTCAGCTCCCTCCCTGGGCAGCCTGTGCCAAGAGCTGAGGACCCCTTCCAGCAAGAAGTTTCTCCTCAGGGCCAACCTAACTTCCCCTGGGGCAGACTGAGGCCATTTCCTCTTGTCCTATCACTTGCTCCTTGTGAGAAGAGACCAACCCCCAGGCACATATAGGAGGTCACTGAAAATTTTAACCTTCATGTTGAGGGCAAAAACGTGACACTTGTTTTTCAGAGGTCTGGAAATAGCTGCTTGTTATGCTTCCATCAGCAGAGCCCTCTTCTGAAAGAGCAATACATAATGCTTTATTCACCATGTATGCAACCCAGCTCAGTCTGACCTATATCCATCAGTAATTTATCTAAAGACTTTTGGGTTGAAGGTGCCTTCCTAGTCTAGACACATTCCGTTTAGGACTAAAACCCCACTTTCTAACTGCAGCTTGTCGCTAGACTCATTTTATTCCTAGAAAAGACAAAAACCTTCTCCAAAAAGCCCCAAACCACATTTCCATCTCAAAATCCCTACCACACCCTCTCTGGAGTTCTCAGGTTTTGCCAGGATTTTGTTCCATGACATTCAGCAGCAAGATCACTGTGTGCAGTTACTGTCTCATTTCTCTTTCACTGCCAAATGGTACTCAACCCTAATGCTAATCTAAGAAGATTATCTGCAGGTCTAAGAAGAGATTCAGAAGGCACAAAAAGGCAGTGCAATGACAGTCATGGCATTAGTCTGCAGTTGCTGGGCTTGAGCTCCAGCATTTTTTGTCTTGGTGAGCAGCACAGGATAGAGGCCTGCACATGCAGGGAAAACTTTCAGTATAGTTATAAATAAGAAAATTAAAACCAAACCCCGAAGACTGTAAGCACGTGGGTTGTGCTGCTCAACACACCGAGGTCATCATGAAGCCCCAGCAGATCCAGTTGGTCTAGTGCACATCACTAAGAAAACACTGATCAAGAGCTGCATGGGAAGGTCACAGACTCTGATGTTTCATCACTATTGTCTACACCAAAATCACTTGACAGAATGATTAAACACAAAAAAAATCTGACTCAGAAAAAACATCAACTTATGCATGAAAAATGAGATTATGGCATCAGAATGAAGGTCACTGCAAATATGCTGACCAGGAAATCACTTCAAAGTTGACTGCAGTAAATGGGGCTTGGACCTGTCGCTTGGAAAATACAGATTTTCACTTCATGTTACACATTCAGTGTAATCATTTTATGTTTACATGCCATAATTCAGGCTGAAAGGGCAATGGGATGACATATCGAAATGAGCTCCTCTGCAGGCCTGGTGAAGGGCTGCGGCTGTATCATGGTGCATTCAGTCACACATGGAGTACAATTGGAGCAGCAATGAAAGCACAAGAATACGGCCAGGCAGAAATAATAAGCATCGTGATCTTGCATAATGTGCAATATCTGTATAATAATCCTGCATCGTGCACAGTATCTTAAAATAAAATAGCAGTGCCTCAGGGAAAGGGTACGTTTCTGTTCTCTATGACAATAAGGACTACAGATGCTCCTGATCTGAATGGTTACAACCTCAGATACATGTTATGCTCTATTAGCAGGCAAGAGTGTGATGGACATGGAGCAGAAATGATTGAATAATTATTATAATGGCACAACCACACAATACATTGGCTGTGGTGAGCAGCAGAGGGAACATGAATCCCAGCAGGATCCAAAGGAAGGTTAAACGCAGCTCAAGAATCAGGTGGTTATTGCACCGGCACTACCAAGAGATCACTCAACGACCCCTTTAGATGTTCCCAGCACTTCCAGCGGCTGCTACCATCACACTGAGCCCAGGGCAGGAAAACTGAGTTAATTCATTTTCTATTTTTAAAATAATAGCATCAGGAAACTAAGCACAGCTGTCTCATTTTTACATGACACTGACCTTCAATTTCAACCACAAAAAATAGTGTTCCTGGGGAAAACGACCCAGTTTCATCAAAGCTTAAGGAAATGTCTCACTGATAGGCTGAAATCCCTCCATCTGAGAAGGTCAAGACCACCCCCCACTCTAGTGAGAATCCCAGAGCTGACCTAACACTGGGAAGACTCTAATTCAGCCTCTTGTTCTCTTTCTGCCTTCATTTTGGTCTAGCAAAACCCAGGAATAGCAATGCTGCTGCATGACAAACTCTAATGCTTCATGAAAAGAGGCCTTAAAGATTTTTCAACATCGCCACAGCTCACAGGGCAGATGTCGCTGTTTGGTGATGCCACAGGACCCCACACCCTCAATTCCTACAGCTTGGCAGCAGCAGTTTCCCTTGGTGAGGTGACTCACGTGGGTCGAAGCAGAGTCCCTTGCGGTCGCCAGCTCTTCTGCAGCTGCAGCTCCTCTAGAGAAGCTGCTGGGCCCACAGGTGACGTTTCTTCTGGTATCGAGCACCTACCCCAGGGCACTGCTGCTCCTCTTGCATCCTCACCAAGAGGTCCACCTCCTGCTCCTCCTCTTTGTCTAATGGTTCATGCAGCTCATGGCATGTGACAGGGCTTTTTCCCTCTCCACAGGGAAACGATTAACCCTTTCCTTAGAATTCTATTTCCCATCTAAGGAGTCTTCATACCTTTGCTCCTACTGCTACAGCCCTGAGTGCAGCTGAAATTGCAGTCAGTGCCACATTCCATGCCTATATCTTCTTCAGCTTTTTCTGCTGAACAGTAGAGTTTCAAAAATACCTCTTAAGCAATAAAGAGGTTCCAGCAGGTTCTCCATTACTTGTTCTTCCCAACAAACACTACTTTCCTCTCTCTGGCGTTGCCTGTACAAGAGTTACCATCACTTATCACACAATGCTCAGCTATGCAAAGGTAGTTGCATAGAGAAGGAGTTGGCTCAGGTTCCCCCTGGTGTTTAAAAGAACCAAACTACTTAAGTCTGCAGATTGAAATATAGCACCTAATTAGGAACCCTCTAATTAATCATCATTCTCTGACATCTTGGCTATTGCTTTGATAAATGGGGCTTAGAAGTCTTACCAAGACTTAATTACCAGTATTCCAGATGGCTAGAGTTGTACACAAGAGTTTCTCTGGATACGTGGTGCAACACAAGACATTTATATGATTAGTGGTTCTAAATACACTCACATCTTCCCCAGGACACAGTCAGACCAGCTAACGGTTCTGGCAGCTCTTCAAACAAACTAGACAAGTTGCTCACCCAATGCCTATTCAAGGCAACACACCCTACACTGCTCAGAAAAGCCATCCAGCAGCTATGGTTGCACCACCAGTATCACACTCAGGAGATGAGGCCCCCAGAGCCTAAAATTAGAAGAGACTCCTGTTGTCACCATGTGAAGCTTCAGAGCCCGACGAGATATCTCCTAAGATGCCTACAAATACGTCATTTAGAGGACGTTCAAAGGACTACCCAGTAAAACAAAGCCAATGAGCCATGCTGTCAAACCAAAGAAGCTTTTCCTCATTGGGGAGCAGCAAGTGCAATAACATTGTGGTGAAGCACTGTAGAACAAGCAGCCATCCTCATAAGGATGCAGGAGAGCAACTCCACTGAGCCATTATATTGATGCCTCCTCTTTGAGATGTCACGTGCATTTCTAGCCAGCTCATAACATAGAGTGCAGTGACGTGGCCAGTAAACCAACAAAGCCACCTCTGTGCACATTCAAAGCCAGACTGGATGGGACTGTGGTTAACCTGGTCTGCTGAGAGGTGTCATTGTTCATGGCAGGGGCTTGGATGATCTTTGAGGTTCCTTCCAACCCAAACCAGTTGGTGATTCCCTACTTTTTCAATGATTTCAGCACATCAGTGGGTTGAAAGCAACACTCTGAGAAGAGTTCAATTATCAGAAATACAGGCTGCAATCATTGGGGAAGACCCAGCTTTAGCAAATTACAAATGCCACCTTGGAACAGTTTACCCAAAAATGGGTAAACTCTTCAGATGTCTCCTCCTGCTTTCAGAAAGTCAGGCCATCTCACTCATCTCCAGCTGGGACTTCTTCCTGTGCCTTGTGATTCTAACTTCAATTCTTAGATTCCCAAATCACAGAATTGCTTTGGATGGAACAGATATTCAAGTCCAACCACTAACAAGGCACTGCCAGGTCACCACTAAATCACATCACTCAGCACCACATCTATAGGACTTTTAAATACCTGCAGGGTTGGGAACTCTACCACTGCCATAGGCAGCCCAATACAGCATCTGATAACCCTTTTGGTGAATAAATTCACCTGTCACACTTGAGCATTTGGGTATGTGATAAGACCATCTCTAGAGCCAGTGAAGAACAAAGCAAAAGACACAATTCTGACCTCGAGCAGTGTTTGCTGGCCACAGGAACTGTATTTATACCAGCCTGATGCAGTAAACCTTTTAGGGAGGGCAAGTGGTTTTGAACCTTTCAAAATCAACTAGCTATTACTAAGTGTCACTTGCAAAGAGTTTTTGCCCGTAACAAGCAGTTGGATAAGTTGGAATTCAAACTACTGTTGTGACTGTACTTTAGGAGACAGAGAGACAGCCTCAAGCTGTACCAGGGGAAGTTCAGACTGGACATCAGGAAAAATTAGGGTCAAGAGTCAGAACAGGCTGCTCAGAGCAGTGGTGGAGTCCCCATCCCTGGAGATGTTAAAACAAATGTGGTACTCTGAGACATGGCTTAGTGGGCATGGTGGGGTTTGGTTGATGGTTGGACTTTATCTTAGAGGTACTTCCCAACCATAATGTTTCTATAGATCTAACCTATCTACTGTGTAAACCTAACTGCTCTTCCTAATTTATAGGTCAAAGAAATAAAAGTCATTTTATCTGTAGCTAATCTTTGCACATTCCAGGCATTTTCTTCTAAGAATTACCCTCCTACCAGCTCGAGCATG
Source organism: Upupa epops (assembly GCA_013397515.1). Classification (NCBI taxonomy): domain Eukaryota; kingdom Metazoa; phylum Chordata; class Aves; order Bucerotiformes; family Upupidae; genus Upupa; species Upupa epops. The sequence goes on along the minus strand of VZRI01012049.1, from coordinate 11,238 downwards.
CAGACTGCATCCCCTTGAGATGTTCAAGGGCCAAACCACACAGCCTACCATCTTGTTTTGCAGCAACCAGATGGAAAGAAGCACCTGAGAAAACCATTGACAAACCACTCTATTTAACATAATCTACAACCCCCCCTGCCCGCCCAATAAAAATCACCTCCTGAAACTCTTGGTTTCACTCAGCTGAGTAGAACAGACTATAACGGCAGTTGCCAAAGCCTTTAGCAAGTCTGTTTCTCTGCAGTCAGTGCTTTGCAATGTGATAGCGTCTTACAGACTCAGGAGATTTTACAGGCATTTGCAGTACAGCTCATGTACACAAGCACATTTATCATCCGTGGGTGAAAGTGTTGGAGAGGGTATTTCATCCAGCAGAGTGATTACCTTAGATTCACTTCTCCTCCAGCCTAATCTCAACTAAAAACCAGCACAGACCCATTTCCATGGTTCCTGTCCAGGCATCACCAGACCATGCTGAGTTCCAAAATGAAGATATAAAGCTCCTCTGGCCAACTGCAAAACCAAACACTACCTCTTCCCTTGTATATGATCAATTAATTTGTTATTCCAAGAGAATATGGGCCAGAAATGTAATTCAAACATCCTCCGCTATGCAACACTTGGAAGTGTTTAGGTTGAAAGCTAAAAGTCATCCTTTTAGCTTTGTGAAAAATTTGATCACGCCTGAAAAGCCCAGCTTAAGAGGCAAGGCAAGAGCAAAGATTTCCTCCCTCTCGTTCTTTCCATGTTTAATGCAGTTTCAGCTGATAGTGGCAAAATCAGCAACAAAAGAAATATTTCACTGAAATAGTCCAATCGTGAAATGACGAGCTTACAAATAAATTGGCAAACTGGTTTGCACAACCCAGAGCTCCAATACCTCAACGTCCACAACCCACTAAACATGGAATGCGACTGATACCTCAAGGAGAGATGCTTCTAGACCTTCAAATTCCCCAAAGCCCAACCAAAATCAAGGACATTTACTCACACAGGTTACTTTCCGGTAAATTTGAGCAGCATTCTGGCATTCTGAGTAAGGGTATTCTGAGGTAGCCATTTCCAACATGCACATCCCAAATGCATAGACATCCACAGATTCATCGTAGTGTTCCTCATACATTTCTGGGGCCATAAATTCCGGAGTACCTACACAGACACGCATGAAAATAATACAAATACAAATACAGAAATAAATCTCTAAATATAAATATTAATCTGATATAAATGTCATACAATAACATAAAAGAACGTAGAAATAGCTGTGTACACAATCATTTTCCTCTAGAAAAGGACCTCTTACAGGTGCATAACCAGAGAGGGATGTAACTAGAATAACCTCAAACATTCCTCAGGAGAGAATCCCAAAGTCAGTGCACTCACAGCTCACTAGTAAGGCAAACGAGGAAGAAAACAACAAAGAAAAACATGCAAATTTCAAAAATTGACCTGAGAATGGGACAGAGCATGCTGCCCACCCTTACTGAAAGGCACAAAATGATTTCTTTTCTGAGAGGAGAGAGGGGTGGTGTTCTGCTTTAAAAGCTGAGCAGAATCTGCCAGTTTAATTTGTGTTTTCTGCAGAAATGTTTGGGAATGGTAAGCTTGAAAAGTTTCTGTTCCCTTCCCATCCCCCCCACACAGCAACTTCCACCTTCTTCTTCTCTTCTCCACTGTGCACTATTCAGAGCTATATCACCGGCCCTGAGAGAAAATGCTGACTATTTCTGAAGAAAATTTACAGCAGGAGAACTGTCATGGCCTGCAGAGCAGCTGTCAGGATTTCTGAATTGACTCTTAAAATATCCATGGACACAGAGATTTTGGAGGCTGGACAACCACCACAATTTCAAATAAAGATGCTCTGGACGTTTTATGTCAGTTCAGTGCAGGAACACTGTGACCAAACTCCATGAGTCTGTGTCTTAAAGGGGACGTTTCTCTGATGTGTGGGGGGAGGTAATGAATGAAAATGTCTCGGTGCAGATCTGTCAGTGGGTTTGTTAAACCCTCCCTTTGTGTCTGACACTGCAGCTAAAATTTCTGGGTTAAAATATAGTCTGGGTCTCTGATCCCAAGCACTAATGGTTCCCAGGTGGGAAAGATGATTTCCAAGGTGGACCCACTGCATAATGGTGCCCCAAGGTGGAACACAAGGGGATCCACAAAGGACCCACAACAGACGTATGTAGGCAAAAAAAAAAGAAACAAGATCCTCGCCTTTTGTTTTTATCCATGCAAACTTGCTCTTATTTTTTTCCTTCAGAGATCCAGAGCAATCATCTGGTAGAGACAGCGAGACAACACTTTGAAAGCCAGTAGTATCAAGAATGCCCTATAAAGTCACACTCAAACCATTAAACCCAATTCTGCCATTGGTTTAGTGGGACAAATCAATGAGGCTACTCACAGAGTAAGATCCTGCTCAGCAGGGACTAGAGCCTGATGGATAAATATTAAGGGAAGCACCATACTTAGGGTTTCCTAAAGGGAATATGCAGACTTACAATGTGCAGTGACTGTACAGCTGCATTCGCTGTACAGACACAGTTCATTGTATCTGAGTAGCGTGCAACGAGCAAGGAAATTAATGCTCTGGTGATTTATTCTAGGAATTGGAATAATGGAATTTATGCTCAGAGGTCAAGATTCATTTATTTCATTTTTATGTTTAGAAAAGATGAAGGAAGGGGGATCGATGCACTTGTGCGTCAAGGGAGAGAAATCAAGAACTGTGAGTACCAGGATGGCAAAACAATGTCTCAGACCATGTGAAGGACCTAGACCCCAAGGCCCGTGGGTCTCTCAGTTTTAGTCATGACATCTTTACATCAGCAGCAAAAGCCCGACTCTAGTTATGGCAACATGTACCCGTTAAAAATAGTTCTCAAAGAAAAGACTGTATCTGGCCCTTAGTGCCCTAGTCTGGCCAACGCGATGAGGTTAGGCCATGGGCTGGACCCAATGAACGCAGAGGCACTTTTCCAGCCTCAATGATTCTGGGATTCTGCAGCCTTGGCCCAACATTTTTTTTAATGGTAAAAGAAACGGCGTCTCTCAAAACTAGGGTCTGCCAGTGCAAACGCTGCTCCTGCATGTTTTCTGAAGTAGACTTGGCCTAAACTCACAAAAGGAGACTCAGCACAAGCCTTTCTATAAAATTCATTTTGCAAAAGTCGTGATTGATCTCTCCCCTCATTCATGTTCCTTTCACCTCAAAACCTCTCTGTAGATCAGCTGGACCTGTGCCAGCAAAACTGAACGTGGCACCTGCTCTGGGGGCTTTTCTTCTCAGCTGTCACATGGGTGGTGGCTGCTGCTCCAAAATGGTTTAGAACTGCCACAGAGGATGATTTTTGGAGCTCCTACCTCACTGGAGAAGGAGCAAGACTTAGAGGGAGGAGCAAATCTCGTGAATTTAAAGCAAACCCAAAAAAACCTGATGGTGGAGGCAAAGAAGCAAATGAGATTCCTAACACCATAGCATGGACAGCATGAAAGTGACATTTCCCCACCAACTGAGGAATAGGACAGGACACACAGAGCATCCTTCACCCCAGACAGACCGCTTAGATGTTAAAGCCGCTCAGCACTGACTCAGTTCCTCTCGGCAGAGGGTGATTAACCCTGACTGGGCTCCCTGCCAGGATCCACCGTAAGGTTAGAGGAGCATTACTGATGGCCTGAACACAGTAAGGGAAACGCTGGCCCACTGCCACACCAACTAAATGCCGTTCAAGCCAATGTAAAATCGCAGCTCCTAGTATTCTTTTAAGGCTCCACGGAGCAGGGCAGATCTACTAATGTCACTGGCAGTTCTCCAAGCCCTCCTAATTCTTTCTGTGAAGTAGCACCACTCATGAGAATGGTGAACTTAGTTACTTCAGCAGGTTGAATGCAGACATCTTGCCAGCAACCAGCACTGCTGGATTTCTTTTCGGCACGAGTGTACTCCATGGTGGTGCTGTGGTAACAATTGGTTTTATAGAAACTCATCCTGGTATTACTGGTATTTATTCCATTCTGTCCCACAGACAGTCATTACGCTGCAAAACAATTGTGTGAAAAAATACTGACCTCAACAGGAGGAAAAAACCCTACCAGGATGAATTGCCAGAAGTTAAAAACTAAGACAAAATTAATCACTATAAATCAAGGTTATTTCAATAAAATTAAACAGACTTAACCCTGTGTAAGAGAGCCAAAACTTCTGGCACTTTGACTTCAAACAGGGATCTCTAATCACTAAGGAAGATGCTTCAGCATACATAACTCATAACAAATAAATAATAAACAATAAAATAATAAACAATAATAAATCCATCTCTGAAAAGTTGAGATGCCAAAATAATTACTTAAGCAACTACTGATTGAAAGGTGAGAAGCTGTTTTCATACGTAGCCAGGGAGCACTGTCTGCTGCTGTCAGTTTGCTCACTCTAAATACCCAGTATTTCATTTCCATTCATATTGTGAGCTGAAATTCTCCCATTTCCAGTATCATTCCCTGGGAATTTGCAGCTGCCTAGCACCACTCCCCACATACCTGAACAAGGGAGATCACAGAAGTTTGGGTACAAAACACAGGAAGGTTTGGGAATTCAAGAAAACGTTCCATTGACACAAACAATAAATGAGACTTTGGCAAATGACATCCTGAGACAGTCGCTCAGAAAACGTCCTCCCAGTTGAAGCAAACCCGTGTTCTCACACATTTAGTGCAGGCACCACCTAAGGGCATCAGCTCTGGCACATCCCAGTGGAAATCTCTTTTCAATTTGGACCTCCCCATTTTGAATAAATTGCAGATGCTGCCCCAGCAGAACTCTGCTGGGATGGCGTCAAGGTAGGACGAGCTCCTGGTTGCCTGCAGAAACGGCCTGTTCTGTTGATGTCCCAGTAACGGAGATAAGGTGTTCCAGACAGTCCTGAGTGGAAGCTGAAGCCTGCTAGGCAGACAGCAGCAGACAGGGCACCCTTCCTCTTCCCTCTCCTCTCTCTTTTCTTCTCCCCACCCTGCAGGCACCCAGGCATCCTGTTCTCAGGAGGAGAATGCACCCCTCTGCTAAGAACCCTGGTTGCCCCTTTTGAAAGAGAAAGGAGAATGACTTGTGGACACCATTCAATTAAAAAAAAATCCCAAAGAAAAAAGATGCCTCTGTGATACAGAAGGAGGAAGAAAAGGAAGTAATGAATCCATTTCCTACCAACTAAGAATTTTATAGTGTTATACAGGGAACAGTTGCAAAACTACTTCAGTCTCTGCTGCCAACCCACACGTGAAAAAACCCAAACCAAACACACTACTGCAAAAAAAAAAAAAGCCAGACACTAAACCAGACTGCAGCAACAGAAGGGAGCCAAGGAGAACAGGGGCATTACCTATTACACTTTTAGCAAACGAAGCTCTCTTGAGGGTTGCCAGACCCAAGTCTCCTATTTTCACAGATCCAGTTGGTCCAGTAATAAAAATATTGTCACATTTTAAGTCTCTGTGAATGATTGGTGGTGTTCTTGTGTGCAAGAAAAGAAGACCCTTCAGGATTTGCCGGCACCAACTACGCAGGACTTTGGGTTTCATCACTTTAAATCTCTTCAGATACCTGCAACAGAAACACAGCAGTGGGTGCAACGAAAACAAAGTGTTGTGACAGAATCTAGGGGCTTCAGCAGTTGAAACTCCATTCTGGGTAAAAGCCCCTTATTAGATGCCATAATAGCAGCTCAGAATTATCACAAAATTGAGATAAATGGATCTTTTCAAAGGAGGAATTAGAGCAGGAGGAAGATAATGAGCATTTCTGGTGCAAATACAACCAAATATTTGCAAGTCTAATAGTGCAGCAATTCAGTGCTAGCAGAGAACAGCTTTAGGATATGGCTTATATATCCAAATCAGAATAATACTGACGTTTAATTTTAACCACAAGACTTGGACTTCTGTCCTGCATTTTTCCCCTCCATTTAGCTAAAACCATGATTGAAAGTTTATTTGGGAGAAACACAGAACCTGCTCACACCCTGGCAGAGCATCCCACTGGATATGGGCAGGGATGAGCACCACTCCCTTTGGGGCTGAAAATTTGTTCCAGGTAATTCATGCCAACTGGTTTATACTAACCTTAGCAAGACTCTCAGTACCAAAAGCTATTCATTAGTATTGATTAGCTGATGACCCAGGGCACCCTATGCTTCACAAAATGCCTCTCCAGTGGTACTCTCCCCAAGTTTTCTAGCCAAACATGCGAATACAAGCACAAAAGAAATCATAAAAGCACCCACTGAAAATGAAAATGTCACAGGCAGAAGATGAAACACACAGAGAGCAGCTCCTCGTTGTGTAACTGCAAAGGGAGAACAGTGAGCCAGAGTTGGAGGCCAAAATTCTTCCTGTCAAATCAAGGCAGTTCAAATGTGGGGACAAATGACAGATACCAGAGAACAGCTCTGGTTAGAGTGGGGTGTCTTTTTAAATTTTACCTGGAGGTGCCTTTTTCCCCCCCAGAATAGAAAAGTAGGATTTTTCTAAATATTCCCCTAGCTATTATTAGCCTCCCGAAGCACAGCACTTACGTCTTCAGTGTTCCCGAGGTCATCAATTCGGTAACCAGTACAATACATCTCTTGCCTTTCACACAGGATTCCCAGAAGTCATAAAACCTCACGATGTTGGGATGCTGTAGACCTTTCAACATTTCCGCTTCCTCCTTAAACCTCTGTCTCTCCACTTTAGTGAGTTTTCTGTCCTAGGATCCAAAACCAGACATTATTAGTCATGAATGGACAAGGAATGAAAATTCAAGGGAGCACTCACAATTTTGGGGTTGTTCCCTGCTTGTATCGAGCCATTATAAAATCGTTTACGTAAGAGATGAGCTGTGTGCATGAACTAGGGCACTCGCCTGCACTTGGGTGTCAGGAAGACAGCCTCACCTCCCAGCAATGAGCTGGCTGTGCTACTGTGGCAACAGTTCAGGCAACAACACTTCTCAGTTTGAGTTTGTGGAGCTCTTCTGACAGATTCACACACACACACACAGCGATTCCTTTCCAGGTAGAAAGGTCCTCACAGGTCAGCTGCTTCCTGGGAAGTTCTGGAGGTGGCCACCAGCTGAGGTTCCCCAGTACCACTGCTGGGCTGTATAGCCCGTTCCATTTCTCCAGAGACTCTTGGGAACAGGACTGCCCTCTAAAAAAACCACACATGGAATTTGTGTCTGTTTGCTGTTCTGCCTCACTCTGCAGCTTTTTCTTTGTCTGATTTTACAGACTGCTCTATAAGGGTGACAGAGTTCTTTAAGCTGACAAAGGCTGAGCTGTTCCTCAGCCTTTCCTGTAGGCTGCCCAGCACTCACGTGCAAATACTTATCCTTTCAGATTAGAAATACGAGGAACATCACGTTCTTCCGATTTGGTTTTCCTATGGGAACTCAGGACCTTTTACCATGCTCCAGGCTGTGAGGAGCATGCACTGCCCATCTCCTTATCCCCAGAAGCCTGCTAGGCTGTCTGAACCCCACCAGCAATATAGTGATCCTGACAAGCAGCTGCTCAGACTCACACTCCAGCCTCTCTGGATGATGTGGAAGAGCATAAGGGCAGTTTCAACAGAGAACACTCCAACACCATCTGGTTTGTGACCCCTGGACAGTTGGACAGGTTGGGATGACTCCCCTCCTGGGCTGTATAAATGAAGCTTTTGGTTCTTTAAAAAGCACAGCTGTGTCATTGCTCTTTCAGAGGCAAAGGTCCACAAACCACTGAGATTCATTAAGCTCAGACATCCTCCTTCTCCCCCTTCTCTTGGGCATGTTTATAAAATCACGTACGCAGTGGATTAATATGGCACCCAGCTGGTTTGTAACCACAACACGGAGCAATCAGAGGCCACCACAACCACACAGAACTCAACAGAATGAGAATTTCCAGGGCTTTACACAGACTTTGACAGAGGAAAAATTACAATGCTTTGGCTCTCCTTGAAGAGAGCAAACCCCAGTGCTCTGCATGTTGGGGGATCATTCCCATTTCACCCCATGGCTACTGAGGAGCTCCTTCATTTATGTTTTACTGAGCAGCAACTAGGGCGATGTCGCTCCATGCAACAGTGTCTAACTGGTCTGCCACAGCGGGGTACCCCCGGGGGACCAACTGGAACAGACACTGTCACTCTGCAGCACTGGCAGGGGCCAGTAGGCAGCAGGGTGTTCACCAAGAGCGAGACTGTGGTAGCACTGCTCTGTACCAACTGCATTTGTTCCAACTTAAAAAAAAGAAGCAGGCTAATGAGCCAGGACAGAAGAGATTGAGAATTGCTTTCAAATCCATCACTTCTTCCCCTACTGCTGAGTTTCCTCTTAATTTAAACCTTGTAGAATAAATCAGACATGCTGCTATTAAGAAGGAAAAGCAGCAAGTCCTTGTGTGAGACAGGAAGAGCAGTGTGTGGGCAGGCAGAGAAAAGAAAAGACAGCAATGCAGATCCAATGGTTTCTAAAAATCCTTCTAATTAAAATAGAAAATTCTTTAAAAAGTAATGCCACACCTCTTGACTCTCATTTCCAGATTCTGGAGCAGTGCAAGAAATTTTCCACTGCTGCTTTAAGGGAAACTCTAAATAACATCCTTCAGCCAGTGCAGACAACAATATTCCACGTGGTCAATGGATTTGGAGCTGTGGATCAATGGTGCTACTACCTGAATTAGAAGTTTTATGATGGCAACTGCAGCAAAGGGATGCTGGAAGACAAATCTGGAGTCTCTTCTCTGGAGTCTCCTTCTCCACTTTCCAGCCCTGTCTGGATGCATTTCTGAGTGATCTGCCCTAGTTTTGATCCTACTTTGGCAGGAGGGTTGGACTACAGAATCATTAAAGATCGGAAGGGATCTCGAAAGATCATCAAGATCATCTCCTCATAGGAGAGGTGCTCCAGCCCTCTGATCATCCTCATGGCCCTCCTCTGGACTCACTCCAGCATGTCCACATCCTTCTTGTAATAAGGGCTCCAGAATTGGATGCAGTACTCCAGGTGGGGTCTCACCAGAGCGGAGCAGAGGGGGAGAATCACCTCCCTCAACCTGCTGGCCACACTTCTGATGCATCCCAGGATCCAGTTTGCCTTGTTGGGCTGCAAGTGCACACTGCTGGCTCATGTGGAACTTTTAGTCCACAAGCATCCCCAAGTCCCTCTCCTCAGGGCTACAACTCCAGCCAGTCACTGCCCAGCCTGTACCTGTGCTCCGTATTGCCTCGCCCTGGATGCAGGACCTTACACTTGGTCTTGTGAAACCCCATGAGGTTGGCCTGTGCCCACCTCTCCAGCCTGTCCAGGTCCCTCTGGATGG
>VZRI01012048.1:0-19366 GCA_013397515.1 Upupa epops | reverse complement strand
GCATTTAAGGATATTGTAAGGTCGTGTAGAAAGACAATTAAAGAAGCAAATCTCAGTTAGAGCTTAATGTGGCCAAATCATACAATTATAGAATCTGTTAAGGATATCAAAAAGTGCTTTTATAAATACATTCATAACAAAAGGAGGACCAGGTAAAATCTCTACTCCATTTTGGACAAAGAGGGGAACATGGTAAGACAAAGACTGNCATTTTGGACAAAGAGGGGAACATGGTAAGACAAAGACTGAGGTACTTAACACACTCTTTGCCTCATTCTTTAACAAAAATCTTGGCCATCCTCAGAATAACTGGGCTCCTGAGTTGGTAGACAGGGAATGGGAATAGAATATCCCTCCTGTAATCCAGGAAGAAATAGTGACCTGCTTTGCTGCTTGAATCCTAATGAGTCTATGGGTCCGGATGGCATTCATTCCAGGGTGCTTAAGGAGTTGGCGCAAGAGCTAGCAAAGCCACTCTCCATCATTTATCACCAGTCCTGGATAACTGGGGAGGTCCCAGATGACTGGAGTCCAGTGTGCTGCCCATCCACAAGAGGGACAGTAATGAGGATCCAGAGAACTACAGGCCTGTCAGCCTGACCTCAGTGCTTGGCAAGGTTATGGAGCAGATCACCCTGAGTGCCATCAAGTGGCAGGTACAAGGTTATCAGGGGATCAGGCCCGGCTAGCATGGATTTAGGAAAGGAAGGTGCTACCAAACCAACATGATCTCATTCTATGACTAGGTTTGCTGCCAGGTGGAAATCTGTAGATGTTGTCTGCCTAGACTTCTCCAAAGCCTTCAAAATGGTCTCCCACAGCATCCTCCTGGAAAAGCTGGCAGCCCATGGCTTGGATGGATACACCCTCCACTGTGTTAAAAACTGGGCTTGATGATCTCAGAGATCTTTTACAGCCTCAATAATTCTGTGATTCTGTTGGAGCAAGTTATAAACTGGGGTTGAACGGAGTGTAAGATGACTAGGATATTGGATCCAGCATGACTGCATCCACTTTGAATTACACCATAAAACATAATTTTTGACAAGAGAGAGGCTTTATCAGTGCTGAAAACTAAGACCTCCCATTAAATATGAGAATATCACAAAACAAATGTTGGGATTTAAAATAATGGAGAAAAAATAAGATGAATTCAGGAAATGGTGCATATGACTGTCACTATTTTCTTAATTTATTGGAGATTTCTGACTGACGGTGCCAAAAGCATCTGTCTGTCATAAGTGTGAAGGAGGTGATGCACTGGTTGGTGGCAAGCCCATCTCCCAGACTGATAGTCACATGTTCATCCCTTGGCCAGACATCTCATGCAAGTAAATGGAAAAACCATGCTGCAAAACTTAAACACCCCAAGGAACTTTTTTCATAACATTAGGTCTAAGGGACAGACTCTGCTGCTCACACAGTGAGCAAAGGTATGGATGTAGTTAAAGCTTTTCATTTTGTACATCCTAGACATGTAGTCACTCTTCACTAGTAATTTTTATCTTCATGCAATACACAATGAATTTTGTCTGCCTATGCCTCTGAAAAACTGCAATGAGGATGCATTTCCCTCCCTGATCTGGTGCTGTAGCTTCTCCTGTTACCATAGTGATGAAGCCTGCAAAGTTTTCTAAAACAGTAGGGAGACTATTGAGCACTTAAGGAGAAACACAATCTTTTAGATAGCTGTGAGAGGTCAAGATGCCCTAGCAAGCTTCTTTGGTATACAGGATTTTGAAGGAAATGTTTGCCAATTGACAGAGCAGCTCAAGACTAATTAACTTCTTGGAGAGGTAAAGGGGTCCAGGGAAGCAAAATGTAACAACTTGAGGGCAAACGCTATGGATAGTATCATCTCCAGATTGGAACTGGTTTGAGACTGTGCTCTTCTACTTTCCTAGTATTCTTGTGCAAAAATGTGTAATCTTAAATTTATTTAAAACCAAATCACTTCAGAAGACCTAGAGATTTTAGACATGTTTAGGTCAGTGGTGTTTTGTTTTCTTTGTATTACTTGCACTTGCCTCTAAAAAAATCAATGTGAGAATAGTTTAGTATGAAAAATCATCCACCGTACACCAGAATTCTGCTCTTCCTTATGTGACAAATGTAAAACCTGCAGTTTTTTCTAGCACTGGTTTTACATCATGGCTTAATTAGCAGATGCTATTTAGAGAGTTCACTGTCATGTTTTTCCTGCCTCTAGCTGACACTGATAATTTAGCAAAACATTGAAAATGAAGGATAAAAAACTGACATAACTTTAACATTTCTTACCATTTTCTCATTTAATTTGCAGAGAAAAAAAAAGAAATCTGTCATACTATTAGTGTATTTTCTGCCTTTCCTGGCGTGCTGACAATGGAAAAGTCATTGGCTGCCCACATATAAAACAAGAAGAGTAGTTTCTGCCTGTTCCAGCAGACCTGCCAGCAACCTAAGGGGAGAATTCTCAACATCATCAAACCTCCCATTTTGCCCCTTACCAATCCTCACTTGATGCCTGCAGTAAAAGCTTCTGTCCATACACCATGCATGTGGTTAGGGAACTGAGCCCAGCCTCAACCTTGTAGATCCACTGGATGGATGTACAACACTCTCCATATCATTCTCAAATATTAGTGTGATCATGAAAAAAATACTTACCAATTTTGCCCTTTTTAGGAATCTTAGTCTATTTTAAATCCTGTTTTGCTGAGAGTTTTACAGGGGTTGCTTCCAGACTGGTAGTAATAGCTGTAGCTACATTGTTTTCTGCTTTGTTATGAAAATAAGATTACCATCACATAATCTAGAGAAGACTCGGAGCTGCTTATTTTTGGAGAATTTTTAAAGCAAGAAATAAAGAATGATGCTGGTTCTGATTATGGAATGTATTGAAGGAAAAACTATGGACATGAAAATATGGTGAAGGAAGGAAGCCTAAAGCTTTTGCCTGTCTGAATCAGTGAAGATCAGTTTTGCGACTGTCTGAAGAACCTAAGTATGCACAAGTCCATGGCGCCTGATGAAACTCACCCACAGGTCCTGAGGGAAACGGCAAATGAAGTTGCTAAGCCACTAGTCATCATATTTGAAAGATAATGGCAGTCTGGTGAAGTTCCTGCTGACTGGAAAAGGGGAAAGATCACCTCATCTTTAAAAAGGGAAAAAAAGGAAGTCCCTGGAAACCACAGGCCAGTCAGTTTCCCCTCTGTGCCTGGCAAGATTCTGGAGCAGATCCTCCTAAGGACACCTGATGATGCCTATGGAAAATGAAGAGGTGATTGGTAACCAACAGGGATTCATCAGAGGCAAATAATGCCTAAGTAATTTGATGGCCTTTTAGGAAGGTGTTACAGCACAAGTGGACAAGGGAAGACCAACCACTGTCATTTACCTGGTTTTGTGCAAAGCATCTGACACTGTCCCACATGACATCTGGGTCATTATACTGGAAAACTATGAACTTGATGAATCGACCGCTCAGTGGATAATGAATTGGCTGGATGGAGGCACGTAGAGAGTTATGATCAACAGCTCAAAGTCCTAATATAGAGCAGTGATGAGTGGCATACCTCAAGGGTCAGTACAAATCAAGGTCCTGCACCTGGGTCAAGGCAATCCCAGGAACAGACAAAGGCTGGGTGGTGAACAGATTGAGAGCAACCTTGAGGAGAAGGACTTGAGGGTGTTGGTTGTCAAAAAACTCAACATGAGCCAGCAATGATTGATTGCAGCCCAGAAACTCAACTGCATCCTGAGTGGCATCAAGAGAAGTGTGAATATAGGCCAAGGGAGGTGATCCTCCCCCTCTATTCTGCTCTCTGAGACCCCATCCAGAGTACTGCATCCAGTTCTGGAGCCCCCAGCACAGGAAAGATAGTGAACTGTTGGAATGTGTTCAGAGGAGGGCCATGAGGGTGATTGGATGACTGGAGCTCCTATCCTATGAAGACAGGCTCAGAGAGTTGGGGCTGTTCAGCCTGGGGAACAGGAGACTTCCAGTACCTGAAGGGGACCTACACGAAAGTTGGAGAGGGGCTGTTTACAAGGGCTTATAGTGGTAAAATCAGGGGAAATGGTTTCAAACTGGAAGAAGGTAGGTTTAGACTGGAAGTCAGGAGGAAGCTCTTCACAATGAGGGTGGTGAGACTCCATACTTGGTGTGGTTTAATGAGAGCCACTGTGGCCAGGTGTAACGTGAGCCTGCAAGACATGCAAGCTAATAATCACTGGGAAAGTTAGAGTAAATGAATTTGGGATTAAAATAGGGCTAGCACAATTATTGACCTTCCATTTGTCTTCAAGTTCAGACATGAGATCAAAAGATGATAGACCTGGTTCCTGTAACCCATGTTACATGTGCAATTTTCTATGCTCTTGGGTCTGCTTCTATCATCCTTGAAATTTTGCTGTCTTTTTGAAAAATTATGCACTTCAAACTTCAGTTTTGAGAAATAATTAAGGGTACAGCATCCTAAATGTTGTACTGTTATTATATTATTTCATTTCATATTGGAAGTGGTATAAATCCTTGTAGACAGAAGCAGATGCATTTTTAAAGAGCCATGAATAATGTATTTTCTGTTTTGTTTACATAAGCACCTTTGTTAGTTGTCTCTGTATGTAAGGTAAGAAATTTTGTACTGCTGTAAAAATTAGCTATCTGGAAAAACATGGAGGCGTAGTAATAGTAGAATAAATCGGGCAAACTTTGTGCATTGTCAAAGACAAAGCACATTTAACAGCAGAAATGCACATTCACACACTCTTTAAAGTCTGCATTTCTTTCTCATGTGTCTGCAATTTTTTTCTGTTGGCATAATCTGAAAAAAAAAAAAAAGGATACCTGTTTCACATCCTCAAATTGGACTGCAGAAAGCCAGATTTTTTGAACATTAGTTGAAAAGAAATGACGTCTAATAGCTTATAGATGGGAAATTTGTCTAAGAAAAGCTGCTGCTTTTATATGAGGAATCTCACAGCCAAGGAAATGACACCAAAGCATCTATGGCAGTTCTCCTCCAGGAAGTGCCTCAGTGGTTTCCAGCATGGTGTACTCCATCAACACCTCAATGCACTCCCACATATACAGCCTCACCACGTAGGCCATAGCAAGTAGTTTGGGTAGCTCACTTGTCTGTATGGCCCTCCACTGGGGAAATGCCACTGCCAGAAGTTATGCAAGGGGTAAAATCATGTAAAATGGGGTTACTTATCCCAGGAGAGCGTGTAAGTAACTTCAGAGGAGGACTAGCAATTGCAGAGATAACACATATGCATATAGCATGATATATGGTTTTTGCTCCATATTTTTCATGCTTTTTTTGCTCTCTTTTTGCACAGATGTTCAAACTTAGTGGTAAGTGATTTGATGTTAATGTACCGTAGATGTAATTGCACACAAATCAGACCTGCAATCATGGTGGTACATTGGTTACCACCAAGGTTAATTTCTCCTCATGATTATTAAAAAAATGAAATGCAATTTCTTCACTGGGTCTCTAGAGTTACTTTTGCTCTGGTGCCTGTTGCTTGTCTTGCTCTGCAATTTTCTCAGTCATAACTATTTTAAGACAATATATCTGTTTCTAAGTAGTAGGTGTTACTCTGAAAATACTTCACGCTTAACCATCTTCATCATGATTTATGACAGTACTGCCAGGTTTCTGAATACATTTAAATTTCAAGCAGCAGATATTTAAATTGGCACATATCCTAACATTGACAAAACATAAAAAAGTATATAGTCAAGTACACCCAAGAGTTTTCCAATAAGCTTTTCTGACTATAAACAGAACCAGATGCACCAAGGAAGATGTAAGATGTAAGGCACAAATAGTCATGTGACATCTCGCTTTTCAGGAAAGTTGCTTTCCAAACTGAAGTAGTTATCTGACTCACATATTTTTTATTTTGTCAGCTATGATTTCATATATTGCTATCCACCATGGAACTGAAGTCTTTTTTTAGTTCTTCTTTTCCTTGGCCTCAATGTTACCTGGTACAAAAGATTCATGCTTTCATCAGGATTGAATCCCAGTTCAGGAAATTATCTTTACTCCATGCTATATTCAAACCCATTATACTCACAGGATTACGCTTTTTTGGTACACAGGTGCATCTCATTTCTGTTCACTTTTTAGGACAGGAGCATGTGCTCAGCTGTTGTCTGGTAATGAGAAAGATATTAATGCAGTCATGACTGGCTAAAACTCTTGTTTCTGGTAGCCATTGGAGCTGAAGGAAGATCAAAGCATTCTAAGATTTGGAGAATTAGTTGTATATAATTTTCTTTTCTGCATATCTCAGCTTAGGTACTAAAATATTAGCAAGATTTGCACTTCATTAGTGCTGCAAACTCAAATATTTCGCTTCCTGCTGTAGCCATTTCATTTTACACTCACAGGCTGCCTGCCAGTGATCAAGCTGTGACTTTGGTTACCCATTAAAGTATTGATTTATGCATTTGCATGCCTCTCTTATTATCTTATTCTGATCTTGATCCACTTCAAATTATTTCCAAGGCTACCTCAGCTACCAGATGACCCAGGAACTGAGAAGTGACTTTCCTATGTTTTCTTGTGTGTCTCATCATCTCATACACAAAGGGAGTGCAGAGGAGCCAGGCAGAATTGAAGCAGCATATGGAACAGCCTTATTATGTAAATATCTGAATAGGTACAATTATGTGAGAATCATGAATATGTACAAATGCAAAAATCAAAGTAGAAAATAAAAACAGAAGGAATAAAATAAACAGGAAAGGGTCTAATTGGCTTTAAGATGGAGTATGTTCACACAGACTTAAAAGCAGCATGTTGGTCTTGAATTATAATTTCAAACCAGATGAAAACTAGTGTGCAGAGTAATCCATCTGCAGGGTTGTAGACCCCCTGCAGTTGTGATGAATAAGTGGGGTGCAGCAGTGAGAAATCTATTTGGTGGGAATTATATTACTGTGCTGCAATAAGACAAAAAAGAGTTACAAAAAGAAACGGTAAATCTGATTAAAAGTTAGTGACTTCAGTGCAAGATAAGGCTAGGATATCATGCTTTCCTCTTTTCCTTTCTTACATAGGTTAATGTATGTCAGTTATGTACAATGTCCTTTGAAAGCAGTTACTTTTAAACAGAAACTGTGTTTCCTTGTTTAAGTTTTTATATTTTTAGAAATCCCTCAGATTTTTATTTTCACAGAGAGCTGCATTTCTGATCCATGCAGTATGAAAATCTATTATGAAGCAATCGACATTATGCATTGGTAAAAGAAATTAAATTTATGAGAGATGTATTTTTTTTAAGATAAAACTAAAGCTGAGGAACAAGCATTTTTTTCTGAAATTATTTCATTTTCTCTTCTGTGTGTCTTATTACAAGACCACATTGTGTTGCATTACCAGCCTACTTTCAGAAAATTATTTGGGCCAGTGAAGGTATGAATTTCTCTTCTTCCTGTGCTTTTTAACAATTATGGGACTGGGTGAATGCTGAAAAGAGAAAGAATTAAAATGGAGGGAATGTAATTTAAAATATCTTCCCCATTAATCTTACAGTAGTATTAAAATTACATAAATTTACTATATATATGTATGAAATAGTGTAATTAGACAATGTCTTGTATCAGATTGGGTATTTTATGCAGTTTATCAGTTGCCTTCCCCTTCTTAAAAATGGTATCTGAAATGCTGGACAATACTGTTTTTCCTGATGTGACACATTCAAGTCATTACTTCCCTGCTCAATAATAATGAGAATGTAATAATGTAAGCACTCAGAAACCTCAAGATTTCTAGCTTGGAAGAACAATTTACTTTTGTTTATATCCAGGAAAATATCCCCATCTTCTTCGCATAATCTGTATTTGCAAATGAAGTTAGCTTGGTGGTTCTTCCCTAGATTGCAAGTTATCAAAACAATTATTTTCAAATGTCTTATTTATAATCTCAGCCTATAGTTTCTGGGATAGAGATCCTGTCATAAGACAGGCCTATGTCATGGCATATTCATTCAGGCCAGTCGTAATATTTGAGTACTGCTATGACAGGAAAGGAAGGATCACCACTAGTCTGCAGAGAATGGAGACTGCATTGAGTATGCTCTGTGTCTAGAAGTAATCTACTGCTGCACAGAAGAAAAAGGAGTCTGTTTTGAAAGATGAGGACCCAACACCTGGAGAGAGTTGAGAAATACATTTCATGCTTTGAATCTTAGAGTGCGAACCTTCATTTTTTAACTCTATTTTTGTCACAGGTAATTTCCCCATTAATGTACTGAGGGAGGCCAAATGTGTGTATTATTATTAGAAATTGTAAGTCTAAGGCCTTAACTCTGTTAACACTTCATTTTTAGTCATACTGAGTAAAGACGTATGCTCTCTGAGGCTGTATCCTCATTGATCTTGGAATTTTCTGTATTTTGACTTGCACTGTGCCATTTGTGTGGCACTTCCCTATCCTCACCAAATTGTTGGCTATTGAACAGAGATTAAATGTAAATTTGCATTTATAGCACTTGACTGTTAGCAAAAACTAATTTGTATTTCCAAAAGAACAGGAGATTCCTTCTCTTCTCATACCTTATAGGGTGGAAGGAAGAAGTCATGCTTTCTGATAGTCACTCTGCCTGTGCGAGCTTGAAGGCTCAGTGAGGCCATGGTTAAGCCCTGATTAATTAATTGCTACAGCATCATAATGACCTCTACTTCAAGCAAATAATATTTTAATATGAACTTTATGGATATGGCAAGTAAAGACTTTAAACAACATGTTCAGAGTCATTGAGGTACTTAATCTTGTGACCAGAAAATTCAGTAACTTGTTGACTTTATTCTTGCAAGGTCAAGTATGCAGGGACATGCAGTGAAGAGACTTCAGAAGCACTTGTTTCCTTGCTGTTACGATATCAGTACAGCCTCTCTGGATTCAGGTAAAGTGGTCATCACCTGGGGTCACTGTGTATGCTATTTCTCAGAGTCATGCAGAAGGAAAGAGATTACTTTTGAGAACAGTCCTCAACATGATTAAAATGAGCTTCCTTGGTATTTTTAATAAGGTTTACAACTTCTTCACTTTTAATTTTAATTCTCAATCATTTACAGTCTGCTGCTGTAGACAGCATAGCAAATTTTTGTTTAATTTTACTTTGTTCTTATTTCACATTTGCTTTTATATTATATACTACCTCCAAGAAAACAGAAAAAGATGAATTTTCATCCTGAGATTGCCTCTAAAAATTATGTCAAGTGTTTCGGTCTTAGATTTTTTTTAAAAGAAAATTTGACATGTAAACCAAACAATGGTCATCATTATGCAAGGATAACTGAAAAAATGCTTAAGAAGGCTGGGTCTGGAACAGTACAGCAATCCACCCATGTATGTATGATTCATGATTCATTGATCAAAGAGTGACTTCATTTCAGTGTATTATATGTGCTTTACCTGCCTTTGATAGTGCAAATACATTGAAGTGTTTTCAGTGAAATTCACTTTTCACCATTAAAAAAAAATTACACCAAAATAATAGTTCCTACTGAAACACAGTATTACATTTGTACTAATGTGATGATTGTTTGTGTGATGGTGTGGATGTAGTGGTGATAACATGAATATTAACATATGCCACTTGTACACCCAGCTAGAGATGTTTTCTGTCTTTCTCCAACCAATTGTTTTTAGTTGTACTTCTACATAGTACAATATAGAGCAAAACTGGTGCCATTTGTTCTTTCCTGGTTGGGGCAATGGAGGGCAAAAGTGGCTCCTCAGGGAAGCCTCTTCTTTTGTAAGTACTTCTTTTCATCCCTGTCATTTCTTAACTGCCATGGATTAATTTTTTTTCTCCTCTACTTTGCTGTCCCTCTGGGTGCCTGTTAGGTCTCTGGGACAATAAGGAATAATGGATGAAAGTGTCAGAGAGGAGAAGTATGTACACCATATGAATATAATTAAGGTAAAACAAAAGAAGTTATGCCCAGAAATGCTACATATGTGGTATGGACACTCCCACAATATTATTATTAATTACATAATTTATGTAGTTCAGATATGTTTTACTTGTTTATTTTCCCCTTAGTAATTAGTATGTCTATTGTTTATCATACAGCTTACATGTTTTATGTTTCTTGCTCCTTTTTGGCTATAGAGATCTTATATGGCTGTATTAGAGCTAAGCTGTTAAGTGTTACTGTTGATGTATATTTGCAACTTATTTGCATATGTGTTGTATTTGTCTTAAAGGATATATGTCTTTAGGGAGTTTTTAACTGTATGTCAAGAGTACAGAAATAAATGTATGGACTGTAATATCTGTTCTGTACTGTTACTTCGAATAGTTTTCAGTGACACAAAATGTTTGGTGGAAAGTCTGACCAACACTTCCCACAAATTTAATGAAAAACAAAATTAAGCCATTAGAATTGCCATGGAAAATCTACGAATGGTAACAAATGCAGCAATGTCTGATTGTTTCTGCACAAATTCAGAAAGAAATGTGATATGCTTGTCGTTTCCGTAATTTTTGTTCAAGAGCTCAATGCTGTAGTTTACATTTAGCAGGTTTCTAGCCTGAGGGATTGGGAGTTGCTATGGCAACTTGGAATTCCAAGGTCTCCCTCTTCAATTCAGGCAGCAAGTATCCCTGCAAACAAACATATTTGGGTAAGGCAAAAATAAAACAGGTGCTACCGGTTTCCTGCTTCCTGTGGAGCATCTTGTTCAGAGATGGAGCACATGATGCAAGTTGATGGAATTGAAAGTGGAAGACTGGGAGCTTCAGAGGTCAGCAGAGGAGAGTGGGCCTGCAAGTCCATGATGTAGTGAAATGGGGGTAGACAGTTCTTTCTGTAGCTCATGGAAAACAGTGCACTGAAGCAGAGAATTGGCTTTGAGGACATGAAGGAAAGAACTTATCCATTATAATGGATGTCTGTATGTCTGTGTGTGTCTTCTGTATGGTTTTGGGTTTTTTTTCTGGTGTGTGTGGGGTGAATTAAAATGTTTTGTTGTATATGTTCCCCAAACTGAGTAAGTTGTTTTGTTGCCTGAAATTTTTAAATAGTTTTCTTAAACCATCCCTTTGTGTTTAGCACTTCAGCCAAAAGTTCTTGGTCAGGGTTCCTACTCCATGATGGATTTTAATTTAGAAAAACTGTATTCAGTAGTCAGTGACTGAGTGGTGTCATTTTACTCCTGAGATTCAAGTCTGTGGAGCACCTGCTTCTGCCTGCCTGAGCACAGAGCTTGCTGCATAACACCTAAGTCTAGGGTGCTGAAATCAGAACAGAGGAAAAGCCCTAGCATATTTTTGTATGATGCAAAGCACTAAGGTAATGCTCTTATTTTATGGAGTTCCAAACAGCTCCTTTTCTCTCAGTTCCCGGGAAATAAAAGTAGCGTGACAGGTTTGGAAAACATTCACAGCATAAAGTGACAGTGCAAAGTCTATATTTTGTGACACACTCCATGTCTGTGTGGTCTTCTGTTTAAATTACTGCAGGTTCCCACTCCCAGGAGTAGCTGCTGAAAATCACTCCATGCTGTGTGCAATTCCTAAGGCAAAAATTTCAAAAACAGGACAACTATGCCCATTTGCTGTAGATTACAATCTATCCTGGAGTTTATAGTACCTTAAACTGCTTCTGTCATTTGCTTTGTTGGCTGGTGATTAATAGAAAGGGAGATTAACATGAGTACTAATTCCACACCCACTGTTCCTCAGTGGTCTGTTCTGTAACAGTCTGATGCAACTTGCTCCAGGAAATGTCCAAGGCAAAGACTAGAGAAACAACTGCCACCTTGTCCCTATGAAGATGCTGCACCTGGTACTCCAGTGGGCCATGAATAAATAAATACTGCGAGAAAGGCTCTTACAACTGAGGTGCTGATTTTTGATTAAGGCTCCACTGTTCGGTGTATTATTGATTTCATACTTTTCTGTGCAGTTACAGCAATAACTCCTGACTCAACTACTAATGCTGCACAGGTACAAAAATTGGAGGTTTTGTGATCAATTTTTGATAACTGGGAATTATTTACTGAGCTGGCCCCATTGTTTGAAAAAGTATTCTGATCTGACACACCTTTGTGGTTACCTCAGATACCAAAAAGGTCTCTCAGTAGTGTTCTCTTGGTGTGTGCACTTCTGCACAGAGGTTCTCTGCACCATCCTGTCATGGAGTGGAGTTCCCACCAGAAGTGTTTTGTAACCTTAAAGGGACCTCTGAGTATTATTGGTTGCTGCTGGATGTCCCCTCAGCTTCTCTCAGAGCTAGACTGACCACAAAGAAACCTTCCTCCCAAACAGCGTATCTTCTTTCCACGTATTTAAAACTACAGAGGTAGAACTCGGGATCCTTTTGCCAGAAATGAATTGCTAGTCCTGTTTTAGTAAGTCCCCATTCAGTTTGGACCAGGTCTGTCAGGTGAATAGAACCAAGGGCCTGATGAGCATGTGCTTCAAATAACAATACTTGTAGAGCTTCATCATGGACCTGGGTCCACTCCCCTTGAGCTTTCTTTTGTAGAAAATCATACAGCAGTCTGGCCATACCTGCAAAGTCAGGGATGAGCTTTCTCCAAAGTATAAGTAGTCCTAGAGCATGTTGTAAGTCTTCCTCAGATTCAGGCACTTTAACCTGGTCAATGGATGAGAGAGTGTTTGGCGGGATACACGTCATCCTCCCCTCCGACTAGGTTCCAAGGAACTTTATTTCACTCAAATTGGTTTGCACTTTTTCAGTTGGGATTGTTAGTCCTATGCTCTCCAGGGTACTTTTCCTCAACTTCCTTTACATACAATCCCCCCCATAAGCATGTCATGTGGTTATTGGTAAATTTTTATCCCTATTTTTGTGAGGACTTTTTCCAATTCCTGTGCTAATGCATGGTGAGCTAATGATGGGGAATGCTTGTACCCCTGGGGAAGTTGTGTTAAGGTATACTGCTGCCCTGCCCGGTAAAAGCAAAGTGTTCCTGGTCTTCAGGTTGCAGAGAAACCATGAAAAACATAACTTGTATATCAATGGTAGCCGTAATAGGGTGTGATTGCTCCTGGATGGCAGCTACTAGCTCTGCAAGTTTTGGTACAGCAGCAGTGTGGGGGTCAGTATTAGCAATCAATCCTTGATAATCTACTGTTAATCTCCATTTACCATTCTGTTTTTTGACTGGCCATACAGGGGAATTGTAGGGTGAATGGGTTGGAACTATGAACCCTTGCCTCCTCAGGTCTTTCAAGACTGAGGTGATTCCCTCTCTTGCACCCAATAGCAGCGGGTAAGCCTTTACATTTCTTAATTTAGATGGGAGAGGGTGCTGCTTGCAGCTAGCATATCTCCACGGTAGGTGTCAGTTAGCCACCTGATCTGGGGAATGCCAAAAGACCAAGTATTTCTTTGCATGTCTCGCCACTGTCTTCAGCAGTACTCAGGCACAGTAATTTTATGTCGTCAGCAATGTTGAGACAATTTTTTCAATACCTTACAGTATCTGAGCACTGCAGTCCCAACACAGATGATCCTTCAGATGATACACCAGAATTGCATGCCCCTGTCCTGGTTTTAGGGTTAAAGGTGGAACGCCCACAGGGCAGATTCTTTTTAATAGGAGAATTTTAGAAGAGTGATCAGGCAAGTGGAATAAAATACTATAACTTTAATGGGGGAAAGTAAGAGAGATAATGATGAAAGAGGGTACAAGAGAAGTAAGAAGTATTGTACAAAAAAAGCACTACAACAAGAGCTGCAGTTTGGGGAGCTGCCAGGCCTGCAGTGGCAGAAAAGTGCCAATGGAGAGTGGGGAGGGTAGGGTGGAACTGGCATGGTGGGCACAAAGTGATATGGCCCTGGAGCAACTGGGGCCTGTGGGAAGAGTGTAGTCCTGGAGCAGAGGTCAGAGGAAAACTGAAGTCAAAAGTAATCAGGACACTCAGGCAGCTGAGGCTGTGAGGGAGAAATGCTGAGCCGAAATGAAAATACAGAGCATCTCAAAACACCACAATGGCACCTGGCCTTCTCACTCCCCCAACATTTTTCTTCCCAGAATCCCCTTCATGCTCCCACTTCGCACATAGCATCTGTGTTCCCTTAAATCCTTCCTCTCAGCCACTTCTCCACTTGCACATAGGTGTTGCTGTTAGAACAATAAATTTTAAAAAATTAAGATAGGAAATACATTGATAAATGCTAAGCTAGCACAGCCCTCTGGATCTCTCTAAAGGACATCAGCTGAGTATGGCATCTCCTTGCTAGCACTGTGATAGATCATGCTTGTTTGCATCAAAACAAATGATGCTATCTAGTTAAGTGTGCTCAGAAATACCTGATTGCAACTATTATTTAAACAGTCTAATATTCAAACCCTTTCTTACTGAAAAGTCTTTTCTTTTAGGATGAAAACCATCTACAAAGGTGTTCTAATTTAAATTTTTTATTAGTATTAGGGATTTTGATGACTCTTTAATCAGACCTAATATATATTTCCAGTAAAACAGAGGAAAATCAGTGGAGAGTATTTTACTGGTATTGTGTATATGATGTCATCTTTTAATATTCTCTGATATATGGTAAAGAACATTTCAAAACTTAAAAGTCATTATTGTGTATGCCACTTTTAAGGGCAAATTGGTCATTTTTAGTAAATGTTAACTTCTATTATTCATTCAAATTATCTGTCTGCTTGTGGTTTTCCTGCAGATCCCTCCTCTCATTATAAAGCTTAGCATTTGGGAGAAAAGACTGACCCCGATTTGTATACAACCTCCTTTCAAGTAGTTGTAAAGAGCAATAATGTCTTCTTTCAACTTCTTTTTCTCCAGGCTAAACAACCCCAGTTCCCTCAGTCACTCCTCCTAAGTCCTGCTCTCCAGGTCCTTCACTAGGTTTGTTTCTTCTTTTTATCAACTGGCTGGGACAGTTGTTGAATATTTTTCACTGGAGGTCTTTCTAAAAAGCTTAGGACACCAGTGGCTAGAAATGAAATAGAATTCCTGAAGATCCTTGAGCTCTTTATGATTAAATACTCAGATACAATTACCATATAAAATTAATTTTTATTACTGTTTGTTTTCAAGTATCAGCATGCCACATATTCTTGGAGTGGGGAGCCTAGAATTGATAAGAAGGTCATCCTTAGCTCAGTTTTTAAACATGGGATTCAATGTCCAAATGTAAGCATTTGAGTAATAAGTTGTAATTTAAAGCTCTTGCACATTTTTATTAACTTGAATTTTGCTGTTAACCATAACATAATAGAACTTAAAGAATTTTTTCAAGAAGTGTTTTCAAAAGGATTTACTTTCCAGTTTCTTAAATTTTATACAGCAAATGAAGGTAATTATTCTCTCATAACTTTAATATGCATTTGTAGCAGCAGCTTTGCACTGCTTTCCTTACACAAGTTACAAGGGCTAATCAAAATCATATTTTCTTGCACTAAGTAAGTTATGCTAACATCAACACAAAGGAGGCAGGAAACATGCAGAAGTGGAGCAAGTCTGTCCTTTTGCAGCAATAAAGCTCTTGTAGCCCAACATCTACAGCTGTCTATAAGATGACATTTCTAGGTCCTATGTTGGTGAGCAACATAGGTTTGGGGGTAGCAACTACCTCTTTATGCTTATCAGATTTCTGTTTTGTCTTGGAGTTGCACTGTGATTTACAGCACACTTGAATTGCTTCCCTGCAAAATCCTCCATGAATTGGTGTCCAGCTGAAGGGCAGGGCTGCCATGTAAAAGCATCACTCAACTGAAGTTCAGTTTCTCTCACCATAAAGTATTATATTATCTCACCTATGAAACAAATTGAGATTTCATAGCCACACAATTCAGATTTCATTTTTCTGTCACCAAAGGTTGTGTATCTGGAGTAATGTTAACAGAAAATTCATCTGTGGAGTCCTAGGAAGAAGACCTGGACTTGGCCTATCTTATTTCTATACCAGGCTTGGATGCTAAATGTATGGAACAATGGTGCTGATGCTCAACATGCAGTACTTCAAGAAATAAAACTAAGCTAAATATAACAGTATTTTGGCTAGCCAACATTGGAATATGAAGGCAGATTAATGAAAGATTTTTTTTCTTCATGAGATAAGTCATTAGACTACCAGAAAAGACAGTTCTAGGCTTGCATGTTACAAACACAGTGAAATTTCTTCAGCATTTTTTGCAGGGTATATATATAAATTAGTGTGAGCAGAATATTTGTTTTTCTCTCTTCAATTTTCAATTGTTCTAGCAGAAAGCAAGGTTTCACTAACTCTATTAAGTTAAATTCAAGGTCTAAAAATGCTTGCAGAAGTGCAAGCACACTTTTTACATGGTAAAAACTATTTTATAGTATAGATTTACATGTTTCTTCTGAGAGATATTAGCACTAGAGAGGAATGTGTATTTACTTAGTAGGTGGGAAATGACCCATTTATTTTTCACCATTAGCCACTTCAACCATCTATTTCAATTTGACATAATTTGAGTATAGCATCTGGCATTCCTCATCATCAGAGGAAATACTACATTTTTATGGTACTGTAATGCTCTCATTAGTGACAAATGGGGCACATACTGATTACTCTTCCCAAATCACAGCCCAGGTGTTTAACAGGAAGGGGGGGAAAAGCGCATAGACAACGCACTAAATAACTGGATAAAAGCAGCAATTTCTTCAAGTTCAGGCAAACTCCACCTAAGATGAATAGGAACCACTGCAGAGAGAAATCTCAATCTGAAAGATATATTTTTTTAAATTGTCTCAAATTATCCCATGATTTTGATAGGCATTCACTAGGTAAGTTAATTTCTATGCTTCAGTCTGTTATGGATTTATTCAATCTTATGTTCAGTATAAATTATGCTTTAGAAGAATGTCTGGATACCATTATACAGACTACAGGGAATAGTATTTTTGCTTAACTAAAATAAATACATGTAAGCACAGCTGTAGTACAAGCACCTCCACTTTAGGAGACTATCCTGGCCTTTTCTGCCTGCAAGGATCCCCATAAGGGCTATTGGCTGTGGCTGCTCAAATTTGCAGTATTCTCCAGCTGTTTTGACCACTCTACCTTCAATACTTACTTTAGTACCACTGACTAGTGTCCTGTGCTGGAAAATGACTCTTCCTGTGCAGTAAAGCACAGATATAGTGTGCATTAAAGAATTAATATATGCTATACATATCATATACTTTTGTATATGTACAAAGTTTTGCTGAACCTCGTAATTTTCCACTGCAGAAAAGGCTCTCATCCTAAGCAGAAATATAGCCAAACAGATGAATGGCATCTGTGTCTTCCTCTGCTTGAGGTACTGAGGTATGCTAGCAATCTGAATCTATCTCCCTATAGATTTAAATCAGCTGAAGAAGATGCATTATGTATCACAGCCCCTAAACACCACTTTAAACCTACTTTAAAAAGAAAAGAAGAAGGAATAAGGTGGAAAGTAGGTAATGCTTTGCTCTATCTGGAAACAGGGCTTTGCTTCCATGGAGACCACAAAACCAAGGCTGTGGTAGGATTTCTTAAGCTTTGGCCTCTCCATAAAAGAAACTCCACAGAATCTGAATCTTTAGCAGAAGAGAAAGCATGAAAAAGACAAGGAACTTGAGAGAAGCAAAAGAGAGGTCTGGTGAACTGGGGAGAAACAGTTAAAAGTTCTGAAGAGTCTAATGACCAGGGCTAGTATTTTCAATATTGTTAGCTGTTGCCTTGGTAAAGTAAAAGCTGAGCCAATAAACACAGGACAGCAGCAAGGATTCAACCTAGTTTCTTTGTCTTTTAAAAAATGGTGTTTGTTTTACACACAGACACTCAGAAAACAGGTTACAGGGCCTTTTTTTCTCCTTTTTCTTAATGATAGTCAGACATGAGCCTAGTGCTGGGCTAGAACTGAAGACATGTTTCTTTTCTTCTGTCTTAGTGGTATCTATCTGGATGCTGCTGATTATCAATGATGTGTACAGATTATGTCCTTTACCTGTACTCTGAAAAGCAACTTTCCGAATGTCTGAAGACCGTAAACTAAATTCAAGGATGACAATGAGCAGACCCGAGTGATCTGTCTTTGGATGCCCTTGGTATACCAAACCATTTGCATTGGACTTCTTATGCTAACTGGGAGATGGTCTTGAATCTTTATTCCTCCACTCATCTTGAACGTTATGATTTTTTAAATGGAAAATGTTTTGGAATCACTGTAACAGTTTTCTGTCATGAAGAAATGTTTACTCTGTACATTTAACTGTATTACAAATATGTTATTCACTGTACAACCAGCATGATAATTTGTTTTGATCCTTTTCACAGACTCAGTCTCACTCATGCAGTGTGACATGATTGCTTCTCAGATGTCTCCATTTTACTGTTTTTCTAGAAATATGTTCCTTTTTGAGGCTAATGAAAAAATAGTATTAATTTTACATTGTATTATTAATTGCTTATTTACTTAATACTATTCTATTTTTCCCTTTTGTCTGTGCATCTCTTAAATTACTCCTCATGTTTCCCTGTGGCAATGGATGGGCACAGAGTTCACAACTTGATCCAGTGAAGACAATTTATTAAGCAAACCAAGCTTCTTTTATACACAATTCAGAGGGCTGTCCATACATTCTAGCCTTTAATGATTGGACACAGAATCATAACATGCTTTTACTCCAGTCCACTGCCAAGGACAGGAATGAGCTGGTGTGGCTTTTCTGTATCTGAGCCCTCAGTGAAAGCAGGGAGGGCTGCAGGTTCACCCCAGAGAAGGGGGTTTGCAGGTACGGAGATGGACTTGTCTCTCCATCTCCACCATGTTCGAGCTCCCATGCAAAAGAATCTCCTGTAGAAGAGTCTTAGCCGGGCTAAGACTTTCTTTTGGCTTCCACCCTTCAGTGGCAGGGGGTTGAGAGCCATTGCTCGCCCTCCCACCCTTGGGGTGTGTGGGGGAGCCCCCTCCTCGAGTAGCTCCCTGTCTCTGAAGACGTGTTGCAGCCGAAGCAGGAGGAAAAGATGGTACAGATGACAAGGAGAAGGAAGATGAAGAAGGAGGAAGTACCTTCCCTTTATGGACAATGTCCACAGATTACCTGTAGAGTCCTGACACTGACACAGGAGGTCTGTTAAGAAAGCTGCCACCAGTTTCAAAATAAAATGCTTTTTCAGCATAAAAGCACCACAGCTAATATTTGAGAATTTGGTAATTTTCAAACCAGAACAAGCATATATACATACACTGAGGCTCTTTCTCAGATATTTGTAAACCCCCCTTTCTTCCTCTAATGATAATGCTAGCAATCATTTGAATTTGTGTCAATACAGTCTTTTTGGGTAAGTAAGGTAAGAAAATCCATTCTAAAATTGTCAAGCCATAGTGTTGATTCAAGGTAACAAAACCAA
>VZRI01012043.1:79727-128085 GCA_013397515.1 Upupa epops | reverse complement strand
ATTCTAGTAATCTATGAATCTATAAACCCTTCCCAACTCTCAGAGGGAAAACAATGTGCATTATTAAGGATAAGGATAACTTTGGGATTACAACAGACAAAGGGGTACCACAGGTTATGTAAGATAAGGCAGCAATATCATCCCAAGGCCAGACAACCTGTTCAATCTTTGTGATAGCTTTCTGGTTTTGCATTGATGTACTGGTATCACAGCTTGCAGGGGACTCATTGTGGGATTCACGTTCTCAATGATTGAATGCACAACTGTTGGCACTGTTTGCTAACTCAGTTAAGAATGCTTTTGGTATGGTACTAGATAGAAACTTGTGGGGGGTTGTGGAGTCTCCTTCTCTGGAGATGTTCTAGACCTGCCTGGATGTGTTCCTGTGCAACTTAATCTGTATGTGAGGGGTGGGTGTCAGGAGGATGGAGCCAGGCTCTTCTCAAGGTCATCTGGGGACAGGACAAGGGGCACTGGGTGCCAGCTGGAACAGAGGATGTTCCCTCTCAATCTCAGCAGGACCTTCTTCCCAGGGAGGCTCCTGGAGCACTGGCACAGGCTGCCCAGGGGGGTTGTGGAGTCTCCTTGTCCGGAGATGTTCTAGACCCGCCTGGCTGTGTTCCTGTGCCACTGGGTCTGGGTGATCCTGCTGTGGCAGGGGGATTGGACTGGATGATCTTTCGAGGTCCCTTCCAATCCCTAGTGATTCGATGAATCTATGATCATGTACATTGGAATGCAGATGGGTGTGCACACATTTTGTAGAGATCTTATTTTCAAAAGCGCACAGAGTATATGGGATAGTAATCATCCCTCCAGGAGAATGCTGTGTCATTGTCTACGATGCCTCCACCACTCAGAAGAACCATGCATAAAATCTTCTGAGCACTGAAAACAACAGATGAACTTGATGGATCCTTCATCATCCTCCAACTTCAGCAGTGAAGATCCCCAGACTCATGAGATGCAGGAAATAACTTACATGCCTTAAGTCTATAATTTTATGTCCAATTCCTTTTCCTCTCCTTTCTCTCTTCCTTTTCCTTTTCCCTCCTTTTGCTCCTTGCTGCAATGATTACCACTCGGGAAACAGAAAGGAAGAAATCCCACATGGACAATGTTTAACCCATGGTGTGGAAGATGTCAGACTCTGATTAACAAGTAGGATGGTTCAAAGAATGCATGAACCTTGCACCTGGTGATGCTCTGTACGGCAACAGAAGCTGCAGAGACTGATAAAATGAGTTTTCCTCTCTCAAGGATTGCTTAACATTGATTCTTCAGCAAGATTTTACTCACCAGTGGGTGAAGAAAAACACCATGTGGTAGAGAGTCTAAGAGGGGAGAGATTTGAACAGCTTAGCGACCCTCCCCAGCCCTCCCCGGCCTGTAGTCAGGGCGAGTGATTGACACAAGGACTGGAGACACCAAAAATCCATGAAGCTGTGGAAACAAGAATCACCTATCACTGACACCACACTCCCTGCTGAGAAGATGGATAAAGATCTGTGGAGCCAAGGAGTGAGGCGGGGAGAGCCACAGCCTGCAGTCTGAAGTGTTGATCTGACCTCTTAACCCTCTTCTCTCTCTTTCCCCTTTTCCTCTCCTCTGCTCTCTGAGTTTGGCATCCAGTAACTTTAGTGATTTCTATGCCTTCTGAGTTTGGAATCTGATCAAATCAGTAAACTTTAACTTCCACGCAGACCTATGGAGTCAGTCTCCTTAATTTGACCCCAAATGAATCCGTGAACCCGAGTCACTCCCTTCTCCTAATGTCAGGACCTGCAAAGCAAGGATTACTTGTTTGTGATCAGTTTGAACACTAAAAGGCACAGAAATATCGTGTATGTCAGTTTCATAATTGAGAATATATTCTTACACTACCCTTCTGAAAGCCAATGGGTGATTTTTAACTGATCATTTCTAACAGAAATTACCAGACCTAATTCTGAACAGGGTTTTTTTTTGCTGAGCTTTCAAATTAAACTGTTTTCTCTGAAAGACAAATACAGTGTCTTTTCTAATTTAAAACTCTGGATGATAACATTAGGCCAAGTAACAGCTGTGATTTCTTCAGGGAGAGTTTAATCAGTTTGTTGTGACATGGTACCAAGAACTCAATTTTGATTGATTACTACTGCTCAAGAACTGGCCAGAAGGGACTCTGAGAAAATCATTTCAATAGTGCCTCAGAGCTGCAGCACCTCAGACAATGAGTGACCTCTTGAAGCTGGCAGAAATAGGAGGCTGCTCGAATGGAGGGATTTTCAGTGAGTCCATAAATACTGCCTTCAGCATGGCCAAGGGTACTTTTCTTACCCCATTACTCAGTGCATTGGTTGTGAAGATTGGACGAAGGGTAAAATAGATCACTCTCTGAGTTCATCTTACTACTAGTAGTAAAATGTCAGTGAATTTTCAAGAAATGTTGAAAACAAAACATAGATTTTTTTGTTGTTCTGCCCCATACCAAGTTCTGTTTTTCCTTTCCATAGCAGTCAGATAACCAATGAGATTCTTGTAGTCACCTCTACAGAATCATAGACTCATCAGGGATCAGGGACCCTGAAAGATCACTCTGTCCAATGCCCCTGCCACGGCATGATCACTCAGACCAAGTCGCACAGGAACACAGCCAGGTGGGACTGGAACATCTCCAGAGAAGGAGACTCCACAACCCCCCTGGGCAGCCTGTTCCAATGTTCTGTCACCCTCACTATGAAGAAGTTCCTTCTGATATTTCTATGGAACCTCCTCTGTTCCAGCTGGCACCCAGTGCCCCTTGTCCTATCCCCAGATGCCCTCGAGCAGAGCCTGGCTCCATCCTCCTGACACCCACCCCTTTGGATCTCATTTGCTGTCATCACTATTACATTACTTTAAGGAGTTTGGCAGCTTTTCAATAGTTTGGTTCCTAAGAAAGATATTTCCTATAGAAAACAAAATAGATGAGCAAGTGTCTGGCATGCAAGAGACCTAGGGTAGAATATGCCATAAAGTCTTGTAAGAACCTGGAGGAATGTAAGGACCCAGTCACAGGACAAGGGGCAACAGGTGACAGCTGGAACAGAGGAGGTTCCACATCAAGAGGAGAAGAAACTTCTTCATGGTAAGGGAGACAGAGCACTGCAACAGACAGCCCAGGGAGGATGTGGAGTCTCCTTCACGGGAGGTGTTTAAAACCACCTGGACATGTTCCTGTGCAACAGGATCTAGGTGATCCTGCTCTATCAGAGGGAGTGGACTGGATGATCTTTCAAGGCTTCTTCCAATCCCTGTGATCACAAAGCCTGTGATTCTGTATGATTAGGAAATGGAAGTAATTTTATTTAGTCCTTCTGGAAGAAATTTGAACCATGTTGAGGAAAAAGCCAAACATCTCTAGGTAAAAAAAACCCAACCAAAATAGCTACTAGAAAAAGCTACTAATCATTGAGCTGATTAAAGAATGATGATCTCCAGACAGATACAGAGAATGAAANAAAAAAACCCAACCAAAATAGCTACTAGAAAAAGCTACTAATTATTGAGCTGATTAAAGAATGATGATCTTCAGACATCTTCCTCCCCTCTTCCAGCTGGAAAACATTCCCCTTGCTCTGACCATTCCAACCCCTTGGAAACAGTCCCTTGCCAGCTCTTGTGGAGCCCCCTTCAGGTACTAGAAGACTGCTCTGAGATCTCCCAGGGGTCTTCCCTTCTTCAGGCTGAACAGCCCCAACTCTCTCAGCCTGTCCCCATAAGAGAGGCGCTCCAGCCCTCTCATCCTCATGGCCCTCCTCTGGACACGTTCCAACAGCTCAATCTCTTCCCTGTGTTGGGGCTGCAGAACTGAACACAGTAGTAGAGATTGGGTCTCACGAGAGCTTCCAGCTGCAAGTATTTTCTGAAGCCAGGAAGTACAGCCATTCAGAGCTAAGCTTCTTAGAAATCACTTCATGTTTATTATACGGTTGGACAATGCTGTAATGCTTGCTGAATGAATAACTAAAACAAAAGATGCATCACTACGAGAATGATAAATCATGTTGGGACTTCCATGCCCTCAGTCCAGCTAATTTTGGAGGTATTCCAAGCGACGATATGCATATGTAAGGTGATTTTTTTCCCATGTTCATGGGTGGTATAAACAACACACTTTCGATCTCAGATGAAAATAACAACACTTAGGTGACTTCAGACAGTTGTGGGTGTCAGGAGGATGGAGCCAGGCTCTTCTCAAGGTCATCTGGTGACAGGACAAGGGGCACTGGGTGCCAGCTGGAACAGAGGAGGTTCCATATCAGTATCAGCAGGACCTTCTTTCCAGAGAGTCTTTTGGAGTATTGGAGCAGGCTGCCCAGGGGGGTTGTGGAGTCTCTTTCTCTGAAGATGTTCCTATCCAGCTTGGTCTGGGTGATCATGCTTTGGCAGGGGGATTGGACTAGACAATCTTTCAAGGTCTCTTCTGATCCCTAAGGATTCTATGAATCTATGAAATCAGTTTATTGAGATTTTCTGTCTCTCTCTTGCTGTGTAAGCATTCAGATACTTTATCTATGTCCGAAGGGATGCAGTATGTGCTACATATGCACCTAGTAAACCACCAGGATCTGTTAGAAACTAATGTTCTTCTAGAGAAGATGCTTCAAATTAAACATTGAAAATGGTATCAGAAGCCCTTTATCTGCTTCTGATAAATTAAATGAATCACTTTTCAATAGGCAATGGCGGGACGTTATAGCAGCTATCCAGTACCTGAAGAGACCCACAGGAAACCTGCAGACAGACTTTTTAGAAGACATCCCAGTGAAAGGACAAGAGTGAATGGTTTCAAGCTCAGAAAGGGAAAGATTTCTTCACTATAAGAGTGGGGATGCACAGGAACTAGTTGTCCAGGGAGGTTGTGGATGTCCCCTCCCTGGAAGTGTTCAAAGCCAGGTTGGTGGAGGCACTGAACAACCTGGTCTGGTGGGAGTACTGTAATGTTTTTCAAATCTGTCTTTTTTTTCTGTGCTCCTTTGTATTTGTTATGGAGAAAGCGTGGTCTGATGTTTTACTGATTAAATTGGCAGATCCCCTTCAATTCCTTTCCAGTAGAGCTTGGATCCTTCACTACTGGAAACAAACTCAGGTTCTCTGTTAGAAGAGATAAATACTTTCCTAGTAAAGAATATTTTGTATGTAGTCATTAATATTAATGAATATTCATTAATCTATTCGTAGAATATTGATAAATCGGTACTTTCTGTAAGTACAGCTTCTGTTTTCTAGATTCCTTCTGGAATCTAGAAATGTATAGCTGGGAAAAAAGCAAACAAAACAAATTCAATTCAAGTATGCCATTTCAGCTCGGAAACCCGAAGAGCTTGTGGCTTTTCATAAAGATCAGCGCTGAATTATCCCCTCTGAGGTTACTATTTTGATTATAGCATCTGAATTTAAATAAACTCATTGGCTCAATTATATGACTGCTTTTATGGACTCTCAGGATGTGTGACAGACATTATTGGTTATGCAACATATAGACCCACACTCACAAATCACCTGGCATTGATGACCTGAATACTTTCCAAAGAATGCTGTGAGTACAGTGAAACCTGTTTCTCATAAGCTGGTAATTTTGCTCTGGTTAAGCTTTCCTGAGAGTAAATGCAGAAGCCAGCCTTTTGGACTATGCAGATGGCACCAAGCTGGGGGGAGTGTTGATCTGCTGGAGGGGAGGAAGATACTGCAGAGAGAGATCTGGACAGGCTGGGTCAATGGGCAGAGGCCAATGGGATGAGGTTGAACAGGCTCAAATGCAAGGTCCTACATTTTGGCCACAAGAACCCCCTGCAGAGCTACAGACTGGAGGAGGAGTGGCTGGATAGCAGCCTGGAAGAGAGGAATCTGGGAGTACTGGTACTGGTTGACAACCAGCTAAATATGAGCCAATAGTGTGGCCAGGTGGCATGAAAGGTCAATGACATCCTGGCTTGGATCAGCAATAGTGTGGCCAGCAGCACTAGGGATGTAATTCTTCCCCTTTATTGCGCACTGGTGAGGCCTCACCTCAAGTACTGGGGGCAGTTCTGGGTCTCTTGCCTCAAGAAAGAGATTGAGGGGCTGGAGCAGGTCCAGAGGAGAGCAATGAGTCTGGGGAAGGGACTGGACAGAAAGTTTTATTAGGAGAGCCTGAGGGAGCTGCAGTTGCTCAGCCTGGGTAAGAGGAGACTCAGGGAGGATGTTGTCACTCTATAACTCCCTGAAGGGAAGTTGTAGACAGATGGAGGTCAGGTTCTTCTCCCAGGCAACCAGTGATAGGATGAGAGGGCAAAGCCTGAAGCTGCAGTAGGGGTGGGTTAGGTTGGATGTTAGGGAGCCCTTCCTCATGGAAAGGGTGATCAGACACTGGAATGGATTACCCAGAGAAGTGGTGGAGTCCCCATCCCAGGAGCTGTTTAAGGACAGCCTGGCTGTGGCCCTGAGTGCCCTGGTCTGGTTGCTGTGGTGATACCAGGTCCTGGGCTGGGCTGGATGAGCTCAGAGGGCTTTTCCTCAATAATTCTATGATTCTGTAATCCAAAACCCATGTTACTATTGGCATAAAGAGAAGTAAGCTGGAACTTCCCCTGTTGTACAGTGTCTTTGAGGGAGAGAAAACCAGTTCTCTCTCTGCTGATATAACCTACAGTTGGATCAATTTGTGGATGGAGGTCTCTAGTCCTCTGTGCCATCTCCAGGTTCACAGCAATGATTTTTCAAATGTATTTTTCTCTCATTACCAGTTTCCCTTTTTATCCAGTGGTGATCAGTCTCCTCACGACCATTTACTGGATTAGCTTTGTTCCACTAATCTCTGTGAAGTTTTATCACCTTACAAGAGCAAGCGATTATTAAATCATGAGCAGGACATAAGGGTTTTGGGGAGTTCTTTTTGATGAAGGTGATGAAAGCAGTGAAATGTTCCAGTGATTCGACTTGATTGTCATTTCTATTTCTGCTGCATTTTCGTATAAAGCAATCATCCCACTTCATATGGACAATCCACATTTTGAACGAGCCTAAAGATTTGATACTTTTGATCAGAGTTTAACACACATCCTTCTTATCTGAAAATACTCTTAAAAACATTATTTGGATTATAAGCAAAGCTTTCACTTGTACAGCCCATGGCTGTCTCTGTTATAAATATGCACATTTCTCTGCCTCAGCGAGTCTTTTCTAAGCACATTTCATAGTACTTTTCACATGCACTGGGTTTGACGTGTTTCAGGGGGTAATATAAATTCTTGCTGCGATACAGGATTAAAAAAAAAGTACTTAAAAAACCCTGGCTTCGTTACAAGACTGCAGTACTCTCCGTTTTATTAACTGTCCAAATAACCTGTTATCATTGTTTATGCATTGAGCCCTCATTTGGTTCTTAGTACTGTATCTACCTTTTCTTGAAATATCTTCAAGTCTATGCATTTGCCCTCAGTTACTGTTGTGAATTCCTCCGGCACATAACGATAGCGTTTCACATTCCAAGCCACGAGCCGACGTTACACGCCACAGAATACAAATGCCCACAAGGTGGTAGCTTCATTATCTTAGGGTCAGTAGAATTTCAAGAGCTCTGAAATTACCTCTATCAGTGATGCAAGTGTCAACTTAGTTTTAATAAATCTTTGGAAACAGCCCCGAGTTACTTCTAGGACATCTTCCTATTTCCGGAAATACATCACTCAACTGCCAAACCTGCTATCAGTTTGTAGCAAATGGAATTTCATCCATTAAATGCAAAGTCTCGCTGCAGCTTCTGCATGCCATCTCTCTATGATAACTAGAAGTGCGATTAACCTGAAATTTAGCTGCTATCAAGGCAAATGTATGCTGTTCCACTTAAACTGCAACAAGGTTTTGGGAATCTGGGTTTTCTTCAGTGTGTGCACAAGGAATATTTACTGGTGTTGGGACCGGACTTGTTTGACATCTTTGACAAAGACCTGGAGGGGAGGATCAAGTGCACCCCCACTAAATATGCAGATGACACAAAATTAAGCAGCAGAGTTGATCTGATAGAGGGTAGGGAGGTTCTGCAGAGGGATCTGGACAGGCTGAAGCGATGGGCTGAGGCCAACGGGGTGAAGGTTAACAAAGTCAAATGCTGGGTCCTGCACTTTGGTCAAAACACACCCCAGTAGCACTGCAGGCTTGGGGAAGAGTGGCTGGAGAGCTGCCTGGTGGAAAAGGACCTGGGGATGTCAGTTGACAGCTGCCTGAACAGGAGCCAGCAGGGTGCCCAGGTGGCCAAGAAGGCCAACAACATTGTGACTGGGATCAGGAATGGTGTCACCAGCAGCAGTAGGGATGTGATGGTGCCCCTGTACTCTGCACTTGTGATACTGCATCTTGAATACTGAGTCCATTTTTGGGTGTCACAGAATAAGAAGGATACTGAGGGGCTGGAGCAGGACCACAGAAGGGCAATGAGGCTAGTGAGAAGTCTGCAAAAGCAGGCCCTATGAGAGACAGTTGAGGGAACTGGAGTTGTTTAGTCTAGAGAAGAGGAGGCTGGGAGGAGACCAGGAGGAGACCTTNCCAACAACATTGTGACTGGGATCAGGAATGGTGTCACCAGCAGCAGTAGGGATGTGATGGTGCCCCTGTACTCTGCACTTGTGATACTGCATCTTGAATACTGAGTCCATTTTTGGGTGTCACAGAATAAGAAGGATACTGAGGGGCTGGAGCAGGACCACAGAAGGGCAATGAGGCTAGTGAGAAGTCTGCAAAAGCAGGCCCTATGAGAGACAGTTGAGGGAACTGGAGTTGTTTAGTCTAGAGAAGAGGAGGCTGGGAGGAGACCAGGAGGAGACCTTTTAGCTCTCTACAACTACCTGAATAGAGGTTGAAGTAAGGCTGCTGCTCTTCTCCCAAATTACTAGGATGATAGGATGAGGGGAAATGGCCTCAAGCTGTAACAGGGGAGGTTTAGATTGGACATTAGGAAGAAGTTCTTTCCTGAGGGAGTGGTTGGGCAGTGGAACAGGCTGCCTAGGGTGGTAGTGGAATCACCATCCCTGGCAGTTTTTAAAAGGTGAGTAGCTAGAGGCTATGGTCTAGCGGTTAGGGAGAAGCTTGGTAAGGGTTGGACATGGTAATCCTGGAGGTCCTTTCCAGCCACGAGGATTCTATCATTCTATACTTCTGATTATTCCACAGCACCAGCACTGGATGTCTTTAACATNTCTCCCAAATTACTAGGATGATAGGATGAGGGGAAATGGCCTCAAGCTGTAACAGGGGAGGTTTAGATTGGACATTAGGAAGAAGTTCTTTCCTGAGGGAGTGGTTGGGCAGTGGAACAGGCTGCCTAGGGTGGTAGTGGAATCACCATCCCTGGCAGTTTTTAAAAGGTGAGTAGCTAGAGGCTATGGTCTAGCGGTTAGGGAGAAGCTTG
Source organism: Upupa epops (assembly GCA_013397515.1). Taxonomy (NCBI): domain Eukaryota; kingdom Metazoa; phylum Chordata; class Aves; order Bucerotiformes; family Upupidae; genus Upupa; species Upupa epops. The sequence goes on along the minus strand of VZRI01012043.1, from coordinate 118,676 downwards.
GTAAGGGTTGGACATGGTAATCCTGGAGTCCTTTCCAGCCATAAGGATTCTATCATTCTATACTTCTGATTATTCCACAGCACCAGCACTGCATGCCTTTAACATTGTGTAAAGGTATTCTGACAGTGTCTAAGTTTTCATTTATCCTTTTTTTTTTAATTTTAAAATAATCCACGCAAAATGAAAATCAAGCATCCTACTAATAGGAAATTCAAAATGTAGTAGAACATCTTGTCTGACGATAAAATAATATTGCATTATGTATTCAGGCAAAAATCCAACTGAAGCTAATGGGACCACTACCATATTTTATTCAACACTGACTTAGAAACAGCAAAGACTCTTTAGACCTGGCAGCTACTCTAATTAATCCTGACATGTCATCAAATTAAAAGAACATTACTGTACTTCTTCTGCAAATATGAAAACTTATCTATATATGGATTTAAAGTGTTTCTCTTAAAACAGTGCAAGACAATCTGAAAAAATAAATCAAAAAAATCAGGGAGCAGAATAACAAAGTGAAAAAGACTCTCTTTATGAGTGTGATGTGCCAACCAAGAGACTGTTTTACTAGCCCGATGTGTCAGCTTGATGTAAATCAGGAGATTTTTCTATTAACTTCAGTGAATTCTTTGTTTGAGAAGTTTCTTTACTTTGAAAAGCACTGACTTGGCCTGTTTATACATTCCTGAAAAGCGAGGGCAAGGCTTAAGCAGTATGATTTTCTAAGCATAGCTGTTCTATGCTCTACTTATGAATTAAAACATTTATTATGGTAAATTAAGTAGTCTTGATGTTTCCTTCTCCATTCTGCAATTATTTCAATGCTTACTGTCTTATATGCGGTATTTATTTCCTAAACATTCTCCTTGAGTAACTAACGACAATAAATAGAGCAGTTATGCAGCTCCACCTCCTTTTAAATGGGATCATTGCAGTAGATCACATCGACTGTAGCGTAACACCTTAAGATGGAAAGTTTATTCTCCTCAGATAATATCTCACGAGAAGTCTCGTTAAACCAAGACAATACATTTCTTCATTGTAAAAAAAATCTTCAGAAAACATTCTTTTGAATGATCTATTGCAAAGTGCTTTGTAGAGACAGAAACCAATCAAAATGCTGATCGTTTTTCAAAGGAATGGTGCAGATGCTCAGTCAGCTGGTTTTAACCACATTTGATAATATTAACAGCTATATGACAGGGATATAGCTGTGTATTTACTAATCACTGTTGTAAAGGTTTTTTCTCATACACAGTAGATACTGGGTTTAACAAGGATAGAGTTAATTTTCTTCATACAGAATCAAAGACTTAATGAGGCTGGAAAAGACCTCTGAGATGATCAAGCCCAGCCCATGACCTGACATCACCACATCAGCTAGACAAGGGCACTAAATGCCATGTCCAGTCTTTTCTTAAACACTTCCCAGAGTGCCTGGGAGAAGAACCTGACCTCCACCTGTCTACAACTTCCCTTCAGGGAGTTACACAAAGTGATAAGGTCCCCTCTGAGTCTCCTCTTACCCAGGCTGAGCAACCCCAGCTCTGTCAGGCTCTCCTAATACAACTTTCCATCCAGTCCTTTCCCTGGCCTCATTGCTCCTCTGGTCCCACTCCAGTACCTCAATCTCTTTCTTGAAATGATAGGCCCAGAACTGCCCCCAGGACCGACGGGAGGTCTCCCCAGTGCCCAATCCAGGGGGAGAATGACGTCCCTAATCCTGCTGGCCACACTATTGCTGATCCAAGCCAGGATGCCATTGGCTTTTTCTGCCACTTGGGCACCCTGCTGGCTCCTGTTCAGCCGGATGTCACCCAGTGCTGCCAGGTCCCTCTCTGCCAGGCTGCTCTCCAGCCACTCATCAGCCAGTCTGTAGCTCTGCAGGGGGTTCTTGTGACCAAAGCGTAGGACTCTGCCCTTGGCCCTGTTCAACCTCATCACAGTGGCTCCTGCCCATTAACTCAGCCTGTCCAGATCTCTCTGTAGCATCCTTCTTCCTTCCAGCAGATCCACGCTGCCTCCCAACTTGTTGTCATTTGTGAATTTACTACCGGGAGATTTGATCCCCTCATCCAGGGCAGCAATAGAGATGTCAAATGTAACTGGGCCCAGCACTGATCCCTAGGGGACACCACTGGTCACTAGTCATAGGAGCTAGTATGGGTCTGTTTTAGGGTTGTGCTGAAAACAGTGTTGATAATACAGGGAAGATTTTCTTACTGCCAAGCTGTGCTTGTACAAAATGAAGGCCTTCTCTGCTTCTCACAACTCCTCACCAGTGAGTAGCCTGGGAGTGCACAAGAAATTGGGAGGGGATAGAGCTGGGAGCGCAGACCTTAACTAGCCAAAAGGATATATTCCATATCATACAACATCCAGCAGTAAAGCTGGGGGAATAAGGGAGAAGGAGTCATTCAGAGAGGTGGCATTTTGTCTTGCCAAGTAATAGTTGTGCAGGATGGAGCCCTGCTTTCTTGGAGATGAATGAACATGCCTGCAGATAGGAAGTGATGAATGAATTCCTTATTATGCTCTGCTTCTGCATGTGGCTTTTGTTTTCCCTATTAAACTGTCTTTATCTCAGCTCAAGAGTGGTCTACTTTTACTCTTTGGATTCTCTTTCCCACCCCACTGTGGGGAAAGTGATCAAGTGTGGCGCTTGGTTTTCATCTGAAGTTGAGCCACTACAGCTGCACACGGACTTTACCATAAATATTATATTTGAAGATCTTTTTTCAGGGGACAATTTCAGTCTGGAATGGACAGAGGAGCAAATATTCCATCAGACAAGCATTCCATGTTACCTTCTAAAGCACTTCATTCTGTATATCTGACATTGTTCTTGTATCCTCTCCAATCGTGACCCAGGTTGCAGAGGAATATGATTCATTTTTCATTTTCCTTCCCCAGCCCTCTCCAAAGATTGCAGTATGTTAAACACCTCTAAACTGTCATTGCCATTCTGGTTCAAGATAGCACTTAAGCCAACGTTAGGCTAAAGTAAATCAAATTTTTCAGTGTTTTCTTGTATAAAAATGTCCTTTACTTCATAACTAACAGCCCTAATCAACATTTTACTGTATTTGTCTAGCATAATTCAATCACCTAGCAGCAGTACTGCTCTTTTTGTGACTACTAGACTATATAAGGTCATAAAGGGCAGAATGCACCCTGCGTGTGTTCTATGAAAACTTTATGTAGCTGACAAAGAGACTTCTCAGTTGTGGTCCCTTCTGGAAAGAACCAGTTGATTGTTAATGTTGCAGTAATTAGAGGACCTTTTTCAGCTCAGCTGCAGTGGGCAGCTGTTCAGGGCCAAAAGCTGCAGGAGCTGCCAATCACTCTGAGCCTGGGACTGTCTTCTCAAGGGATTTGTCAGTTGATGAAAGACCCCACTTCACACTCCACAACATGCTCTTGTGCCCTACCAGCTCAACCTGCAGAGTGGCCAATAACTCCTCAAGTTACTATTTCAGCAGTGCCAAATTGCTGGCATCATTTACGAGTGCATTTCAGGCTCTAGGGACACCAAAGCAAACATACTCATACTATTAAGGATATAAAGACTCGCTATTTTGAGGTATTTGAATTATAAACAGCTATGCTGTGAAAAACTCTCAAAATTACAGATTACTGAGACTGAAGTACATGAACTACTCAGATAATGATGGGGTGTTAAACTATTCTTTAAGGCAACTTCCCAGTTTTCTCAAAACATAATAAAACAAGGTAAGACATCTCCTAATGAATCGTAAAGAGATTGCCAACTTTTGTTCAAGCCTTCTTCACTCTTTGTGAAGAATTATACACAGTGCAATAAATTGGCTGTGATTTTAATTAGAGCTTAGTGTGAGTCTGTGACATGAACTACTCTAACAAATACAGTTTTATATTTTTGACCTTTACATTACATTGCTATCAAGAGCTGTAATAATGAAATATTAATATCTTTCTCTTTCATTAACTGGAAAAATATAGGAGACCTATACCGAGAGTAAGATAAGGGATCTGTAAATTCTAAAAAATGGCAAACAAAGACTAGAGGACTTGTGCAGGAGTGTCAATATCCTAGTTGAAAGACAGAGGTTGGTTCAAATCCTGTTAAGATTGTAGTTATTAAAATCAGAGTGTCTCTGTGAAGGCAGTCACACATTAATCATTTCTACCTCTGCAGAGATGTCAAATGGGAACATTTCATATGGAAAGAAGCTAAGAATATGATCTCTCAGACCATTTACATAGGTTATGTCTGGACTGTATAGACTGTTAAACCAATATAGCCTGCCTGAAATGTCAAGCCAGTTTCCTTTAGGAACTCTCCAAGATGTTGAAGAAATGGACTCCTCCAGATTTTGTGTGGAACTAGAGGCAGCATTATCCTGTTTACTTGGTCCAGACTGAGTTTGTAGCCACACGGCACACTATGCATCACAATGTCTTGCACTAATGTAGGAATAATATGTTGATGGAGGAAGTGGGACAGGTCCCTTCTGAAAGGCTCAGGGAGCTGGGTCTCTTAAGCTTNCCTGTCTAGGTGATCCTGCTGTGGCAGGGAGATTGGACTAGATGATCTTTCAAGATCCCTTCTGATCTCCAATGATTCTATGAGCCTATGTTTAAAACCTCTTGAAAATAGGCACTGTTCCTAGCCTCTTGGTCAGCTTGTTGCTTTTCTATTATATAGCAGAGAAAAAAGAAATCAAATATTGGAGTAAAAATAATGTAATGACTATAACCATTTCTAGCAAATAAGCAGATGGCCATGCTACGATAAATTAGGCACTGGAATGGACAGCACAGGACAGTGGTGGAGTCCCCATCCCTGGAGATGTTTAAGAACAGACTGGACGTGGACCTTAGTGTCCTGATCTGGCTGATGTGGTGATGTCAGGCCATAGGCTGGGCCTGATGATCTTAGAGGTCTTTCCCAGCCTCAGTAATTCTCTGATTCTGTGAAATCCTATGTAATGGTTATGACAAGTCTGAAATGAACTAAAAACCAAGAGTTACTACAGTAGCAGAACAACACTCAGGGATTTTTGGATGTCTGCAAGTTCTAGCAAATCCTATCTGCCAGAGAAATGCAGCAAATATATTGGTTATATCTGACAAGCATTTATGTTCGAGTAAAGCACACTTTTAATTTGCCTCTGAGCAACAAGAGAATATTGAATCTGGAAATATCAGGATAGCTTAGATTTGAAATTGGTATTAAGGTTGGAAAGATTTTAGAATCTAAAAGATATTACTTTGGGAGTGAGTTCATGTTCTGGAATGCAGACTTTACTGTATGAATTAACATTGATTGTCTAACCTTGTGATGTGACTGGCAGAGCGGGGCAGGAGTGCTGTAATTCTCATGCACTACAGAAGGCATGGTGTTATCCAAATCCCAACGGTACTCCACTGAATTGATGAAATGACCGGGAAGGCCTAATTAAAGCTGTTCAGCTCAAATGTATTGATGTATTACATCTATTATAGTTTGGTTCAATAGGTCTACCCTATGAATGCTGCCATGCCTGTAAAGCAAACTAAACAGACTGCATAAATAATGCTTGAAGGAAAAGAGACGCCCACAGAATCAAAGCTGAGTCATGCAAAATGCAGCAGGCAGCCCTGAGAGCTTCTTTTCATGTAATCTTATATAAATAAGAAGATTGCTTATATTTTATCAAGTGAGAAAAGAGACAAGCCTTATGATTGAAAACTGCCATGTGATTGGCAAACTTGTATTGTTGATTCCATTATTCAAGAGGTAATTCCTGAAAATGAAAAGGTTCTCCTTGAGATAACTCTATGATTCAAATATTTCCCAGGGAGGTTATGGAGTCTCCTTCTCTGGAGACGTTCCAGACCCGTCTGGCTGTGTTCCTGTGTGACTTGGTCTGGGTGATCCTGCTGTGGCAGGGGGATTGGACTGGATGATCTTTCGAGGTCCTTCTGATCCCTAATGATTCTATGATTTCTGAGTAGTAAATCCATCACAACGAGCAGGAATTGTGGCTGTGCAGTGTTTCATTTGAATACCTTCACTTTGGGTAATAAGTGGTTAACATTTTGTCTTCTGTTAAGCGTTTTCACAGGAATATCTGGCTTGAAACATTTTTTAAAGATTGGTTTAATTTTAAAGAAAAAAACTTGCCATATTCTGCTGATGACTAGCAAATTCACCAAAATACATCGAGAGGGATCTGTACTATTCACAGAGACTAATTCAATTTCTTTTCTTTGTCTGCAAGAAGCCAGATAAACCTCATCAGAAATATCAAGTTTTGATTTGATATTTAGACTTTTAGAAATAGTAAAACTTTTCTGCTTCTCGTTTATAGAGAATTTTTTCGTATTTATAATTGGATGTATGTCTAGTAAAAGAAATCATCATTGGTCTGAAAAAGAGCAAAAAGCACCCAACATTTCATCTGTCACGGACTGGACCAGCTGTGACAATTTTAAACTTCATCTTCCTGTTTGTTAATTTAAAAAGCTTGTATGTGAAAGCTTTCCTTCAACTTAAACTATATTTTTATTGCTTTTTAGGAGTTTTGAAGTTATAAACTGCTTTTGGAGCAGGAGGCAAACATAGACCTGAGAGGAAATGAAAAGAAAATAAATTAAAATATCTCATTTGTTTTTCCTTGTGGGGTACGGCTTTTTTACATAACAGAGTAAGAGATTCACAGATTCATAGGATCTAGAATGGTTCAGGTGGGAAGAGACCTTAGAGATAATCTATTTCTAACTCCCCTGCCATGAGCAGGGACATCCCCCACTAGACCAGGGTCCTCAAGGCCCCAGCCAATCTGGTCTGCTGCTGGGGGCAGCCACAACCTCCCTGGGCAACGTGGTCCAGTGTCTCAGCACCCTCATTGTGAAGAACTTCCTCCTGACTTCCAGTCTAAACCTCTCGTCTTCCAGCTGGAAACCATTCCCCCTGCTCTGACCACTCCAAGCCCTTGGGAACAGCCCCTCCCCAGCTTTCCTGGAGCCACCTTCAGGTACTGGAAGGCCGCTCGAAGATCCCCCTGGAGTCTCCTCTTCTCCAGGCTGATCAGCCCCAACTCTCTCAGCCCATCCCATAGGACAGGTGCTTCTGCCCTCCACTCACCCACGTGGCCCTCCTCTGGACACGTTCCAACAGTTCAATATCCTTCCTGTGTTGGGGGCTCCAGCTATCTAAGTTCTTACATTTTTAGGGTTTTTATTTGGTCTAAAGAAGAAGTTACAGGAAAACAGTGATGCTAGAATAAACAGAGACTACTGATTTTCCATAATTCATCCTGATCTGTCATACAAAGAAGATATAACCCTCTATACTGGCAGTTCAGGATCAGTTTATAGATAATAGAACACCACAAGTTACAGTCTATAAAAAGCCAAAGACTTAGCAACAAATCTGTGTTGTATGCTTTTTATGGAGCCCAAAGTGCCGTGATATCATTCTATTGACCTTAGTTTTAATATATGGCCCCTAGTGGCCATATTCCTTTGCTTCCTGAGATCAGCTTTCCGATAGGCTGCCTTCTCTGTTATTTAATGACAGTGATGTCAGGAGTTGCCTCTTCTGCTCTCTCACTTCAAAGATCCCTGTGACTCATGGACTACTTGGGTTTCAAATATCAACACGCTGAATCATTGAATCACAGGACTGCTGGAGTTGGAGAAATTATCTGGTCCGGCCCTCCAGTTTAAAGTGGAGGTCAGTGATTGCAGATTGCTAAGAGCCATGTCCAAACAGAGTTGAAAGGATGGAGACTCCACACCTAGAATTTCTCATAGAAGCCTTGAGTTCCACATATTTTTTATTATTTGATTTCAGTAATAAAAGAGTATGTGGAGGGTGAGTTTGTTTCTGGTTGAAGTCTGCTGCCAGGATGAAAAAGGATCTGATGAATCATTAAAGAATATCCAGATTAATTCATGTCTTTCAGTACTAGAAATGTGTTATCTTTGACCAGATGGTGACACAGCTATGACAGAAGTTTGCTGCTGATGTGCTTAGGGAGCAAACCCTAAGCCTGTTTTTTCTTGTATTTGTTCTACACTGAAACCTGACTCTGTAATACTTCTGCCATGAGTTTTATGATGGATCTAGTGTCACGGTTGCTACCTAGATGGACTAGAAACAGAATGGAGAAGTATTCTTGCAACCTTATCTTTACCTATTCCAATATAGCAACCACTAAGCATTACATTTCAGACCTAAGAATGTCAATCACTCGACAGGTAGGACTAGATTTAGAATACATGTTCCATTAATATATGGTCAATACATGTCTTTTAAAACCTGAGTTTGCATCAGCCTTTAAGAAGGATATAAATATGATCATAGAGGAATAGATGCTAACATAGATGCTATGCTGCAAAAAAACATTCCTAACACAGACAAAGCATTGTAGAAGGCTGAATCATCAAGACAACAATGTTCTTCTTCTGAGCCACAACACTCTCCTCCATTTGATTAATGTGACTTCTAAGGCCAAAATTAAGGTTTGTTTTCATGTTCACGATGATCCTTTGGAACTGCGGTCCCCTGTATAGTTAACTATGGTCTAGGAGTTAGGGAGATGTCGGGATGAGGGCTGGACTTGATGCTCCTGAAGGTCCTTTGTAGCCATGATGATTCTCTGATTTGATGATTCTATGATAGCAATTTCAGAAACGTTCTCCATTATCTACAAGGCTCAGTGAAATGGAAATGGTAATTCTGCCTTAAATAGCTAAAAATTTAGGTCAAAGAACTTTCCGAAACAAAAGTGCTGTTAAAACTGTCCATTTCATCCTGTTTTTCTGTACATTTTTCTGTTTCTTTTTGGAACCAATGTATTTTTCATCAAGATATTTTTATTATAATAGATCTCATACGGAAATACTGATATAGTATGTCCTCTTGTTGGAACTTTAATTAACTTTGAAAAACACGTTGTACTGATACAAGAAGTGTTTATTATGTGTGCTTGTATCAGGAAGTTCAATGAAATTCTTTTGGCATGTGTGCACAGATTCAGAACTTCTACATTTTCTCTAAGAACGAAGAAATCCTGTGTAAACACAGTCTCCCACTCTGCATTTTCTGTAAATATTACAAGCTCTGTCTGTGTTAGGAATGGAAAGAATACCTCGCTTTCCTTCTAAAGAAAATCCACTCTATGACACAACTTGATGGATCCATTCTTCCTTCAGCTGTTCAGGTGGAAATGTGCTTATAGCACATCTTGTTTTGAAAGGTTTCTTAAATGGCTCGGTGGGAGTCAAGCCTCTTAGAACTACACACATAATTATTAATACAACTGAGTGTTAATTTTTCAGTTCTGTTTAGCTGGATGTTGTAATTGTATTTGTATCAGTATTCAAGCTGTGGCAGTTCTGAAAAATTCTACCTCTGGCTGAGATCACAGAAAATGATGCACAACCGCACGTTAACGTATTCTTCATCTCCATATCAACTTCAATGACACTACAGTACATTCTAATGTAAAACTGCTCAATAACAGTTTGAAAGGTGCCATCTGTCTTCTCTTGAAATATTTCAAGGTGTACTAGAACAGAAGGGTGGCAGGGAAAGAAGGGAAGAGAGAAGGCAGCACAAGAATTTCATTTTCATAGAATCATAGGCATTTTGGGTTTGGAAGGGACTATAAGGATTATCTACTTCAAACCCCCTTGCAATGGGCAGGGGTATCTCCTCCTAGTCCAGGTTGCTCAAAGCCCCATCCAATCAGGTCTTGAACACTCACACAGAAGGGCCAGCCTCTCTGGGACACTTGTTCCAGTGTCTCACTACGCTCAGAGTAAAGAATTTCTTCTTAATATCTAATCTAGATCTACAGTCTTTCACTTAAACACTTTATCCTTCATCCAGTCACTACTCACCCTGATAAAGAGTCTCTCCCCATTAAGCACTGGAAGGCTACTTACTGCAAGGTTCACTATAAGGAGCTTTCTCTTCTCCAGGACAAAAACCTCCAAAACCCTTAGCCTGTCTTTATAGGAGAGAGAGGGTTCCAGCCCTCTGATCATCTTAACGGCTAAGAATCATGTCCCTTGACCTGCTGGCAACACTTTTCTTAATGAACCTCANTGGAAGGCTACTTACTGCAAGGTTCACTATAAGGAGCTTTCTCTTCTCCAGGACAAAAACCCCAAAACCCTTAGCCTGTCTTTATAGGAGAGAGAGGGTTCCAGCCCTCTGATCATCTTAACTGCTAAGAATCATGTCCCTTGACCTGCTGGCAACACTTCTCTTAATGAACCTCAAAAGACCACTGGCTTTCTTGGCCCCAAAGGCACATTGCTGGCTCATGAACCACAGCCTGTGGTACACCAGCACCCTTAGGTCCTTTTCCCCAGAGCTGCTCTTCAGCAGATTAGCCCTCAACCTGTATGATGCAAGAGAAAAGGGATTGTCTCTGTCTTCTTGACACCCAGCCATCATGTATTTATAGACAGTAATTAAATAGCTTTGTAGTCTTCTCTCCAAACTAAAAAGCCCCAGGTGTCTCAGTCTTTCCTCATAAGATAGGTGCTCCAGTCACTTAAGTCATCCTTGTAGCCCTCCATGGGACTCTCTCAAGCAGATCTCTGTCCCTTTTGAACTGGGGAACTCAGAACAGGACTCAATACTTCAGGTGTGGTCTCACTAAGGCAGAGTAGAGGGGAAGGAGAATCTCTGTTGATCTTCTGGACATGCTCTTCTTAATACATCCAAGGATTCCAATGGCCTTCTCCACAAGAGCACATTGTTGTTCCATGGATAACTTGTCCATGAGGACTCCGAGGTCCCTCTCCAAGGAGGTGCTGTCCAGCAGATCACCTCCCAGCCTGTATTGGTACATCTCATTACTCCTCAGGTGAAGGAGTCTGCACTTATTCTTAAATTAACCTCATTAGGTTCCTCATTGCCCAACTCTCCAATCTTTCCAAGTCTTCCTGAATGGCTGCACAGCCATCAGGTGTATTAGCCAAATCACCCAGTTCAGCATCACCAGTAAACCTGCTGAGAAGACACTCCATCCCATCATCAAGGTCATTGATAAAGATATTAAACAAGACTGAAGTCAGCACTGATCCCTGGGAGACACCACTGGTTACAGGTCTCCACCTAGACTCAGCACCATTGATCACCACTCTCTGGACTCTATTATATAGCCAATTCTTAATCCATACCATGGATCTATCCATCACCTCCTAGGTTTGATCACGAGGATGTTACGAAGGACTGTGTCAAAGGCCTTACTGTGGTCAAGGTAGACATCCACTGTTTTCTCTGCATCCACCTATTCAGTCACAGAAGGCTGTCAGGTTAGTCAAGCATGACTTCCCTTTGGTACAACCATGTTGATTACTCCTGATTACCTTCTTATACTCCATGTGCTTAGAGATGACTTCCAGAATGAGCTGCTCCATCAGTTTTCCAGTCACAGCAACCATCCCACTATGTCTTTGTGGTACCAGGTCCTCTTGTATACTACACACATTTAAGATTGAACCATACTGAAGCTGACTCCATTGGAATTCTTTTGTGGTTTTCTTCCTCTGTGCTGTAGTACTGACCTGTGATCCCCCTCTGAGCATCAGTTGCTGCAACTGGTATCAAACTGGTACAAGTGAGATAGACTGAGTTTGTCCTCCCTTGGCTACTTCTGTTTCAAAAGTGGGGTTTATTTAAATTCAGAGGGCTTTCATGATTCTAGCCTTGTCTAAAAAGCCACTCAGCACATGAACCAAATTTAATTCAAGCTATTCATTTAAACTCTAATCAATATGTCACTTGGAGGTGTTATGCTGTGATGTTGTTTATATATTCGGTTGGAACACTTCTATGTAATAATGCTCAGGAAATAGGCTGTTTATGAGCATCATAGCTGTCACCTGCCATGGACAAATAGCTTCCAAAGTGTGTCCAATTACATTAATATTTATGTTTATTCACACTTCTCAGGGTCTTATAAAACTAACGAGAAAGTTATTTCCTTGCATGTTTCTCCTTCACAAACCATGAGTCAGGAAGTCACTGTCATTGCCCAGCTGCTCAGCTCATTCCCTAAGGATTCTTTTCAAACAGGGGAAATAAAACACCACTCAGTCATGCGGAATAAATCACCAATGCACCATGTAAAAGTCTGATAAGAATGTCTTCCAAAGAACCACAATTGCACAAGTCCATTCATTTTACATTGACAGTGATGTGGCAGTGATCACAGAACAAGAATTAACCTTGCTTTGGCAATGTTTTTTTCTTATTTGAATCACAGGTCAGCAACTGAGTGATATCTGTCAAAATGTGTGCAGTCACATCTAAGTAAATGATGATTTCTGCAGGTCAAGTTTTGCTTAACAGTATTTCTGTCTAAGAAATGCCAGCAGTAAAATACCCAGTCACTGCTTCTGTGCCGTGTTTTAGATAATTATCTCTGTCTTTGCTTTCTGGGGTGATGGGGAGAAGCCTTTTATTACAGGCTTCACGTGGTAGGTTAGAGGCTGCTCAGTCATACCGCAATGGCACAGTGCAAGGAACATGCAGTTGATTCAGAATAACAGAATCAGAGATTCACAGAATAATCCTGGTTGGAAAGGATCTCCAAAATCCCCGAGTCCAACAATCCCCACACCAACAAAAAGTCTCAATCCCTGAGAGACTGACAAACACAAACTGACCCCCTCCCTGCTGCCACTCAGACAGGGCAGGAAGCACCATGGCTACATGCTTCCTGAACACCTCCAGGGATGGGGACTCCACCACCTCCTGGGAAGGCCCTGCCAGTGCCTCCCCACTCTTTCTGAAAAGAATTTCTTCCTCAGATCCAGTCTAAACCTCCCCTGCCTCAACTTCAGACCATTGCCCCTGCTTCTGTCGTTAGTCACTAAGGAGAAGAGCCCAACACCCACAACCTTCCCTCAGGGAGTTGTAGAGAGCAATGAGTTCCCCCTTCAGCCTGCAGAAGAAACATAAGGTGACCTCCAGGCAGTATTTTCCTCATTGAAATAGGCAGCCACTTCTGCACAATACAAAACGTTACTACAAACATAAATTAGAAATCAAAATCAACAGCCATATGAATTTTGCTTATATTGTACAGATTCTTAGTGCTAGGATAACAACGATGAACTACTAGCTGCCAAGTCTATGAGTCTTACTTTCATGAACAGGCTGTTTGTGAGTTTGGCTTACAGTAAATCCGTGCGAGGAGCAATTACATCCCTGTCACATTGGTACCCGAAAGAACTTAGAGAATACATGTGAATTGCCAACAGTCTCTCAAGGGATTCAGGTAACTTACTGAAATAACACTCTCTCTTTATGCATATTTATTTCTTCTTTTAAAATCTCATTCCCTACAGCAAATACATTTAGACATATTAGTAAGTGGCTGAACCCAGAACTGTTTATTCTCCCAACTAATCCTATGGATTTTCCTGCAGTGGAATTCAGCCTTCTACCCCCCTAGGAGTAATATCCAGCTCTGCAAAATAAAGCCTCCAGCTTCCAAAGTGAATCAAATTATAAACTATTTCAGGTTTTTCTTCAGTCTTAAGTCATTGAAAGTAAAAAATAGGGAAAGAAGAGATAAAAAAATAGATTAAGGTAGGTGGACCATGCTGCATATAATTTTATATAAATAAAATTGTGGTCTCTTTAATTTATCTTCACAAAACTTCTCATTACATTGACCAACAACACTTGAATATAAAGTTAATGTCACTGGAACTATGGGCATAGATTGGTCTTTGTGAGTTAAATACAAGGACAACCTTTGAAAGGCCCTTAACTATCTGTGCTGATCTCCAGTTGCTGCTTCAGGAATTCATAAATCTCCACACCAGTCTCACATTTGTGTCTCATACTTCTACAGACATGTATGCTGCACATCCTGTGTCTTAATTCTTAGTTTTGTGTGTCTCTCAGATCCCATAGGACGTCTCAGACAACTGTGTTCTAGCAAATGACTCAAGTCATAGATCTCCATTACCTATGTTGGAGACTGACATACATGACCCACACATGATACAGAAAACGTACATGGATGTTTGCGTTTGGCCTAAAGCCCTCCACAAATAGCATCCCCCTAATTGTTGGAAAGGAGTGTAAGGACAACTGAGAAATCTGTTTCTGCCTTAAGGCTTTGGCAGTAATTGTGGGATTGAGATAGTGTGAAATAGTCTTTCTACAAATAAGAACAACCATTTGAGACTACCAGCAACTTTTCAGTCTCATTTTGCAATGAATAATGTAGATGTAATTCTGGCAAATGCTTCCAAGGATCACAGCACGGAAGAAAAAGAGAATACATTTGCTAGCATAAAAGAGAATAGACCCCCTCTGATTTACAGATTTGGGCCAAAATCCCATCCTGTTTGTGTAGTTTGATCTGGACATCAGTAATCATTCCTTTCAAAGTGATTTGGGCTTTGATTGAGAAGACATGCCAGAACTGATTAATATTTTCTATATGATCCAGTTCATTGCCTAAATTTGGATTTTGATATCAGATTAATTTTACCTAACTGGCTGCTGAATGCAGTTAGTGTTGTCCTAAGTTACCTCACTAAGTGGTCGACTATGTCTTGAGAAGGTCAGGGGTCTTCGTATATTCTGGGTCTCGTGAGTAGGTACTTGATGGGTATTTCAGCTAGACTTGGGTGTTCTGAATGGCACTACCTATTCACATGTGGATAAGAGAATAAGAAATCAGCTGAAAGCAGATTCATTCTTCAGAAGGTAACTAAGCCCTCCTACTTTAAAGCAAGATCCTTTACAAACTTCTCTTTCTTAGTCTGGATGTGCATGGAACATGGACAGATAACTTAATATTGAGAGGAAACCTGAGTGACCTGAATCCCTCCCTTAGAATGTAAAAGATAGCAATGAGTTTTCTGTATGTCAGCATTATTTATTCTTGTTTTCTCAGTGGAAAGGACTGATGTTTTAAGCAATTCCTGGATAATTATTCCTATCTTGGCAAGTTTTCAAGATAGCTTGTTTAACTACATGATGCTTACACTGGCTTTGATACAGTGACCTGTGTAGCGTTCTTTTTGACCCAGCTTAAGTGAGCAGAAGCAGTACCAACAATTACATTCCTCATTTACCTGAGAAAGCATTTTTATAAGCTGGGACAAGATAATTACATTATGTCATGATCTGAGGATTGAAGCATTAGAAATAATAAATGCTTTCTGACTCTAAAGTCCTGTGTAGACATTAATGAGATCTCCCCTCGGCCTCCTCTTCTCCAAGCTAAAGAGACCCAGCTCCCTCAGCCTTTCCTCATAAAGGAGCTGTTCTGCTTCCTTCATCATCTTTGTTGTTCTGCGCTGAACACTCTCCAGCAGCTCTGTGTCCCTCTGGAACTGAGGGGCCCAGAATTGGACACAATACTCCAGATGTGGTCTAACTAGTGCAGAACCTCTCTCAATCTGCTAACCACCCCCCTTCTGATCCCCCCCAGGATGCTGTTGGCCCTCTTGGCCACCAGAGCACATTGCTGGCTCATAGTCATCCTGCTGTCCACTAGAACACCCAGGGCCCTTTCTGCTATACTTATGCTTATCTGCTAGATTATGTGAGGCAGTGTCAAAAGCCTTAAGTCAAAGTGTACAATACTCACTGCTCTCACCAGTCAGATATGACATCATACAAAGTTACCATATTAATCAAGCATGATTTCTCCTTGATGAATGCATGCACTCGTTAGTAGGTATGTATTGCTATCAATAATAGCTCATTAATTTTGCCAATTTGAAATTTAGTGTGCTGATATTTACAGAAAATCTCATATCTACTCAAGTACAGTTGTGAAATGATATGCTACAATTCACCTTTGCAGTTAAGTGAAGGAATTCATACCACATTACTGTCTATAAATATGTGAGGGGTGGGTGTTACTGTCTATAAATATGTGAGGGGTGGGTGTCAGGAGGATGGAGCCAGGCTCTGCTCAAGGGCATCTGGTGACAGGACAAGGGGCACTGAGTGCAAGCTGGAACAGAGGAGGTTCCATCTCAGTCTCAGCAGGAACTTCTTCCAAGGGAGGGTAAGGAAGCATTGGCGCAGGCTGCCCAGGGGGGTTGTGGAGTCTCCTTCTCCAGAGACGTTCCAGACTCGCCTGGAGTGACAGGAACGTATCACCCAGGTCTGGGTGATCCTGCTGTGGCAGGAGGAATTGGATTGGATGATCTTTCAGGGTCCCTTCTGATCCCTGATGATCCCTAATGATTCTATGACGCATGCATCAACTGCATGAGAGTAAACCATATCGTATGCCTGATGCAACAGTAACAACAACTCAACGTTAATTGTCCTCATTTATTTTTAAATAAGAATCATGAGGCATAAATACTTCAGTAAGCGATGTAGAAAGTCACTACAGTAAGGTTACACAGGAATTCTATAGAGAGCATTAGTAATAAAATGACCACTCCGGATCAAATAAAGCCCTCAGCTACGCTTCATGCTTAATTATGTTCAAAGGGATTCAAAGCTGTTTGCTAGCTGTGTCTACTCTAATTTCCGAGCTGATGTTCACAGGGCGGATGAAATGCTAAGAACGAGCTCACACTGCTGAGCCGGATGACCAGCAGCAGCACCAGAAACTAAAGGAGTTTACTTTTTTGTACTGCATGTTCACCGAGGGCGGTTAGCAGGTGTATGGCTTAGCTGTCAAACAGCGTAAGTCCTTTTGGCATGCTTGCAGCAGGATGGGAGCAATGTGACTTGGAAGAAATCAGCTGACATACGGTGGAATTGTCTGTGAAAGGGAAGAGGTTGTTATTGGCTGGTTTTGTTAGATGTCTTGGGAAGAGAAAGAAAAACGTCAGTCTCTGCATGGATCCTTACAGCTCTCTGGGATGGCAAGCCATTGACAATGACAAGGTGCCATCTGTTAAGAGGCTATTCTGGACAAAAACTGGAGCTGCTGGTGGATTTTGCTGCACTGCAGTCAGCAAGCAGCATGTTTGTCTTATCAGGTGCCTGTGAATATCTGCAGGCGAGCGTGCCCTTACACAAACCAGCTTTCTGACTCAACCAGATAGCCCGAGTGGTGAATCTCTTATAATTATTTTAGGAATTCTGGCAGTCGTTCTAAAAAAAACCCCAAATAGCTGCTAAATGAGTGATCTTCACTTCTAATGTCTTCCAGCAAAAAACACATTATTTCAGCTGGGAGTACTATTAAAAAATCACAGGTCTCTCTGCTGAGAGATTATATAATTATTGCACTAATTATATGTAATAATAATAATTATTATAATAGTTACTGCATGTGAAAAAATATAGTCACACTATCCAGACAATCAATACTTTCTGTAATATTCTTGCATGAAGTTCTGATGAATTTTCTTTTAAACACACCAAACTTTCAATATTAAATTCCAAGCAAATCTATTTGCTGCACTTGTGAAATTTGAAAATAGTCAGATAAATGAAAGACATTATAGAATCACAGAATCATTAAGGATTCCACAGCAAGATCACTTGTATCAAGTCTCACAGGAACATACACAGGCAGGTCTTGAAGTCTCCAGAGAAGGAGAATGCACGACCCCTTTGGGCAGCCTGTTCCAATGCTCCATTACCCTCACCGTGAAGAAGTTCCTTCTCATCTTGATGTGGAACCTACTCTGTTCCAGTTTGCACACATTGCCTGCCCTTTGTCCTATCACCTGGTGACCTTGAGAAAAGACTGGCTCCATCCTCCTGACACTCATCCCTCACATATTTACAGACATTAGTGAGGTCAGCTCTCAGCCTCCTCTTCTCCAAGCTCAAGAGATCTAGCTCCCTCAGCCTTTCCTCATAAGGGACGGGTTATACGTCCTTCATCATCTTTGTTTGTCTATGCTGGACACCCTCCAGCAGCTCTGTATCCTTATTGAACTGAGGGGCCCAGAACTGGACACAATACTTTAGATGCAGTCTCACCAGTGCAGAGTAGAGGAGCAGAACCTCTCTTGATCTGCTAATCACACTCTCCTGATGCCCCCCAGGATGTTGTTAGCACTCTTGGCCACAAGAGCACACTGCTGGCTCAGAGTCACCCTGCTGGCCACTAGGACCCCCAGGTCCCTTTCTCCTACACTGCTCTCCAACAGGTCAGTCCCCAACCTTTACTGGTACCTGGGGTTATTCTTGCCTAAACAATCTGATGGTTTGCAGATATATCTGCATATTGCTTATTTTGTCTTACAAACCAGCCAGTTATGCTTTCTGTCTGTGTTTATTTAAGTTTCAGGGAAATCAAATTCAATACCATTTCAATACTGCCACCCCTTGTACTATAAATATGAATTAAAGAAACTTGTTTCCTACAGAAAAAGAAAATCATGCATAGACTATGCTAATGAGCTTTTTATTAGGGCAAGTTTTGCATTTAAAATATTCTGTAGACAGCAAGAATAATGATGCTACTGTAATGTAGACCACGATGCAATAAATATGACTGTGATTAGATGCTCTCTATAAGTGATGTTTTAAAGTCCTCTCAAGTCTGACTGGCACAGTACTAATACATAATAATACGCCTATGAATTTAAAATTGTGCATTGCTTCAAGACAGACTGGAATCATTGTGATCTGGAATTGTCTTTGGACTTTAAAACATCTTGGTAAACTTTCCACAGCTTTCTTTGAGTGCACCCTTTGCGTGTCTGAGTCGTGTAGTTTGTATAGACATCATAGATTCAAGAACTTCAGCAATTATATGGCCAAATCTCACATCTGTCAGCTTTAGCCAAGGTTGTTGATAGGAATTTTAGCAGACTGTGCTAAATCATGATTTGCACTGTAATTTTCTCTCTGTTGGCTTAAGATCCTCAGATAGGGGTAACAGCTGCTCCATACTGAACTTAGATGAAATACCACCCATAGATACAGTGAGAGGACTGGACCCGCAGGCAACTGGTTGGAGAGGATGACGCCATTAATAGTGATAGGAACTCTCAGAGGCCATTTTATATGACAAGTGTGATAGGATCTTCTGTGCATCAGCTGTGGATTTTCAGAATAAAATAGAAATGTCAAGATAACCTGACAATGACCTATGGCTGGTTACTTAGCTCACATTTCAAAGTCCTTCCCACCCAGTACAGGAGGGGAAGGCTGTGGACATCGCCTATGTAGACTTTAGCCAAGTCTTTGACAGTCTACAGAGGTTTCATAGAGAAGCTGGTGGCTCATGGCTTGGATGAGAGTGCTCACTCTGCAATGGGCTTGTAATAGCAATGATTCATAGAATTATAGAACCGTTAGGGATTGAAAGGGACCTAGCAAGATCATCCAGTCCAATCCCCCTGCCACAGCAGAATCACCCAGACCAAGTCACACAGGAACACAGCCAGGCAGGGCTGGAACGTCTCCAGATAAGAAGACTCCACAACTCCCCTGGGCAGCCCCTTCCAGTGCTCTGTTACCCTCCCTGGGAAGAAGTTCCTTCTGATCTTTATATGGAACCTCCTCTGTTCCCGCTAAAAACCTGTCTGAGCCCAGAGAACACTGTGCAGAACACAGAGAACTTTAGAAACCCTTCACAGAAATTCAGTTCAAGGAACCCATCCAGTCTGGAGACAGGTGCATTGCAATAAACTGCATTAAAGTGAGTCTGTACCACGACAGACGCTTTAGTCCGGAGGAAGAGGAGAAAGAGGAGGCGGGATGGCAGAGGGCGGTGTAGGCCGGGCCCGCCTCCACCCTCCTTCCCCTCAGGGCTGCGCAGCGTAAGGGCGGGGCCGCCCGCGTAACCGTCTTTCCCGCCTTCGTAACCGTCTTTCCCGCCCTCGTAACCGTCTTTCCCGCCCTTAGGCAGCTCCGCAGTTTGAAGGCAGCCGGGTCCCGTCCCGGGGGGCTCCGCAGCCCCTGTGGGGTTGAGTAGGTGTGAAAAGCGGGTTTTTGTGGCGACCATGGAGTGTTTGTGGCCTGGGATGTGGCCGTGTACAGCACAGACTGCAACCCTAACACTAGGAAACGCTGTTTCACCGTCAGGGGGTTGCAGAGGCCTGGCCCAGTCTGCCCAGAAAGGCTGTGGAGTCTCCTGCTCTGGAGAGATCCCAGACCTGCCTGGTCGTGTTCCTGTGGGATCTAACCTAAGTGATACTACTTTTCCTGGGGGTGCAGGGAAGAGGGCTGGAAAATGCCGTCTGCAGTCAGGTCAGGGAAAGGGAGAGAGGAGCTGGGTCACCACACAGAGGGGATGGAGCAGTTGGATCCATCTCATATGAAAGGGGCAGCAGCTTTCCCTGGCCTTCAAAACATCCTGCAGACTTTATGCAGAGTTCTTCTAACACCCATTAAGAGATTAATGGGGGGAATCCGGTGCTGCGGATCAACTAGAAACTGGTGCTCAGCTACAAAAATGAACCGGTTTGGATAGAAAACCTACCAATCTAAAAATGTCTACAGGCACCTGCTGGAGGGAAAGAATGATTTTGATACAGGGAAGCAGAGAATTGTGATGTCTGGCAGGGGGTTCCTGCTCTGGCAGGAGGGTTGGACTAGTAGATCTTTCTAGGTCCCTTCCAACCTCCTAACAGCCTGTGATTCTGTGATTCAGTTCCATCACGCAAAGGCAATCCGTTTGTCCACATTTGTCTTTAAAACCAATGAGGTGTTAAAAAAAATATTTAACAGTGGAAATTAGAAAATTGGGGGTAAAGAAGAGTTAAAAAGGACAAATAGAATTCAAGATGAACAGACTAAAAAACAGAATACAAGATTCTGTGAAAGAAAAGATGTCCAACTGTGACTGAAAGCAGTCACGCTGTGATTTATCAAAGGGTCTAAAGATACAGTTCGTTTTCACAGAGATTTTTGCTAAATCATACACAATAAGACCTTGTCCACTTTGGCTAAGGAGGTGTGTGTACAATTGACTAATGAGGGCTGTGTACTGAAGCACAATAACTGGACCAAAGCAGTGTCTTTTATGGTAAAGCTACAAATAAATGTTCTGCTTAGGAATATAAGGCAGGTTACACAACTTCTTCAGCAGCACAACAGTTTTCAGTGAGGTCTGAAAAACGTTTCAATCCCAAAGGTTGCTTAACATGTACGTTACAACTCAGACACCATGTTTCTCATGATCATTTTAGGTATAACAGCAGAAAAACTCCAATAATACTTAAATCTGAAAGTTCTCAGCTGCAGAACTTGTTAGAAACTTAATTCATTTATTGTTCAAGGCAAGGTTGGATGGGGCCTTGAGCAACCAACTCTAATTGAGAGGTGATGAGCCCATGGCAGGGAGACTGGAACTGGATGATCTCTAAGCTGTCTTCCAAGTGGCAGTCAGTGCAAGCTGGAATATAGGAGGTTCCATGTCAACATCAGATGGAACTTCTTCTCAGGGGGGTTAACGGAGCATTGGAACAGACTGCCCGGGGGGTTGTGGAGTCTCCTTCTCTGGAGACATTCAAGACCCCCCTGTGTATGTTCCTGTGCGCCTTGCTCTAGGTGATCCTGCTGTGGCAGGGGGATTGGACTAGATGATCTTTGAGGTCCCTTCTGATCCCTAACGATTCTATGATTCCAGTCTATGCCATTCTATGATTCTGTGATTGAGTCTATGACTGTATGATCCATCCCTCCTTCCCTCCCTCCGTGATTTTTGTGCTCTGTTCTTGGCATCCCAGGATGTGGAGGGAGCCTTCAGGCAAATGTTTGGAGCTGATCTTGAAGATCTTTTCCAACCTTGAGGTTCAATGGTTCTATGATCACTCAAGCATGGAATGGTCCTACTTAACCACTTCTAATGACTTTTACCTTATTATTCATATTTGCAGCACACATTCAAGTAGGCTGTCTTTTCTGTAGCGTGTTCCATGATGTTTTCTCTCTGGAACTGGTCTTGTGTTAAATTACTGTACTTTACCTCAACCAGAATGTTTTACAGTTGCTCTCCGATCAGTTTATGTCATTTCATTTTTGCATAAACTTTTAAAGACATTGATGTATTTCATGTTATATTATATACATTTATTAAACATACACAGTTGGGATAAGCTAGTTCGGACGTTCTTCTGCCAGCACACACTCAAGCAGTGGCACTAATAAAGACAGTGCTTTTAAGGGGAAAAACACCAGGTCTTTAAGTTGACACGCTGAATTTTAGAGAATGAGTTACCATTTAATCAGGTTTTGCTACTTATGGAGCAAACTGAAGAATCTCAGTATACTAGGATTCTAAATAAATGTGATCACACCATGTGGACTCCACAGGTACATCCTGATGATTTACAGAATCACAGAATAGTCCTGGTTGGAAAGGAGCGCCTAGATCACCGAGTCCAACCATCCCCACACCAACAGAATCCTCAGTGCTTGAGAGATTGACAAACACAAACTAACTCCCTCCCTGCTGCCACTCAAGCAGGGCATGAAGCACCATGGTTACGGGTTCTTCAACACCTCCAGGCATGGGGACTACACCACCTCATTGGGAAGGGTCTGCCAGTGCCCAACCACTCCTTCTGGAAATAGTTTCTTCCTCAGATCCAGTGGAAACCTCCCCTGCCTCAACTGCAGACCATTGCCCCTGCTTCTGTCGTTAGTCACCATGGAGAAGAGGCCAACACCCACCTTTCTACAACCTCCCTTCAGGGAGTTTAGAGGGCAGTGAGGTCTCCCCTCAGCCTCCTCCAAAACCTGCCCATCTCCCTCAGCCTCTGCTCAGATGGCTGGTTCTGTCAACCCCTCCCGAGCTTGGACCCATTTATGGACCATTATGGATCCAACCCAAAATATAGACCCATTTCAGCATCTCCATGTCTTTCCTATAGTGAAGGGCCCAGATCTGAACACAGGACTCAAGATGAGGCCTCACAAGGGCTGAGTCCAGGGGGCATGAGAGCTTCCCTTCTCTTGCTGACCACACTATTTCGATCCAGCCCAGAATCTGTTGGACTTCTTGGTCACCTGGGCACCTTGCTGGCTCCTATGAAGCCGGTTGTCTGCCAGCACCCCTAGGTCCTTTTCTGCTGGGCAGCTTTTGATGCACTCATCCCCAAGCCCGTAGCAATGCCTGGGTTCTTGATTTAAGAGTTTGTTCATTTCCCAAACCATAATTAGGTAGACTTGACCTTACTATTTCCAAATTGTTTACAGGGAAATGACTATGAAATGTCTTTCCCTTTAGTCCCTAACCTACACGTCTCATATTAGGAAAAGAGCTGTTGTTAATGGAGACATTGTTTAGCTAAAGGACAGTGCATTCATTCCAGACAAAATACGTGGTAGAATTTTAAGCAGATTTTTCACTGCCAGAGTGGATTTAAGCAGAAATATATGGATTTTTATCTTTGTCCCTTGTTCCAGTGAACGAACATAGGGCATTCACAGAATCACAGAATCACAAAATAGTTAATGCTGAAAAGGCCATCTGGTGAGACTCTTTGGCCTGGAGTTCCCTGGGTAATCTTTTCCCAGTTTACAAGTGTGGGTGGTGTTTCCCCATTTCTGGTTGGTGGGAACTACACTGGAATGCCATGATTGTCAACCATGATGGATAATGGCATATCAACTATATCCACCAGTTCCATCCAAACCCACAAGTGTATCCCACCAAGTCCCATGGACTTGTGAACCTAGACTATACATCTACAAAGGCCAAAACAGGAAGGATTGAGAACCTTCTCAGTAAAGACAGACTTGCTTAATTGCTCCCCTACACCTAGGAAGCAATCTCCAGTGAGTAATTTCATAACTAAGAGGAAAGAGTAGTAGGAAGATAGTAGGAACAAGGTAGCTCTAAATCTGACACTTACCAGCAGCTAAGAATGATAATAAAGTCTTTTTACAAAGCTAAGCAGTGCCAGAGTCTTTTAGCAGCGACTTAAATGCAAAATAACTTAAAGCCTGAAAGAAAACATAAGTGAAATTAAACACAAACAATTGCACCTTTATTTTGAAAAGTATTTGTTTGCTGGAACAGAGTGACAAATTCTAATGAATGTCCTTAATGATTTTACAGTGGGACAAATCATCTGTGAAAGCAAGGTGCTTATAAAAGACACTTGGTGTGCAGTATGAATGCTAAATGAAATCAGACATCCCTATAATCAACATCAATAAAAGTACCATAACTAATGTTACTGCTTCAAAGAGCAGTGTAATAAAATGTACCCAAAGAGAGGGTCTGTGGCCTAAAAATATTGCTCACACACACACAGAAAGATGTGCGCATATATAGCTACATAAATTTTCAGTGTTGAATAAAATGCTTGGAAGATCATCATCTTACTAATGGCTGGTAGCCTTGTAATGGCAAAAACACAGAGCAACAAGGATGAAGGAAGTAGAACAGCTCCCTTACCAGGGAAGGCTGGAGGAAATGGGTCTCTCTAGCTTGGAGAAGAGGAGGATGATGGAGCCAGGCTCTTCTCAAGCTCATCTGGTAATAGAACAAGGGGCAGCGGGTGCAATCTGGAACATAGGAGGTTCCATATAAATATCAGAAGGAACTTCTTCCCNAACTTTCAGTGGATTTGAGATGATATCCAGAAAGTAAGAAAAACTCACTCTTCATCCAAAACTGATCTCAGATGGCATGGTCACCAATCCCATAAAATTTTACAAGTGTATTATACTTCCATAGTATAGAACTGTATTTATATATTTAAATATTTAAATATTATATTTATATTTAAATATAGTGGAATTCAATAATGGCATAAAAAGGAAGAGATGAACAATAGATGAATTGTTGTTAGTTTGAGCAGAGATTTGAGCGAGTGGAGTAGTTGGAATTTTAGGAGTTATTGTGATGTGAATCAAGGAAAGAGTATATGAAAAAATATGATAACTGGGAGGCTAAAGATTGCTTCAGATGACTTCTGTATTCAATGTCTTAACAGTCCAGTGTTTTGTGGTGTGNTAGTGGAGCATTGGAACAGGCTACCCAGGGGGGTTGTGGAGTCTCCTTCTCTGGAGAGGTTCCAGACTGCCTGGCTGTGTTCTTGTGCAACTTGGTGTAGGTGATCCTGCTGCGGCAGGGGGATTGGACTGGATGATCTTTCAAGGTCCCTTCCCATCCCTGAAGATTCTGTTATTCTATGGAAAAAAAAGCACCCTTCAATAATTACAGAATAACTTTCAGTGGATTTGAGATGATATCCAGAAAGTAAGAAAAACTCACTCTTCATCCAAAACTGATCTCAGATGGCATGGTCACCAATCCCATAAAATTTTACAAATGTATTATACTTCCATAGTATAGAACTGTATTTATATATTTAAATATTTAAATATTATATTTATATTTAAATATAGTGGAATTCAATAATGGCATAAAAAGGAAGAGATGAACAATAGATGAATTGTTGTTAGTTTGAGCAGAGATTTGAGCGAGTGGAGTAGTTGGAATTTTAGGAGTTATTGTGATGTGAATCAAGGAAAGAGTATATGAAAAAATATGATAACTGGGAGGCTAAAGATTGCTTCAGATGACTTCTGTATTCAATGTCTTAACAGTCCAGTGTTTTGTGGTGTGAAACAATACTTGGAGATGGTGTGCTGATTTAGAAAATTTGATGTTATCTTGTCTCAAAATGTTCGTGGATTTGGAAAGCGGATGTGTGCTTATTTAACAAGGTACCAATTTTATTGAGTCATGAACTGGTTAAATTGCACATTTCTGAAGGAAATTTCAGAATTGCTTCACGTAGCTGGAGTGTCTTGGGTCACAAAAGTGCCCCAGCTGCTTGCCTTGGTGAGAACATTCACATAACCCGTGATGGATGCTTCTGCAAGAGTATGGGAGCTGATAGGAGTCATTGCTGCAAATACTGAGTTGTAAAGAAAGTAGAAGAAGAGTAGTCTTAGGAAAGGAGACCAGGTTATATAAAGCCTTGACTTTACTCCTGACGGGCTGAGGGTGAGAAAAAATGCTATAATTTGCCACTGACATATGTTAGCACAAATTATTTGCATCCACTGAGAAAAAAAGTAGGATAAGTAGTTCTATCTTGAGCCGTAATGGCTATGAGACGCATCCCTGCAGAGACGTGTGATAAGCACATCCTTTAATCAAAATTGTATCTAGGCCACCAAATAGCTTTAGCATTACAATAGTACCTTTAACATTAAAATTAAAGGCTTGTTGAGACAGAGGTGAGGGGGTTTTTTCCCTCGTTTCTTCAATTACATTTTTTCCTCCATAATATTCCATTCCTTGCCAGTTCAACAAATATAGAAACAAAAGCACAAACAGTGAATCCTTCATGTGTTTGTGTATTTTGCTTGAAGAAGTGTACAGCATTTGAGCATCCATGGCAGAATACTGCAGAACGGGCTTTCCGAGGGAAGTATCCTGCTGTTGGCGTCTCTCCAGGCCTTTTCAATGAAATACTCGTTTCAAATAAATTTAATTACCCCCTTTAGAGTTTTTGCTTTTGCTCATTTTGTAGAAATAATTTGGACACCTAATTAGCTCCCACTTTGTATCGCATAAAATAATTGGAACTGTTTTGTCAGGCAAAATCTTCCTTGCAAGATGAATTAACCAAATGCAAGTCACTGCTCTTAGCCCAGGAATTACACCACTTCCAACTTCATCGTCTCTTCTTCTAAGGCTGTCTGCTGTTGATCATGTGGATGCTTCTTCCTCTGCTGCTAGATACAGACACTGTTGACTTACAAATACCTCAACACAATCACAGAACCCGTCCTGAGAAGTTCAAGGAATTGATAGCTTAACACTTGTAAGACAATGAGGCCTCTAACTCATGCAGGTTATCTTTCAGGGGTTTCATAAGACCCAGCAGAGTTTACCGTGTCTAGGAAATCTGCTGTGATAACTGACATCACTAGTGGATCAAAGACTTCTCTGGAAGAAATGTGGCTGGCATGAGAAAACACTTTTTCATTTCTACTGAACAATACACACCTTTTCACTTGTATTGTGGCTGATACAGTCAGATCAGACTTTATTCATTTGGCGTTGATCATAAAATCGTAGAATCATTAAGGTTGGAAGAGAGCTGAAAGATCCTCCAGTCTAGCTGCCTACCCAACATCATCATGTCCAGTAAATCATGTTTTCAAGCACCATTCTCTTCTTATCAAATAGAAAGGAGTGTAGGTAGCAGGTTTAGATTGTGCATTGGTTTGGGAACTAACATAAATGATATCCTGGCTGTATTGAGAGAAGTAGGTTGAGGGAGGTAACCCCTCTATTCTGCTGTCATGAGAACTCATCTGAAGAACTGCATACAGTTCTGGAGCCCTCAACACAGCAAATGCATTGAATTGTTGGGACATGTCCAGAGGACGATCATGAGGATGACTGCAACACCTTTTCTACAGGGTACAGCCTGAGGGAATTGGGGCTGTTCAGCCTGGAGAAGAGGAGACTCCAGGGAAATCTTAGAGTGACCTGGAGCGGGCTACAGGAAAGCCAGGGAGGGGCTGTTTCCAAGGGCTTGGAGCGGTAGGACCGGGGGGAATGGTTTCAAGCTGGAAGAGGGGAGGTTGAGACTGGAAGTCGGGAGGAAATTCTTCACAATGAGGGTGCTGAGACACTGGACCAGGTTGCCCAGGGAGGTTGCCACTGCCCCCCAGCTCCTTAGAAGTGTTCAAGGTTAGATTGGCTGGGGACTTGAGCACCCTGGTCTAGTGAGGAGTGTNAATGGTTTCAAGCTGGAAGAGGGGAGGTTGAGACTGGAAGTCAGGAGGAAATTCTTCACAATGAGGGTGCTGAGACACTCACAGCCTGAACCAATCTAGGTATCTATGAATCTATGACTTGAACCCTTTGAGACAATCAATATTTTTGTGTGAGTGTTAAATCATTGTTGTGGAAGAAAGTATAGAAAAGCCATAATTTGCTTTGTAATTTCTATATGTGAATCTACCTTTGTACACAGACAACTGTTAAAGATCTCATTTCAACCATTTAAAGTCCTTATATGAATCAGCTGAATTTTAGCTCACACATACTGTATTTATTTTATAATGAGGAATGAAAGTATGAATGGAATGACAGGGAATAGCATCGATAGAATAAAGGTCATTACACAACAAGAAGTAAGGAGAATACGTCTCTGTAATGTGAAAATAATATTTCCAAGTGACTGCTGCATAACCAAAGTGTCCTGCCCCTGTAACTGAACACTCTCCCAGTTCCCATACTCCCAACTATTTTTCTCACCTAAAACCTAGGAGAGAAGCAGGGAATGTATAAACTTTGTTCAGGAGCAAAGCTCAGCTACTCTACTTCCACTACCACACTTGTGCAGCGTTATGCTGTTTCTGCTAAGGTCCCCTGGAGGAGCTGCAAAGTTCAGAACCTCTGCACTGTCTTAAGTGGAAGGGTTAGTTTGAATCAGATATTTCTGTAAAAAATGTTATTTCCTCACTGTCCTTTTACGTTTGATGTGCTGAGAAAGCTGTGAGAATACAACCAATGGAAGAACTGTGATAAGGGGAAATTTTACACCGATTTCCCATTCAAATATGCACAAAGCCTGAAAAAGTTAGGAAAAAAAGATCAAGGAGATGTGATAATCTACTCTGAATGGATTAAATCAGAAACCTTCAGTTGGCAGAGCTAAAGCTTAAGGTATAGGATACAAATTTAGTGGAGGAATGACAGCAAGAGACATCGTTCTGACACATACATAACCACACAGCTTTGGAAATTGTGAGGCAAATCCTTTGTCACAATGCTTTCAAAATGCCTATCATGGCAATGACAACTGAAAGACAGAGAGAGCTGCTCAGCATAGGAGAGCGATAAAGTACAATGAGAAGTGAGAATGAGAAATTGAGAGTGAGGACAAAAAAAGATGAGGGGAACAAGAAATCTTGAGGAGCAGGGAAGTAAAAGGACAAAAACGTATTGTAGCTGTAAGAAAAAAACAAGGCAAAAATGATGACAAAAATATAATCCTTCCAGTTCAGAGTTAGGTTTTATTTTACTGAGAAGTTTTTGACATTAGCTGTGAATAAAAGTTATGTAATATAACCCAAGGATTTTAAGTAACATAAGGCCTCTTTAGTGCCTTTGAGTTGAATCGTGGAGTAAGATTAGCACAGATTGCCCAGACAGGTGGAAAAAGTCCTGATACTTAGAAATGTTGAAAATCTTACTGGGCATAGTTCCGAGCAACCTCTTCAAGCTAACTCTATTTCAGTGGGGGAGTCAAACTAGGCAGTCTCCAAACGCCCTTGCCAATCTCAACCATTCTGTGCTTCTCTCAAAATCCGACCACGTAAAGGTGAGAGAAACAAGAACTGCTAAAATCTGCCTTAGGATATTGTTCCCAGTGAATTATTGGTAGAGTCTTACATCTGGGCAAGAACAACCCCAGGGACCAGTATAGGCTGGGGACTAACCTGTTGGAGAGCAGTGTAGGAGAAAGGGATGTGAAGGTCCTAGTGGACAGCAGGATGAGTATGAGCCAGCAATGTGCTCTTGTGGCCAAGAGGGCCAACAGCATCCTGGGGGGGGGTGGGGGGCGAGGTTCGAGAGAGGTTCTTCTCCCCCTCTACTCTGCACTAGTGAGACCACATCTGGAGTATTGTGTCCAGTTCTGGGCCCCTCAGTTCAAGGACACAGACTCCAGCATAGAGCAATGGAGAAGGGTGGAGATGTTCCAGACCCACCTGGATGAGTTCCTGTGCGACTTGGATCTAGGTGATCCTGCTATGGTAGGGGGATTGGACTAGATGATCTTTCGAGGTCCCTTCCCATCCCTAATGATTCTGTGATTATAATTAAGAACTTACAAGCAAGAAGTAATAGCTGTACTTTGCTCTGTAGAAATTTTTAATATGAAATAAAAATGGGCTTTTTACTGCAGCTGTCATAAATTATATCACCTTTCTGCAAGACAGACTGGTGCTTATTAAAAGCGCAGTTAGTTACTGCTTCCAATCATATTTCTTAGCTCATAAACGTAAGGAAGTGATTCTTACCGCATGAATAAATAATTACTCTTTCTATTTGAGAGGATGTGGCAGACAAGAGATTTTAGTTTTTGCAAATTTTTCTTTTCCTGATATATTTTATTTTTGTTTTGAATCGTAGTTGTGAAAGAAAACCCACTAAGATATATAAAACTGTGAGGCAAACATTTCTGATTTATCATTTTTGAGCTGGTTCTGATATTGATGTGATACTTTATCCATTCTTACTTTATCCATTCTTGGTACTTTAATCCATTCTTACATAAAATACATGCATGATGCCATAAGTGTGGGGGATAAGTTACTTAAAAATTCATAACAAATATAAATCCTCAATAAGTATCTATTTTACCACCATTGGACTTAAGGAACAACCGCAATTATAATAGAAAAATGATCTTATCTCTGATCATTCAGATTAGTTTCACTTAGCAAAAGATTACTGTTAAAACAGAGGTTCTATTTTCCTCTTAGATGCTAAATATTTGTCTGTAGACATTGACAGAAATGCTCTGGTCCAAAAAAAAATCCTCGTTAGTTTTAACAAAGTAATTTAGTTCTCATCAGATGTTGGCATTTTGTCCTTAGAAAAACTTGGGGCTGCTCATGACAGGGCACAAATATACACACAAAATATCTGCCGTGATATATGATACCCTTACCTCTAAATCTGATCTCATGCACATTAGTTTAGTTGTCTGTAGAAGAGCACAGGTATCAGGAATCGTATTAAAAATGCAGTTTTATTTGGAGAGCACTACAGGCAGGAGTGCTGTGTACTTTCTAACCTATGATTAATTACAGTCTGTGTTAGTACAGCTTCTCAGGATAATCTTCTACCATAAATTTTTGCTATCCTCCCCAAANAAAACCCCACATCCCATTATCTAGTCAGGAAACATTTCAGCCTATGCTACATGGGGAATGTGTGTATGTTGTTAAATTAACACAAGCTTTTTAAAAAAGAAATCAATATACTTGTATGGAGAAGAGGAGGCTGAGGGGTGACCTCATTCCTGTCTCTAAATCTGTGAGGGGTGGGTGTCAGGAGGATGGAGCCAGGCTCTGCTCAAGGGCATCTGGGGACAGGACAAGGGGCACTGGGTGCCAGCTGGAAAAGAGGAAGTTCCAAATAAATATCAGAAGTAACTTCTTCACAGTGAGGGTACTGGAGCACTGGCCCAGGCTGCCCAGGGGGGTTGTGGAGTCTCCTTCTCTAGAGACGTCCCAGACCTGCCTGGGTATGTTCCTGTGAGGCTTGGTCTGGGTGATCCTGCTGTGGCATTTGACTAGGTGACCTTTCTAGGTCCCTTCAGGTCCTAATGATTCTATGATTCTATGAAGTTGCCTCCATTCCCAGAGGTATTTAAAGGACATACAGATGTGATTCATGGGGACATGGTTTAGCCATGACTTGGCAGTTGTGGGCTAATCATTGCACTTGATAATCTTGAAGGTCTGTTTCAGTCCAAGTACATCTGTGATTCTGAAACAAGGAAGAATATGTCTGTGCCAAATCAGCACACAACTGATGAAGTTTTCAAAGAGAAATGTTACTCCTTTTTCTTCCCTGACACTGCGAATACTAATTTTCCAGTCTTAAAGACAATTAAAATTGAAATAATCCATTCAAGGTGATATTTTCTTAGTGAAGTTTTATTTATGGAACCTTTTAAAATTGATGAAATTAAATCCCATCAGAATTATGACCTTCACTCAAATTTATTTATTTAATATTTGCATATTATCTGCAAAAATCCGATATCAGCTATGGCACAGAAGAGATCCTTTATTATCAAATCCTGACTAGCACAGGTTATATTCTGATAGTTACGATAGGAACAAATATTAAAGATGTTTGTGCCAAACCTGTAACTAAATTCCTTTGCTATCTCTTTCTAGTTCCCCTCTCTTGTGTTTGCAATGAACGATGGAAGATTGGTGAGGATGGAATTAGGGATATGGAAAAGTGGTAACTGAAGTGAAAACCATAGGTCCTAATCAGAATGTTTCTCTTACTCCATAGCAGATGAAGGATGGCACTCATTAGATGAAAAGAGTTCCATTGGCAGTTGATCAATCCACCCTGTGTGAGCGAGCAGAAAAGTCTCTGAGACTGAGTAGCTCTCTCTGGCAGATGCCCAAGAGGAAAGTGGCATTTCCTACTGTCTTGGTGACCATCTGGATATTTGAAGTCATCCTCAAGCTCTTTCTTCACATAAAAATAACTAATGAAATAAACACACC
Source organism: Upupa epops (assembly GCA_013397515.1). Taxonomy (NCBI): domain Eukaryota; kingdom Metazoa; phylum Chordata; class Aves; order Bucerotiformes; family Upupidae; genus Upupa; species Upupa epops. Next base: position 86,524 of record VZRI01012043.1, on the reverse strand, counting down.
GAGTAAAGAATTTCTTCAGACAACTTGTTTTTCCATGTAATTTCCAGAAATAAGCATTTCCAATCAACCAAATTTGCACAATATTATATCCTAGGATACTTCATACCTTCAGCCTCGTGGAACAGATCATTCAGTCCTGTATGGTGCAACATATTCTTACCAGTATTTTTTACAATCTGAACTGGGAAAAATACACACAAAATAATATTCCAGTTCCCTGAGTCCTTGCTGACTACTTTGGAGGCTGCCAGTTGCTGGCTCCTGGTCATCTTGCTGTCCATCTGGACCCCCAGGTCCCTATTTCTCCTATGCTGCTCTCTAACAGGCCAGTCCCCAACCTATACTGGTCCCTCAGGTTGCTGTTGCCCACATGCTAGACTCTATGCTGCCCTTGTTGAATTTCATATGTACTCAGAACATTTTGGAACAGCAAGCACCAGGATTGTGCTGATGCCATAGTCCTTTAATTACCTCAAGATTCATTCATGATTAGATCATGAGTGAAAATGAGACTCATAACTTTAGGCTAGCTAAGCCTATTTCTTTCCTGTGTTGTTTCATACCAGTCAATGCAAGAGGATTACCAGTCTGCCTTCAGCAGAAATACATCACTAGAAAACCCATGCCAAGCCAGGTATGAAATGCCAGCAGTTCTCTGGGGATATGCGCACGCCTGCTCTCGTTACCTCATGTTCATGCAGAACAGTCAGCATCTCAGTTTCCTGAGCAGTACATTTGTTCATATGGAGAGAAAAGAGTTATATATATATGTATATATCCCGTTCATACTTCTTAGAAATAACTGGAACAATAAAGAACAAGTTAGAATGAGAAAATAAGGACACACATAAAGTTTCAAGAAGCTGTTGCTATGCAGAAGAAGACATAGGAGCATGGAAACGGAGGATGTGCAGAGCATGGCCTTGTGACAAGCTATGTTTTGCTAGAGAATACGTCCATTTAGTCGATTTTTAAGATCTGCTGCAATATTTCTGAAGTAAAGTATTTTGGGATAAATGTTTGGTGCTATTTATTAACTGATTTATTTTCAAATTTGGGTTTTGTTTCGATTTGCTTTTTCATTTTATGCGATTCTTCCAGTGCTAAACTTCACTCTGGAATTTAGTATGGAAAGGAAACTGACATTCAGTGAGCTCGTTTAAAACACGTATCTTGAAAAAAGGAAGTATTTGATCTGAAATACTGTAATCTGAAAGCTTTGAGATACTAGGAATCATATGCCATTCACTTTATGTAGTAAGACAGGTGAGAAGAGCTAATGATTCCACATAAATAGCGTGATGCCGCTCTTCACTGATAGTGCTCCATATCAAATAAAAGATTATGTGTTTCTTGCTTAAAAAATAAAAAAGGAAGAAAAAAGATTTCACCCTGATGATCTTCTGTTCTCTTCAGGCTGGACAAATAATACTCTCTGTAGATACAGGCCATCCTCTTTTATTATTTATTTATTTTTATAACAGTGTTTCATCCCAACAAAACCTATAGAAAAATATCCCTCTGTGCTAGTCTGGACATATATCCAATTTTTTCAGTTCTTACCATTTTAATTTATGTTTCTTATTTTACATTTGAGTAGACTTTGACAAATGACCATGTGGAAAAAGGCTTTATGCATTGGAACAGGCTGCCCAGGGCATCTCCTTCTCTGGAGACGTTCCAGCCCCGCCTGGCTGTGTTCCTGTGCCACTTGGTCTGGGTGATCCTGCTGTGGCAGGGGGATTGGACTGTATTGGACAAGGTTCTTTCCGATCCCTAATGATTCTATGTTTCTACTGCTTGGGATAAAGTTCCCAATCCCAGAATAGAAGTAACCATTAAGACTGGCGAAGACAAGAGAGGAAAATGAGAACTAAGATGATACAGGCTGACAAAACCAGAGATTGCATTTACAGAAATATGTGAATGAATTCAAACAAAAAACGACCCAAACCCAAAGCTGTAGGATGAGAATCCTTGTAACTGCACTCAAATGTTCTTGTAATAGTTTTTAAGTGACTGATAAGCAGGCGGGGTAGGATGGAGTCATGGAAAAACCTAAAAAATTACCTATCTTTCCCATTGGTAATTGAGATAATGGAAAAGTTGTTAGTTATCCAAGTAGGATTTGGCTTTTTTTGGGTTTTGTTGTTCTGCTTTTGGTTGGGGTTTTTTAAATGAAAGAAATTAAAAAGCAGGTGGGAAAACAGTAATTACTTTTGATAAAGTTTTAGATCCTGGGCTTTCATTGTTTGGTTTGTTTTTACCTGTGGGCACATTGCTGGCATTGTTATCCCAGGAAACTATGACTATACTACTATGTGTGAAGAAGCAGACCTCTCGGCAGACTTGTGCTGCTGCTTTTATACTAATGTAAAGGACAGGTGTCAGGAGGAAGGAGCCAGGCTCTGCTCAGTGGCACCACGCTAGGACAAGGGGCTCTGGGTGTCAGCTGGGACAGAGGAGGTTCCACATGAAGAAGAGCAGAAACTTCTTCCTGCTGAGGGTGACAGAGCCTGGAAGAGGCTGCCAGGGAGCTTGTGGAATATCCTTCTCTGCAGACATTTAAAACCTGCCTGGAAAGTTCCTGTGTGACTGGCTCTAGGGGATGCTACACTGGCAGGTGGATTGGACTGGATGATCTTTCAAGGTCCCTTCCAATCCCTAAGAGTCTGTGTGTGATTCTGTGTAATATCTTTCCAGTCTCAGTGCTAGTGATTCCAAATGTGTAAGATGATAATGAGAAACTGTAGAAATTAATTTAAAAGCCTATAAAACTCTATTTATGCACATAAGAATATGAATTTTTTAATGAAGTGATCGGGAAGCAGCAGAACTAGTGATAAATTTTATGTTCTGCCATAAAAATGCTAATCTCAGACTTTCACTAAAAAATAAAATGTTGATTTCTATTTCTGATTGAAATTGTGGCATTACAGCACTGAACTTACCAATAGTAAGAAGATTCCTGCTACACTGTACAGCAGTGCAGTTGAAAGTGTTGACATTTGAATAAAGAGAATAAAATAGATGAAATATTTTTAATCAGTCATTAAAACCTTGAGATTTCTATGTCAGTTTCATATTCTACGGGTAGAATATGAAGACATTTCCAAGGGCTTATTGTGGTAGGACCAGGGGGAATGGTTTCAAGCTGGAAGAGGGGAGGTTTCGACTGGAAGTCAGGAGGAAGTTCTTCACCATGAGTGTGCTGAGACACTGGACCAGGTTGCTCATGATTGCCCACCAGCAACCTGGAAGTGTTCAAGGCCAGATTGGCTGGGCCCTTGAGCACCCTGGTCTAGTGGGGGGTGTCCCTGCTCATGGCAGGGGCATTGGAACTGGATGATCTTGAAGGTCCTTCCAACCTGAACTATTCTATCAATCCATGAATCTATGTCAGAAGAATAAGAACTGAATCCTGCTATCACCTGTAAAGCTAACATCACATCTAGAGCTGCATATAGGCTTGTTTCTATAAATCTGCTTCAGATATCTAACATTATCATAATGTGTTGAATCAATAACTTGTATCTGCTTCCTTGAAATGCTGTTTTGACTGCCCGTTAATACCCACACAAACAAAAGTGTGTCAAGTAAATACTAGCGAATGAGATCCCAACAGACTCTGAATTTGATCTAAGAAGATGAAATGCTATTGTCAGTGTTGAACAAGGCATGTTTCTAGAAGGTATCCTTTCATGTGTTGTTCTTGGGACGGTGCTCACAAGTTGTTGATGAGCTTCTCTTTCTGAGAGATGTGAAATTTGAAGGAACAGGTAACAGAAAATCCAGGCAATCTTTCAGAGACATAAGGTGTCTGAAACAAAGGGGATAGAAAACAGAAGGAGAAAACTTCAAGCCGAATGCAGGCTGGGAACAAATATTGTGAGCTGATCTTTATTATATTAATTAACAAAGTGCAGAGAGAAAATAGGAGTTAGCACTATGGCACCAGGGGGAGAGTTAACAAGGGGGGCAGTGATAAGGTCATTAGCTCATGTGCTATAGGGAGAAGACACAAATGCTTACTGTCTGTGAAACAGCGATGCATCAGCAGGAGCTGAAATGCAAGGCAACTTTCAGGGGGCCATAAAACTAATGTTCTGAGAGTTCAATTTTTGTGTAGAGAAGCGTATAACACAAGCCTGTTTTTCCATCATTGTCTGGTTACTCAGGAGCATGAGCAAACACCTTTGCGTTGACTATGGAATAGAAACAAGATTTCTAAGCTCAGTTTTTATGCAGTGAGCATATCACAGCATTACCATGTAATGAGATTCCATACAACAGATGGTTCTATATTTCACAGGGAATATATTGTCTCCACCAAATTACTACAAGTTACTCTCAAAACAAGTTTATCTGGCATTAATGAAGCTGATTTAGTATATTTTGTATTTACACTCGTTTTGGAAGACTCAACAGATTTAAATGTCTGAGTCATATATAAGTCAAAGTGTTAAAACATTATGATCTGCCCTGGGTGATAAAGCCGAAGCAGTTTACAAAGTAAATGACATCTACAGACACTCTAGTAGTCAGCTAATACTAGGAACATATATGGGGTCACGGCATCATTTCCCGGAATATGAAACAGTAGCACAAAGTTCCCTTGAAAACCACAATCAGCTGTTTACTAGTGCCAGAACAGTCTATACCAATGTGACTTTGTTTATTCCAGAAGTGCCTTTGTTCTGTACAAGTCCTGCATAACGTTACTTGACAATGAAGAACTTAATATTTTGCCTAACTACCGCTACAGAGCTTGCAAATCAAAGCCCTTCGCTCTTGAAAAATGAAAGAAAAGCAATGTGAATGATTCTGTTCTAATGAAGTGCAGGGCTTCTCTTGAGAATAAAAATATGATAATTCATATAACTGAACCATTCCACGTAAAGTGTCAGCTATTCAAATTAAAGAAGTAACTAATGAATAACTGCATGCAAGATTGCATGGTGATTAGCAGTACAATATTTAATATCAACTGATGTTATCAATCATTTCCCACTGTAATTACCCAAGGTGTTGAATAGAAAATTGCTTTTAAAGTACATTTCAATACATGAAGTATTAATTATTGCAAGTAACTTGTAAAGCAGAAGTAGGCAGAAAAGTTTTCCAACCATAGGCACATTTTTCAGATGTTCTTTTTCTGTACTTTAATGAAACAAAGATTTCTCACATGAAAGTGAGTGAGAAATACAGAACAAAACAGCTCATAAGCTCACCAGACAACCTCACTAGGCAACTGGCCCACAGTGACATGGCCTAAACAGCACAGTTGAGACATTACAAGTACATTGCCCTTATCTTTATATTTCATAGATTCCTAGAAGGATTCAGGTTGGAAGGGACCTTAAAGATCATCTAGTTCCAGTCCCCTGCCATGAGCAAGGAAGCCCCCCCACTAGACCAGGTAGTTCAAGGCTAGATTGTTCAACAGCACAGTTGAGCTGTTACAGGTACATTGCTCTTATTTTTATATTTAAACACATTAAAAAGTTGATATTATGATCTCATCTAAAACAATTAATTTATTTAGAGAATCCCTGATAATGCTGTTCTCTCATTGCATAATCCCAATACATTCACTGCATGCTAACAGAAGACGAAATATCATATCTGCAGTGACATAATTAGTAAAATTAAGTAATTTTCTTAGAATCGGTGGAATTATACTGATAGAAGACTGTATGACCTCACTTAGTTTTGCCTTTTGTAGTTGTTCCATTTGACAGTTAGTCATTAATTAGAGATGGGGCTTGAATCTGAGTTTCTTTTATCTCAGGTATATGTAAGTGACCACTAGAAGATTTCTCACATGGAACTGGAAATGTAATGGCAGTTCTGTTTCTCTGGCTTTGAATAGAAATTTCATCCTGGAGCTAAGACATTTTTCAGAACATACATAAAAGCCAAACAGTGTTGTTTAATTTGGATATTTGACAGTGATTTCTAGAGAAGTCATTTTCTAGAGATTTTATATTAGCAGGAGGTAGGTGTGAAGGGAGGAAGAAACCTGCGTATCAGTTGAAAACTGCTGATTAATTTGCATTTCATTGCATTTTACAGGGTATGAAAGTTAATTTGACTCTATGTCTTTGCAATGTGCTATTTGTCTCTCAAACTAATTTACTTTTTTAATTGCTGTCACAGAATCATTGAATAGTTGAGGTTGGAAGGGACCTCTGGAGATCAACTTGCCAACGCAAATATGTCCCTGTGTTCTAGTAGGGCCATCTAGAGCCACTTGCCTGGAACTTTGACCAGATGGTCCATTTTTACACATATTTCTTCATATATTTTTGAATTCTCTACTTCACAATAAATGCAGGTGGTGGATTTCTTTAAGTGTTTGGTTTGGTGGATGTTTTTCTTCTTCATCTAATTCTTAGGAATCAGGAATTAAAGGTATGAAAGTGGAAGAAAATTCATGCTTGCCTATGGTTTGTTAGATTTCTTTTAAAAATCTGGAAATGCAGCTATAGGAAGGGAAGGGATATTAATCCTGCCTTCAAATCATTTGTAAGAGGAGAGATAAGTTGTCCTGTATTTCTTACATGACCCCTGGAGAGGACAAATAGATTTTCAGAACAGGAGCTTAACACACAAATTGTTATCGAAGCTTTTCTCTTTCTTTATGCACTACAGCAATACTTTAAGGATGCTACCTCTAACATGCAGATATCAATTTGGTTCTTAAATTAGGAGAGATTAAATACAAGGAGACTACAGTGATCTAAGATGGCACATTGATAGACCTGTGGCATATTCCAAGCTGGAAGGGACCTCCA
>VZRI01012043.1:62573-79680 GCA_013397515.1 Upupa epops | reverse complement strand
TTTCTCATCTCCAGCCTCAATCTCTCCTTTCCTGGCTGGAACCCATATGCTCCTTCCATATGTCCTCTCCATACAGACTTGGAAATAGACTTTCCCTTGCCTTCATGGAGCCCCCTCAGGTACTGGAAGGTCAAGAGAAGTTGTCCCAGAAGGCTTCTCTAGGTGAAACAGCCTCAACTCTCTCAGCCTGTCCTCACAGGAGAGATGCTACATTCCCCTGATCACTTTGGTGGCCTCCTCCAGATGCTCTTCAATCTGTCTGCATCTTTCTTGTGCTAGGGGCTCCAGACCCAAGACTATCCAACTTTCTTGCTTAGAAGTATCATCTGCAGGCATCAACTAAACTTGTTCACTACAGCAAGTCATGCTCTAGTAGATCAACAGTAGTTTTATCCTGGGAGAAAACAGCAGTCTGACAGATTCTGCTATGCTCATTCACACAAACCAAAGCAGAAAGAAACAATCAAAAGGGAAAAACAAGCACCAAAAGCAACAGGAAAAATAAGGCAGTATACCTTGCTTCTTGTCTGTAGTATATTACGCTGGTCTCTTTATAGTACCTTTGTCTTGGAGGTGGCTAAAGAGAGGAATCAAAAGGAACTATGAGTGAATATTAGACTGGATGATCAGTGATCCAGTGTTTCAGTAACAACTTAACCCTTGGTCTTCTAGTAGACAAACAGACATCAAACTGAATGTGGTTGCAAGGACCTGGTCATAATGACAAGAGGACCACCTTTCACATCTACCATGATCCAGAGTAGGACTCTTGAAACCTTTGCTGCCCATATAATAGCTGTAGTATGTACAAGTTATTAAACAGATCCATCGCAAATACATCTGAAATAAGTTCAGCTTTGGAATGCACTCCTCAGTTTTAAACAAATGTCAGCTGTGAATTAAAATACCTGCAAGAGGTAGGGAGATGCTGGAGTCCTTTTGAGAATCAGGACCTCCTGTTTTCTGTGGGCTGATCAAAGAGAGACAAATAGCACCCTGCTGATCAGTGATTCCTCTTCTGGATTCTGATAAGCATCTCCTTGAAAACTAATGAAAAAACTAAAAGAGTTTTTCTTGTCCTAAATTTACTCTTCATCACGTTAGAGTGAATGCCCAGACTAATTCTGAAACAGATAAATGATCTTTGCATGAATGTGGTGCGACTGTGTTGGTAAATCTTGTGCTGCTGTATCCTTGAGTTATGTTTCAGAGCATAACAAATGAAAATTGCATTACCCAGCTTTCTAAAAATATGTATGACAGGGGATTCTTTTCCAATACCTGCCAAGCTGTCCTACAGCTTCCTCCCTTGCCGCTACTACAAACTTTGTTTTTTGTTAGTTGGAAATGTTCTAAAAGTTCGTGCCCATCATTCCACCTCCAGGCCTTTTTAGCTCTTTACCTCAGGCTCTCTTGTAGCGCTGACAGTCTCAGCAGACTTTTCTTACAAAATCCCAGTATTATCAGAGTTTTAAATTAAAATCTGAGGGTTTTTTTAGATTATTTCGGTCTTTTTTCTTCTTTTTTATTTTTCTCCTTTTCACCCCAAGTAATTTCAGTGAGCTGATTTACAGTGCAGCTCTGCTAACAGTCATAGAATCATAGAATCATTGGGGATCAGAAGGTACCTAGAAAGATCATCTGGTCCTATACCCCTGCCACAACAGGATCACCTGGACCAAGTTGCACAGGAGCACAGCCAAGTGGGTCAGCATTGTCTCCAGAGAAGGAGACTCCACAATCCCTCTGGGCAGCCTTTTCCAATGCNGAAGTGGGCACTGTACTCCAGATATGGTCTGACTAGAGCAGAGTAGAGGGTGAGAAGAACTTCTCTCTATCTACTAATCACCCCCATTCTGATGCCCTCCAGGATGCTCTTGGCCAGAAGAGCACATTCCTGGCTCAGAGTCTTCCTGCTGTCCACCAGGTCCCTTTCTCTTACAGTGCTCTCCTGTCAACACATCTAAGGCAGCAGCAACCTATGGTATTTTAATGAAAGTGACCGTCCAGGGAGGAGGCAAAACAGTGCCTCTGAGATAGTATTTTTGCTAGAGGAAGTATATCATTGAAAATCACTCTGCATTAAAGCCCTAGGCTTAAGATAATGTAGTGGTGCTGAATGAATGCTTCTGAGTGAGCATATGCAAACGATCTGCTCTGGTACGTGAGGGATTGCTTTATGGTTTGCAGTGTAATGCACACACATTCAGTTCCAATCAGTTCACTGTTTGTAAACTGAAAACCAATGTAAAACCAAACAAAAAACACCCCAAAAACATAGCCTTTAGTAGTAATTCTTCTTTCTTTCCGAAGAAATCCTCAGGGTGAACTGTCAGCTTCGATTGCGATCTTCATAAAAAAGAACAATTGAGAGGAATCAGGTCTCACAGTATTTACCACGACATTGTAAACTCGTATCACGGAATTACTTTGATTTATGTTTGTAGTATGGATAGAAATACCAAAGAGACCGTACAATGAGATTGCAGCAGAGTGTAGCCTCTGAATGTAGTCTCTCTACTCGGAAGATTTGCTCAAGAGGGCCATCATCCTACTCTAACGGAAGTTAGTAATTTGCCTGCTGCGCATTGAGTCACCTAATTGTTGTTGATGTTGGTGTAATTGGCTATGATAAAAGCAGTAAAATGGACTAAACTAGATTTTCAGAGCTATAGCATTATATCCTCATTAAATTAAGAGTTGATCAGTGAATTCAATCTGATTGGCTATTAAGACATTTCCCAATGTTAATCCTTCACCATAAACCATGTTTTCCATCATGTAGGAGACCACCCTGATACATAAATATGTGTAATGCAACAAGAGGAGAGCTGTAGGAAGCCTTATCACCCCAACGCATCCCTTCTTTACCATTTACTGACTTCTCTCTTCATAATTTTGGCTTTTTATAGCCCATTTCGAAATGGAACAGCTTGTAAGTCTGATGCTTACAGCAAAGCAGTGGGAAAAAGGAAGGCACAAATTCTGTTAGGTGTTTGAATAATTCAAGGAGCAACTGTTTGTTACTAAATGGGCCTCTCTGTGCTTTGATTTCCATATTTGTAAAATCATAATTCCTCTGCTTGTAAGGTGTGTTCCAAATGTAAAACAGGACATTTCCTTAGTGCCTGTTACGTGAAGAACCTGAAATGCCATTCAAACCCTTAATAAAAGGTTTCGATGCTAAATAAGAACAGCTTTGTGCTCCTAAGGTGAGAGAGAGAGAGAGAGAGAGAGATGATGTCGTGGTGTTAGTTATTCAGAGTGATTCCTTCATAGCAAACATTAAATATTGCAATAAGGTGGGATGAGAGGTAGAAAAAACTGTGAGAAGTGTATAAAAATAGCCAGAATGCTACAGAAATGACTACAGTTTGTATGGGGAAGACCTCCGTGGTCATAACAAATAAGCAAATGGTCTGGAATAACAGCCAAGGAGAAGTTCAAGAACCATCTGCATATGAAACGTGCTCTTATGACGAGGAGGGCAAACAGCATCCTGGGGGGGATGAGAAGGGGAGTGGTTAGCACATCAAGGGAGGTTCTTCTCCCCCTCTGCTCTGCATTAGAGAGATCACATCTGGAGTACTGTGTCTAGTTCTGGGCCCCTCAGTTCCAGAAGGACACAGAGCTGCTGGAGAGTGTCTAGCGTAGAGCAACAAAGATGATGAAGGAAGTAGACCTCTCTTCTGAAGAAATGCTGAGGGAGCTGTGTCTCTTAAGCTTGGAGAAGAGGAGGCTCACTGGGGACCTCATTCCTGTCTCTAAATAGGTGAGGATTGGGTGTCAGGAGCATGGAGCCAGGCTCTTCTTGAGGTCATCTGGTGATAGGACAAGGGGCACTGGCAGGAACTTCTTCACAGGCAGGATACTGGAGCATTGGACCAGGCTGCCTAGGGAGGGTTGTGGAGTCTCCTTCTCTGGAGAGGTTCCAGCCCCGCCTGGCTGTGTTCCTGTGCAACTTGGTCTAGGTGATCCTGCTGTGGCAGGGGGATTGGATTGGAGGATCTTTCAAGGTCCCTTCCGATCTCTAATATTTCTAAGAAAATCCTCTTACTGGATGTAGGGAGAAAATGCTTAGAAAAAAATAAGACATTCAGATTCTGACAATTGAATATTGAGCATCATTTTCCAGTTTTGTGTGCAAGAATAAAAAGCTGGTATGAAAAATAAACCAGATAAAATTGTCTTTAAAATTAGATTACTTTAAAAGTACCATTTTGTGGCAGCATTCTATCGAAATAAAAAACAAAACTATAGAGAAAATCCTATAATCTGCATAATCTAGCTACAGGACTGTGGTAGTCCACTCAATGTCTCAGTCTTTTTTATTTCTTTCATTACATATTTTCATTATTAACGATAATTTTTGAGTTTGTGTTTTTCAATCAATCAGTTTGTGGAGGGGTGGCCTCTCCTCCTTGGTGCCTGCTGACAGAAGCAGGGGGCAATGATATGAAACTGAGGCAAGGGAGGGTCAGACTGGCTCTGAGGCAGAGATTCTCTGCAGCCAGAGTGGTTGGGCACTGGCAGGGCCTTCCCAGGGAGGTGGTGGAGTCCCCCTGCCTGGAGGTGTTGAAGAACCCTGTAGCCATGGTGCTTCCTGCCCTGCTCGAGTGGCAGCAGGGAGGGGGTCAGGTTGTGTCTGTCAGTCTCTCAGGGATTGAGGTTTTTGTTGGTGTGGAGATGGTTGGGCTCGGGGATCTAGAAGCTCCTTTCCAACCAGGATTATTTTATGATTCTTCATTCTTACTAAATGAAGGATTTACTGAGTTTTGCTTACAAAATTGGGACTACTACTCATTTTTTTTTTTTCTAATTCCTTTGTTTTGATGACATTTCTGTATGTGTTTGCAAAACCCAGTGAGCTTGTACATAAAGATTTCAAGCATTTCTTGTTGTCTCTGCACTTTACCTACAATATTATAGGGACAAAAGTACTACAGAAAGAATTCTACATGGAGTCCTCCTTTAATTACTAGAAAAGTGAAACTCATTCACCTGGGATTTGGCAGGCGCTTGCAGGAGGGCCTGCTGAATCAACATTGAATTTATACTGCTCTCTTTTCCTTGGAGATTTACTCTCTTAACTAATCTCACTGAAGTGTTCATTCAATACTACTTGCAACGGAATGAAAGATGTTTATATAATTACAGTTACCATTTTCTCTATGAGTCGTCAAATTGCTCCTCTTATAACATCTGCAGTCTTACTTAAAATGCAGTGGAATGTTGCAGATAGCTCAGTCATTATCCCAAGGAACTTCTTCCCACTGAGGGTATCAGAGCACTGGAACAGAGTGCCCAGGGGGGTTGTGGAGTGTCCTTCTCTGGAGATGTTCCAGACCCGCCTGGCTGTGTTCCTGTGCAACTTGGTCTGGGTGATCCTGCTGTGGCAGGGGGATTGGACTGGATGATCTTTCGAGGTCCCTTCCAATCCCTAAGGATTCTGTGATTGACCATATGGAGTAATTATTACGTGAAGGAATCTGTGACCTTCATATTTCATGAACTTTTCTTCTTTACACTTTTGACTGCAATCAGTTACCTGTATGTAATAGCTTTTCTTTACTAGAAAATAACAAGTTGAATTGGCATAATGAAGAGTAGACATTTTGTTGCTCGTGTCAGTGAATATTATTTCAAGAATTAATTAGGGTTTCAACAGCTAGGTGTCTAGTTTACTGCGTATGGTTTTGGGAGGAAATGTACTTTACGTGATTTTTATTAAACAAACAACTTTTCATTCAGTGTTGTTGTGAACTATTGAGATTTTCAGCATCAAAAGAGAGGATCACAAAATCGAAAGAGAGGATCACAAAAAGGTTGGAAAGGACCTCCAAAATACCCAAGCCCAACAGTCTCCACACCACAATCAGCCTTAATCCCTGAGAGACTGACAGACACAACCTGACCCCCTCCCTGCTGCCACTCGAGCAGGGTGGGAAGCACCATGGCTACACGGTTCTTCAACACCTCCAGGCAGGGGGACTCCAGCACCTCCCTGGGAAGGCCCTGCCAGTGCCCAACCACTCTGGCTGCAAAGAATCTCTGCCTCAGAGCCAGTCTGACCCTCCCCTGCCCCAGTTTCAGACCGTTGCCCCTGCTTTTGTCAGCAGTTAGCAAGGAGAAGAGGCCAATACCCACCTCTCTAGACAGACAGCAAAAAGCCATCATTCTTTCAGCACCACTACAGGGATCATCATCTCAGTCTCTAAATTATGCAAAGACCTGTCACTTGAGCACTGCAAAGATGACCAGAAACCAAATACAATCAACTATGTAGGGTAAAAAAAAGCATCAAGAGGAAAAGTGGATTTAATGATAATGTCTGTGGAGATAAAGCCTCTTCTGCGTGATTATTGCAGATCCATCTGACTGCAGCAATAAATAACAACCATTAGTAAAATAATATAAATGCTAGACCATACCAGTTAGGTGCTTACTGTGCACTTCCATAGCAAAAAAAAGTACTTAATATACATAAATTATAAAGTAAATGCGTGTTTGACATCATTTGGTCCTTTTCCTTTGAAATCTGCACTTAAATGTTAATATCAGATTGCATAACGAGCGTAACAAAAAGGGCACCCGCAACAAAGATGAAAGAACATAAAAGGCCTGAAGTTGACAGTGTAACTACAAAATTTGATAGAGCACAGCGGTTATAGAAACATAAAACATGTTGAAAACATCCTAATTATAGCTGGTTAGAGATCAAAGCGATACATTCAATAAAAGCAATCATAAGCAATCAGGAAAGACATTTATAAAAGAATCCTGCTGTAAACAGGAGTGATAGTTATGGGATAATATTTAGCTGGCTTCTCTAAATTAAAAATAAAATGGGTTTGTTTCCCTGGCTGTGTTCCTGTGCCACTTGGTCTGGGTGATCCTGCTGTGGCAGGGGGATTGGATGATTGGATGATCTTTTGAAGACCCTTCTGATCCCTAATGAGTCTGTGATTCTGTGACATTCATCTTTCATTTATTTGCTCATTTCAAATACTTAAAATCATGTGCCTTGAGTATTAGTGTATAGATTTCATGCTTTGAGTATATCTGTGGATGCACACACGTGCATGCATGTAAATACCTATGCATGTTTGTATGTGTGCCTGTGCTTCATGCTTAAGATTAGACTCAAAAAATTATTTGGGTTGGAAGGAAACTTTAAAAGTCATCTAGTCCAAGCCCTCCTACAGGGATATCTCCCACTAGATCAGGTTAGGTTGCTCACAACATTGACCTTGAATATTTCTAGGTTGAAGTTTTCTACCACCTCTCTGGGCAACAAGTGTTTGTGTTTCACCATCCCCAGTGTAAAATATTTCTTCCTTTGATTTAGTCTAAATCTACCCTCTATTAGTTCAAAACCATTACACTGTGTCGTGTCACAAGAGGCCCTGCTAAAAAGCCCGTCCCCATCTTTCGTATAGGTCACTTGTCAGAACTGTAATAGAATCATACAACCATAGAATCCTTAGGGATCGGAAGGGACCTCGAAAGATCATCCAGTCCAATCCACCTGCCACAGCAGGATCACCCAGACCAAGTCACGCAGGAACACAGCCAGGTGGAGCTGGAAGGTCTCCAGAGAAGGAGACTCCACACCCCTCCAGGCAGCAGCGTGTTCCGAAGCTCCAGTGCCCTCACTGGGAAAAAGGTCTTTCTGATATTGATAGGGAACCTCGTCTGTTCCAGCTGGCACCCAGTGCTCCTTGTCCTGTCACCAGATGACCTTCAGAAGAGCCTGGGTCCATCCTCCTGACACCCACCCCTCACATAATAAGTTCCTCCTGTAGCCTTCTCTAAGCTTAACAACCCCAGCTCTCTCAGCCTGTCCTAGCAGCAGAAGCAGTCCATCCCTCTGATCATATTTTAGCCCTTACCAACAGCTGCATGTCTTACTTGTGCTGAGGACTCCAGTGCTGGACGCAGTACTCCAGGTGATGTTCTCAGCAGAGTGGGGTAGAACGGAGATCACCTTCCTCAATGCGCTGGCCATGCTTTTTTTGATGCAGACCACAATATGTTTGACAGGGAGAGAATGTGTTTTTAAAGGGAGAATCTATATGGCATGGTATGAACACCTGATAACACCCAAATGCAACTAATTAATAAGCTTTTTAACAACCGTCTGTGCTATTCTAAGATTCTACTGAAATGGATGATATCAATCATGAATTTTAGTGATACCAAAAATTATCCCAATGAAGCAGCACACCTGCAAGGCGATAGGTTCTTTTCACACAGCAAATTTCATCAATTTCACAGCATGGCAGTCAATTCCTTAAATTATACTGCTGTATGAGTTTGTTACGTTGCATTTCACAGAACCACAGAATTAGTGAGGCTGGAAAAGACCTCCGAGATCATCAAGTCCAGCCTGTGACCTGACATCACCACATCAGCTAGAACAGGGAAGTAAGGACCACAGCCAGGCTGTCCTTTAACACCTCCAGACACAGGGACTCCCCCACCTCCCTGGGCAGTTCAGTCCAGGCTCTGAGCACTCTTTCCCTGAGGAAGGGCTTCCTAACATCTAATCTGAGCCTCCATGGAGCAGCTTGAGGCCCTGCCCTCTCATCCTGGCTCTAGTTGCTTGGGAGAGGAACCCAACCCCTACCTAACTACAACCTCCCTCCAGGTAGTTACAGAGTGTGATAAGGTCCTCCTCCCTGAGTCTCCTCTTCTCCAGACTGATTGTTTTCTTCCCCTTCTCATGTTGACTATTTCAACACTGTGGCAGGTAAACAAGTTGGCATCAACAGCAAAGCATCGTAACTTAGAGCGCTTAGCTTACAATATGCCGTTTCTATTTCTCAATTCTCACTTGTGCTACCTTGGGAGCTATTTCTTATATTTGCAATGGATAATTCTGCTTGATCTGAAAATACGATTTCAAACGCATGAATACTTTGAAGTTTTATTTTTACAAAAGATTTTTTTTTGCCTCCTCACATGTCCTGGCTGAATTTTACATCTTTTATTCCTGTGAAGCACAAAGTTTGTGTAAAAATAAGAGCTTGCTTCTCTCCCTCATTTTCTCTGTCTTCCTTTTTTAATATATAGGCTACGTTCTGCAAATTGATTGTGGAGACTTTTGTTGTTTATGATGTGAAGTGTCAACGTTGCAGTCAGCATCCCTGAATTGAAATGAATTAAGACTGGATGTGAGGAAGAAGTTCTTCACTGTGAGAGGGGGGAGAGCCTGGAATGGGTTGCCCAGGGAGGTGGTTGGCGCTCTGTCCCTGGAGGTGTTTAAGGCCAGGATGGATAAGTCTCTGGTCAGCCTGCTCTAGGATGAGGTGTCCCTGCCCATGGCAGGGGGGTTGGAACTGGATGATACTGCAGTCTCTTCCAACCCTGACTGATTCTGGGGTTCTATAACTTCTACCCAGTGAGGGTGATGGGGCACTGGAGGGGGCTGCCTGGGGGGGGGTTGTAGAGTATCCTTCTCTGGAGACATTTGAAACCCACCAGGAGTTGATCTGGGTGATCCTGCCACAGCAGGGAGACTGTACTGTATGATCTTTCCAGGTCATTTCCAATCCTTGATTCTGTGACTTAGTCTAGGTGTACTGCTGTGGCAGGGGGGATTGACTGGATGATCTTTCCAGGTCCCTTCTGATCCCTGATGATTCTATGAATTTGACAAGGATATTGTGAAGCCACAAGCCTCAATGCAAATTCTACACGTAAGGAGAGCTATTACAAAACCAAACCTAATTAACAGCATGTGAGCAGCATTCACAGTATGCAGACACTTCCTACTGCCCACGCAGGCACACACATAGTTGTTACCCCCAGAAGTGTACTTACTAACTGCCAGGCTCTCATCAACCATAAAGGGAGTATTTAAGTAGCAGCATGTATTTCATGGTGGCCTTCAGGTGAAGCCTTCTGTTGACAGATAGGAGTAACCTCACACATCTTCATGGAGGACTTCAAGCACTCTGATATCTGTTGGAAGGACAACACAGAAGAGCGTAAGCAATCAAGTTGATTCCAGGAACATGTTGATGAGAATTTCCTTCTCTAATGATAGAATCTGTTTAGTAGTTTCTCTAGGATTTTTACAGTTCTGAATAAGAATCCTTAGAGAATTGTAAGGAATGCCAATGAAATGTTTATGCTTTAGGGATATAGAAGCACTGTATGTCATCTATAAGGAACTCAGAGGCTAAGTGCTATGCAGTATTGGCTCAAAATTCCCACTGTATGGTAAGATCTTGAGCCACAGGAATGCAAACTGCTCTGGGTCAACCCAACAATAATCACTCTTCAGTAGTCTTTGCTTTGTCTAAGTCAGAACAGGGGCTCCAAATTAGTGCCCTTTTGTCTCACTTGAAAGCACTAACAACTGTACTACCAGAAGCACACCATTAGGTTTTCATGAATGAAGGCTTAAGGCTTCGGCTCCCATGCATGTGAGTCCTGAGAGTCAACACCCTGATAAAGGAGACAACGAGGAGAGGTCCTGTGCTGGACTTTGTTTTTACCAAAAAGGAGGGGCTAGTGGGGAGTGTGAAGTTCAAAAGTAGTGTTGGCTGCAGTGACTGTAGAATAGTGGAGTTCAAGCTCCCTAGGACAGCTAAAAGACTGCCCAGCAAGTTCATTACTCTGAACCTCAGGAGAGCAAACATAGGCTTCTTCAGGGATCTGCATGTCAGAGAGGCACCCAAGCCACATGGTTAGTATTCAGAGACCACCTCCTCCAAGCTCAGAAGCAATGCATCCTCACAAATTGGAATTCAGGCAAAAAAAGCCAGGAAACCTACAAGGATGAAAAAGAGCTCCTGGATAAAGTCAAACATGAAAAGGAAAAGTACTGACAGGGGAGCAAGGACAGGTAGCCTTGGAGCAACTTTCTGTTCACTAATTCATACTGGCTGCTGGCTGCCTCAGAAAGCATTCTCCAGCATCCTTGTAAGTACCTGGCTCTCTTTCTGTGCCATCACTGTAAAACCCCAGTATCAGTGGGAATTGAAATGTAAAGGATTAAAAAAAACCCAGCATCAAAGGGTTGAGTCAAGGTCTCCACTGTAGAAGTTCCCTTTGCAGAACTTCCTTTCAATTCCTAGCAGTTGGTGGTTAGCCCTCAAAAGCCAAGATATTTAAATGCACTTCTTGCTAACACTGTTTCGTTACCATCATAAGCGGGCAGAGACGACACCCTGAAACAGAACTCCCAGCTGATGCTACAAGAATATTTTTCAGCCACATTAATCACTCTGCTGAAGTTTGGCTTGTGATACCTTGCATACAGCAAAATAAATACACTTCCACATCAATAACTCATTCAAGCAGAAGGAATTCTACTTCCCGCATGACTGAACATACTATTGATTTTAAACTAACAGCTATCCAGCTTTTTATCAATCCAACAGCACCGGTTACTTCTACTCTTCTCACTCTAATTCTGGTAGTACTGCTTTTTTTTTCTCTAGCTCCCAAACTTTTCCCTGACACTTTCTGTTTAGCTTTCACTGGTTGGTACTGGGACCAGTCCTATTCAATCTATTCATTAATGACTTGGATGAGGGATTAGAGTGCACCGGGAGCAAGTTTGCTGATGACACTAAGCTGGGAGGAGGGGCTGACACCACAGGGGACTGGGCTGCCATTCAGCAGGGACTGGACAGGCTGGAGAGTTGGGGAAGGAGGAACTGAATGAAATTCAACCAAGGCAGTATAGAGTCTGGCATCTGGGCAACAACAACAGGTAGCACTATAGGGTGGGCGCTGACCTGTTGGAGAGCAGCATAAGGGCAAAGGACCTGGGGGGTCCTGGTGGCCAGCAGGATGACTATGAGCCAGCAATGGGCCCTTGTGGCTAAGAGAGCCAATGGCATCCTGGAGTGTATTAGAAGGGAGGGTGGTTAGCAGATCAAGAGAGGTTCACTTCCACCTCTACTCTGCCCTGGCGAGACTATGTCTGGAATACTTTGTCCAGTTCTGGTCCCCTCAGTTCCAGAAGGACACAGAGCTGCTTGAGAGAGTCCAGCACAGAGCCACAAAGATGATGGAGTGGAGCATCTCCCTGATGCGGAAGGGCTGAAGGAATTGGGTCTTCAGCGTTATAACAGCAACAAGTTGTGGTTGAAGGAGCTGAGTGCAGGATAGCCATGATTTTCCACTCTTTAAGTCCTTTTAACTGAACTGACAAGCACCCTGTGCAGTAGACAGCAGGGAATAGCCTTGTGGTGGTGGAAACATGGGACAGACTATAAAAGGACTCTCCTGTTTCCAGTTTCTTTCTCCATGTTTGAAGACAACGCGGAATTCATATGAAGCCGACTGAGTGACTGTCCAATTGTGTTAGAAAAAGGACAAGGAGGGAAATGATGTTTCAAGAGGCCTGGTACAAAAGAGATTAGAAAATAAATGCAGACCTTGAGGCAAAGATCTTATTTTTCCAAGAAAAGCCCTTCAAGTCTTTCTTTTTCAACTTACTCTTGAAGAAGATTTATACAGCAAATATCATTGTATTTGGAGAGCTCAGCCTTTGTTATTCTTTCACATTGATTAAAACACTTTAAATATCACGACTCGTGACCAAGCCAGTATTAGCCTGAAATAAACTGTTGCTCTCTTGCTACTAGATGAAAATTTCATAGTACTTGAAAAATAAGAAAGAAATGGATATTATTCCTTCAGGGTGAACAAGTGGGAAATGGCAATATGCAAATAGATTTCATCAGGGAAGTAAATTATGCTCTCCTTTAAGTTCTTCTTTTACTCTAATTTGCAAAGATTTAATGTCCAAACGTAGAATCACAGAATCATTAGGGATTGGAAGGGACCTCAAAAGATCATCCAGTCCAATCCCACTGACACAGCAGGATCACCCAGACCGAGTGGCACAGGAACACATCCAGGCGGATCTGGAACGTCTCCAGAGGAGACTCCACAGTTCCCCAGGCAGCCTGTTCCAATGCTCCATCACCCTCACCATGAAGAAGGCCTTTCTGATATTTATAGGGAACCTCCTCTGTTCCAGCTGGCAGGAACAGAGTTCCAACTGCCAGGTGACAGTGCTCTTTGTCCTGTCACCAGGTGACACTGAGAAGAGCCTGGCCCCATCCTCCTGATACCAACCTCTCTCCTATTTAGAGACATGACTGAGGTCNTTCTGATCCTCCTCAGGGTGCTGTTAGCCCTCCTGGCCACAAGAGCACATTGCTAGCTCAGTGTCATCCTGCTGTCATGATAGATTTAAGGCATGGGAAGCATTCCAACAGTCTTTTACTTGTGATCTTTTAACACTGCAAGTGCATTTCCTTTTAGCTGCTTCTATATTTAACTTTCACTAGTCCATACTTTATAAACACATACATGGTTTGTAGAGCAATTCTGTTCCAATATTTTCAGACTTTATTCTTTTTCCGGTAGGGGATACTTTTACCCTTAATGGGCAGATTCACAAAATCAGTGAAGTATCTGAGATTAAACTAAAACATCTAAGTTGATCTCCCACAGAGGATAAATATAATGCTGTCTGTAAATCCTGCAGTGGGCACCTTATATTCTAACTGCTGTACTGCCCTGGTGAAGTATTATTCCTTAGAGGTCTTTAGGCAGCATCTGTGTGAATGTATTTCATCTCAAAACCCCTTGGATGACTAAAACTCTAGAACGTATTGGTGAGTAGGTGGCCAGTTGCTTCCTTATGTCTGCAGCATCATGTTAAAACACCTGCCCACCTGCGTCGGAGCTGGAGCTAAACTCAAACTTTAGAAGCAGCCAGCAGGACTTATTGAAGTGATGCTTTGAATAGACAACACAGCTTCAGCAATGCTCTCTGTCTCCTTCCTGGTGATTGGTACCACTGCTGGATGGCTTCCTTCTGTGGGGAAAACAGTCCTGGGGACTGTGGATGTGCTGAAACACAGCACTCTTTTTGGCCAGGCATCCATTGCAAAAGGCTTGTTCTCATTGTCAAAACCAATCTGTTAGAAGACTAAGGGAGTAGTCAGTAGGGAAGTACATGGAGCATGATTTAAAATTCAGAAAAGAAAGTTAGGAGATTACTAGCAGTTGATTTAAGCCTGCAGTTCCACAGCCTTTTTCTACCATAAGATCAGAAATGCTATAACGTTGGGTATAAAAGACAACGAGGGAGTCTGACATGCTAATCCCTCTTTCAAGGAATAGGGTAGAAAAGTGTCCTGAGTAGTGCAGGGAATGATCCAACCTTTGACCAGGAACCAAAGGGAATAGACTCTTCTTTGAAAGGAAATAAAACAGAACAAATAGGAGAGCAAGTGGGCACGGCTGAGTCATTGTCTGTTTAGTAGCCTCTTGAGGGATTTTTACAGCCCTGCCTCAGAAACCCTAGAGAAATGTGGGTAATAAGGTTGTGCACAACCTGACCATCCTCTGTTGGTTTGCTTCTACAAACTACTAACTGCAGTAATGATAAATCCTAAAAATACTGATTTTGCCAAGGAATAAACACAAATAATTGAAATCATAGAGCCAAACTCACTTTAGCTGTAAATAGATTTCCAAGAAGCTCATTCAGGTTTATAAAGAGACTGTCCAAGCAAAATTTGAGAGGTTTTTCTTTTAAAAATCAATGTGTGTCTGTTTGGGACTGGCTGCAGTGAGGTTAAATCTGATTCAATGAGCTGAAGATTGGGAACAAGACAGCTTACAACTCTAAAAAATGTCCATATAGGATCAAAACACCCAGTTTATTTCTCTTTCTTCTTCAACCATTCAGCACTTTGAAAAGAAAAGTGTAGAAATAAAGCAGGTTATTTGAAATAGAGGGTGATTTGAGTGCTCAAATACAGCACCAGATGCCCTGGGATACTGAGACATGCATGCTCCTGGCAGATGCAACAGAAGAACTGCAGGAAATCCATGCCCTTCAAGAGATGCAACTGGAAGCCTGGAAGGATGATTGAAGATGCTCAGCCTGCCTGTTTCTAGCCACGTACTTCTAGGCAACTGAATCCTCTGTTAGCTCTGGATTACTGCCATTACAAATGTTCCCGACTTCAAACATTTTCTGAGGCCCAGAGTTTATTTGCAGCTCCTGAAGGGAGAGCCACCCCTCAGGGGGACCTGGACAGGCTGATGGAGCGAACAATCAGGAACCTCATGGAGTTCAGTGAGGACAAGTGCAGGGTCCTGCACCTGGGAATGCACACCCTTCAGATGCAGCTCAGACTGGGATTCACCTGGCTGGAGGGAAGCCCTGTAGAGAGGGACCTGGGGGTCTTGGTGGATAGCAAGCTCAACAGGAGGGAACAGAGTGCTGCTGTGGCAAAGAGGGCCAACAGGATGCTGGGCTGCATTAACAGGGGCATCACCAGCAGAGAGAAAGATGATAATCTTGCCAGTCTATTCCACGCTAGTCAGACCACACCTGGAGTACTGAGTTCAGTTTTGGTCCCTGCTAGAAAAAAGAGATGCAGACAGACTGGAGAGGGTCCAGAGAAGGGTGACCAGGAAATTAACCCTATCCCAGCTGAAATCAACGCAATTACGGTCACATGCACTGCAAACCTGCATTTGCTTTTGCTGATGTTATTTATGCTGCCTCTATATATGATAAATAAAAGAGCTTCCATGTAAAAGTAAGTTATCTTCTTTCTTATTTAGACTTCTACAGGTTTGTCTTCACTTTCTCACTTTCTAGAACTTTTCCATTTCTTTAAAGGAGCTTTTCCTCCTCCCCTTCTCTTTTACAAATATGAAAATCAGTCATATTCCTTGTTAGCACACTTGCTTTTCCTGCCTGGATTGTACCAGAGTGAATTTCAATTGCCATTTCTTCTATTGTTTCATTCTCAACAGAACATTTCCCAAGTGTTAGGAAATCTCAGTCCAAATCCCGCTGAGCATTTCACGTTCCCTCAAAGTCAGACTTTCTGACATTCAACTTATAATCTTCTTTCTTCACTAAGAAACCTCATAAGTACATCAATTCTGGAGTTACTTTGTTTGCTTGATTGCCTGTTATCAATACCAACCCTGTTTGAGTCTGTCTCAAGTCACTGTGTTATACACAGAACAACTTCTAACGATGTAGGATATTCAGCACACAAAACGCCACCCAAACCCAAGAGAACAAAGTCAAACAAAGAAAAAGCCACCTATCTAACCCACCACCTCCCTCCCAAAAATGTCCAGTTCCTTGGGAAAATAAAAAATCATCCTAGGTTTTGCTTAGCTTTTATCAAACTCGCTATCAAGGTAATTACTTTTCCTTTGATAAAGATTAAAGCCAAGCTCCAACAGTCCATGCTGACTGTACTGCCATATCTGCTCTAACTACCCAAGAGATCTGTAGCTACATCAGTGAATTACCTGCCTGCCTTTATTATCCAAATTTCTATCAAAACTTTCCCTACTGTCATTCCAAGTCTTTATGCCATTTTTCTCTGCAGATTCTATTTCATTTCCCAGTAATGCTGCTATTCTTGCCTCCTGTTCTCTCCTTATCTGTGCCTTATATCCTGACACTTTAAATCATCGTGCTCTGTATTGATTCAGTAAAGTGCTCATTTCGGATTGTCCGTAGAAGAGAAAATCAACAAAAGTTGGTGGGAAGTGAAGAGGAACAATGCACAGGGCATTCTTGGCTCACAGCTTTTACCCTGATTAATTGCTGAACACCCAACGAAATGAGTAGCAATTTCTGGGGTTACAATGGTCTCTAGGTGCCTGGTTGAATAGGACTTTGATGCCTGAATCCCTAGTGGGTGTAGCGGAGCTTAAATCTGTGATTCCTGAAAGTCTTCCTGTGCCTATTGCCTGTAATATCTACCCACAAGACAGGCACAGCTTGCTCAGTGAGGTTTAAATATGTGTGAAGAAAACACAGCAGCTCATAAATTTGCAAAGTGTTATGAAATGAGAAAGGTTGTTAAAAGCTTGACCCTTCCAATTCTTGGACTTCTCATGAAATGGAGTTTCAGGTAAACAGACAAATTTCAGTGAGACCTGGACAGGCTGGAGAGCTGGGCAGAGAGAAAGTTAATGAAGGACAACAAGGGTCAGGGGAGAGTCTGCGTCTGGGCAAGAACAACCCCAGGGACCAGGAGAGGGTGGGCACTGACCTGTTGGAGAGCAGTGGAGGAGAAAGGGA
>VZRI01012043.1:28632-50641 GCA_013397515.1 Upupa epops | reverse complement strand
GAAACCCACCTGGGCTTGGTCTGGGTGATCCTGCTGTGGCAGGATCATCCAGTCCAATCCCCCTGCCACAGCAGGATCACCCAGACCCAGTGGCACAGGAACACAGCCAGGCGACTCTGGAACGTCTCCAGAGAAGAAGACTCCACAACTCCCTTGGCAGCCTGTTCCAGTGCTCCTTTACCCTCCCTGGGAAGAAGTTCCTGCTGAGATTGAGAGGGAACCTCCTCTGTTCCAGCTGGCACCCAGTGCCCCTTGACCTATCCCCAGATGGCATTGGGAAGAGCCTGGCTCCATCCTTCTGACACCCACCCATCACAGATTTATAGACATGAATGAGGTCCCCCCTCAGCCTCCTCTTCTTCAAGCTCAAGTGACCCAGCTCCCTCAGCCTTTCCTTATCAGAGAGGTAGGTGTTCTACATGAACAATCTCCTTGCAAAAAGAGACGTACATTTTTCTTTATCTGTCTTTTTGTTTAGTTTTCAGAAGTAGCCCAAGCTCAATTGGACAAACTTTTACAAGTGAAGGAGTTTTTAAATAGACTTCAAACTTCAGACGTAACCTAGCTCCAGATGCTTGGCTGCTGTGCATGCTGATTGACAGAGAAGGCAAAACCATCTTTGAAAGGAGTTCATTTTTTTAAATACAAATGACATTTGAGTCCCCCTGTGTCCTGAAACTACCCGACTTTCAACTCCATTTCTGCTCACGACCAGATTCGTATGCACTGTTGTTCTCTTACTCCATGTGTTTATCCTACTCACTATCCAAATCTGCATCAGAGCAAAGAACAGAAGCTCAGAACTCTCTGGAGCAGTAAATCTGCCAGAGGAGCTTAAAGCAGGTTTGGGAGACTGGTTTATCCAGGGAGTCTGTGTGTCACATAAGACTTTCACTAGGTCTCTGAAGTGCATCTTTCTGGGAGAAGAGATGCTGCTCTGGGAGCAGTGAGAATCCCAGGTGAAAGCCCTTTCTGTTTAGCCCAGCTGCTGGCTTAGTCCTCAGAAAACACTGGTGGGATTGTTGAGGGTTTATGCACATCTGCCTAAGGCACCGGGCGAGCACTTTAGTAGAAAAATGAATAACTGAATCACAAATGATTAAGAGACAAGGACAAGCGGTTGGGTTTTGTTTTGGTGGGATCCCGTCCCACCTGTTCTTGGATATGCAGATGTAGTTTTAGGATGCTGACAGCTGCTGCGGCAAGAGAAGTCATTGAAAACCAGTAGAGGTTGATGATAGAGTTAGCAGCTTTTTCCACTGTGGGGTGGGAATGTCAGCAGCTCCCACAAAATTGATTTGTACAGCTCAGGCCTGGGACTGCCTCTTTAATTGACTAATCCTCTCCTAAATACTTCCAATATAAATCCATGTCTTCCTTTTAAGTCTGGCTTCCCAGCACAGGAAAGTGATGCACAACATCCTTTTCTCCTTTATTCCCTAGCAATTTTAGCATCTTTAAGACCAGGAGCTCTACATTCCATAATGAGCAGGTGTCTAGACATTTCTGGATGGTCCTTCCGTGGTCAAGTGTGAGGAATAGCATGCTGAAACTCCTCACACCACAGGAGATTCATAAAGAGCCTTGTGAGCAAACGCAGCTGAAAAATAAAGACAGTACAACAAGAGGCAGTGTAGAGTCTGGCATCTGGAAAAGAACAACCCCAGGGAACAGTACACGTTGGCGACTGACCTGTTGGAGAGCAGTGGAGGAGAAAGGGACCTGGGGGACCTAGTGGACAGCAATGTGCTCTTGTGGCCAAGAGGGCCAACAGCATCCTGGGGGGGATCAGAAGGGGTGTAGTTAGCAGATCCAGGGAGGTTCTTCTGCCCCCCGACTCTGCACTAGTGAGACCGCATCTGGAGTGCTGTGTCCAGTTCTGGGCTCCTCACTTCAACAAGGTCACAGATCTGCTTGAGTGTGTCCAGGGTAGATCAGTGGGGATGATGAAGGAAGGAGAGCAGCTCCTTCATGAGGAAAGGCTGAGGTAGCTGGGTCTCCTGAGCTTGGAGAAGAGGAGGCTGAGGGGGGACCTCATTCCTGTCTCTAAATCTGTGAGGGGTGGGTGTCAGGAGGATGGAGCCAGGCTCTTCTCAAGGTCATCTAGTGATAGGACAAGGGGCACTGGGTGCCAGCTGGAACAGAGGAAGTTCCATCTCAATATCAGCAGGAACTTCTTCTCAGGGAGGGTACTGGAGCACTGGAACAGGCTGCCCAGGGGTGTTGTGGAGTCTCCTCTGGAGATGTTACAGACCCATCTGTATGTGTTCCTGTGTAACTTAATCTAGGTGATTGTGCTCTGGCAGGGGGATTGGGCTGGATGGGCTTTAGAGGTCCCTTCCGATCCCTAATGATTCTGTGATTCTATGAAACTGTATTTTTAGCCTGATAAGTTGGACTAGATGGACCAGGTTGCTCAAGAACACACAGGTTCTTCTACATCTCTTTGAAACAGGGTGGTCGACTGGAAATGCTCTACAGCTAGAGGGTCCCTTTGATAAAATGGGTCATCTTTGTTAAAAGCTTCTTGCTGCCTCCAGTGCTGCCTTTCCCTTGAGAAAGGAGGCAGCTGTGAGCTGCTGCTGCACTGCCACATGCCTGCTGTGTGACTGCAGCTGTCTACCTGTTATGGCAGCATTTGCTTTCATAACCCTTCAGCTTTTCAAGGAATCTGTGTACACAAGACAGCACTGAGGGATCCTGGTTTAGCACAAACACTGTCTGGGAGCTTTCACTGGTTTTTTTTGTTCTGCTTTCTGATTTTCTTGTTCTTTCCCCTGCAATATTGAGGAGAATTCCTTCTTCCTTTGATATCACATACATGCAGCATCTTCACTGATGTGACAGCTAAACATTTTGGCCATTATAACCCCCAGCAGAGCTACAGACTGGGGGAGGAGTGGCTGGAGAGCAGCCTGGCAGCACTGGGTGACAACCAGCTAAACAGGAGCCAGCAGGGTGCCCAGGTGGTACCAAAGGCTGATGTCATCCTGGCTTGGATGAGCACTAGTGTGGCCAGCAGTACTAGGAACATCGTTCTCCCCCTGTCCTGAGTGCTTGGGAGGCCTCACCTCAAGTACTATGTGCAGTTCTGAGCCCTTCAAGAAAGATTTTGAGAGGCTGGAGCAGGTCCAGAGGAGCAGTGAGGCTGAGGAAGGGACTGGAGGGAAAGGCTGATGAGGAGAGGCTGAGGAAGCAGGGGCTGTTTAGCCTGGAGAAGAAGAGGTTCAGGGGGGACCTCATCCCTCTCTATAACTACCTGAAGGGAAGTTGTAGACAGCTGGGATTCAGGGTCTTTTCCCAGACAACTCCTGATATGACAAAAGGGCAGGGCCTCACGCTGTGCCAGGGCAGTATTAGGTTGGATATTAGGGAGCAATACCTTACAGAAAGGGCAATCGGACACTGGACTGTACTGCCCAGGGAGGTGCTGGAGTCCCCATCCCTAGAGGTGTTTAAGATAAGACAGGACATGACACTTAATGCCCTGATCTATGTCATANGAGGCTGAGGAAGCAGGGGCTGTTTAGCCTGGAGAAGAAGAGGTTCAGGGGGGACCTCATCCCTCTCTATAACTACCTGAAGGGAAGTTGTAGACAGCTGGGATTCAGGGTCTTTTCCCAGACAACTCCTGATATGACAAAAGGGCAGGGCCTCACGCTGTGCCAGGGCAGTATTAGGTTGGATATTAGGGAGCAATCCCTTACAGAAAGGGCAATCGGACACTGGACTGTACTGCCCAGGGAGGTGCTGGAGTCCCCATCCCTAGAGGTGTTTAAGATAAGACAGGACATGACACTTAATGCCCTGATCTATGTCATAGTTATGTCAGGTCATAGGCTGGGCTGGATGATCTTAGAGGTCTTTTCCAGCCTCAATAATTCTGTGATTCTATAAGAAGTCATAATCCCCCTTCAGGCTTGACTGGTGCTTACCATTCCAGGGTCTCAAATTAATTATTCTAGGTCAGTGTATCAAACGGGATTAAATGGTTTTAATTAAATTCTATTTGCAGAGCAGGTCCAGTCCTCCCAGAAAATCTAGACTTCTTCATCTGTAAATGTGTGATGGGTGGGTGCCAGGCTCTGCTCAAGGTCATCTGGTGATAGGACAAGGGGCAATGGGTGCCAGCTGGAACAGAGGAGGTTCCCTCTCAATCTCAGCAGGACCTTCTTCCCAGGGAGGGTCCCGGAGCACTGGACCAGGCTGCCCAGGGGGGCTGTGGAGTCTCCTTCTCTGGAAACATTCCAGACTCGCCTGGCTCTGTTCCTGTGTGACTTGGTCTGGGTGATCCTGCTGTGGCAGGGGGAGTGGACTGGATAATCCTTCCAATTCCTAATGATCCTATGATTCTTCCTGCTGAGTCTGCTTTTGGCTCAGCAGCACAGCCATGCATTTGTTTTGCCACCAAGCTCAGCTCCTGGCTGTAACCCAGGCAGTTCAAACATTTTCTGTTCCTCTGGACGTGTTTGGACACTTGTTGTTCTGAAATGATCAAGAACTTAGGTACAGGAAGATGCTGCTGGAGCCTATTACCTCTCTTCCCCACTCATTCCAAATGCACCTCTTGTGGGAATAATCGAAGGAACCATGAATGAAAACAAAGGGAAAATGAAGGGAATTGTAGAATTAGAGGACTCTAGCATTGCAAATACTTTTCATGGGTCATTCATCCCTCAAAACATCCACTCAAAGGATTATAGAATCATGGAATCCTTAGGGATTGGAAGGAACCTTGAAAGATCATCCAGTCCAATCCCCCTGCCACAGTGGGATCACCTAGACCAAGTTGCACAGGAACACATCCAGAAGAAAGGAAGGGGTTAAGTTCTTCGTTGCTTTACGCTGGACACCCTCCAGCAGCTCTGTGTCCTTCTTCAACTGAGGGGCCCAGAACTGGACGCAATACTCCAGATGCAGTCTCACCAGTGCAGAGTAGAGGGAGAGAAGAACCCCTCTCTATCTGCTAGCTATCCCTCTTCTGATAGGAAAAAGTTGGACTTGATCATCTTGAAGGTCTCTTCCAGCCAAAACTCTTCTATGCTTCTCCAAAGACACTAAGAGGCAGCACCATTTGGAAGGTTGCTCTATCTGTACTGTATCTGCAATACAATACTCAGTCCAACCGCAGAAGAGTCCAGTATTCATCAGTGTCCCGTTCCTGCCACGCACAGCTACCATGCCAATTTATTCACTGCTTAGAACTAGCACTTTGACCTTTCTTGGCGATACCTGGAGCTGAAGTCATAAACACAGCTACCTTTTGCTCGCCGCTGTCTTCTGAGGGCTTGCAAAGCCGCATGAAATATGCAGTTGCTGGGATTTATGTACCACTCGAAGGAAGCAGTGCAACTCAGAGGGACTGCAGCGTGTCCTAGCCCTTTATTTTGCACAAATGCAACCAAACATTCTGTGGAGGTTGAAGAGACACAACCTTCTTATTGCATTTATTCATCCGAAAACTGAACCCAACTAAATAACTAGGATGCAACCACACAGGGCTTTAACACCGAGCGCTGAGCACATTGAACCAAGACCACACCAGCTGGCAACTAGCAAAGAGAGCAAAACAACACTGCAGCAGAAAGCAGAATTATTCCCTTACAATTACGAGCAGCCAGGAATTGTGTAGGTTTCAAGCTGTTCTGACAGGTTTTCCTGGGTTCACTCCGTGTGATAATTCTACGTGTTGCTTCACCGACCACCCTGCTGGTTGTTGGGTAGTTTGGGTTACGTACCTGAAGTCATCCCGAGAGGAGCTGCCTTAAAATAAATGAGTTTGTTGGTTTTCAGAGGGCTGTGAGAGAGGAAGGTTTAACTATTGGCAGCACTTGGCAGTACCTATTTCATTTCAAAATACTGCCAAGGAAAGGAAGAGTCTAATCTGATGTCAGGAAGGGGTAATCAAGAACATCACATCCTGTGTCAGCTTTGGGCTTTCAAAGAAGCAATTAAGACCCCAGAGTCTATATTTCATTTACATCCAGAGAGCAGTGGTAAGCTCTTCCCTTCTACTCCCTGTGTCATCCTTCCATACTTCCAACATAAGATGCCAAATAGCCTTCCCAAAGGAAATGTCAGCGGAAAAGGGAAATCTTCCTTATGTGGAGAGCTCACTGCTTACTCCTCCCTAGTTAAAATAAAAGAACAACATGAGTTGCGTGATGCCGGTTAAACACAAAAGGCTGACATGGAGCTGGGTGGTGTCGCTGACCCCCCAGCAGACTGTGCTGCCACTAAGAGAGAGCTGGACAGGATGGAGAGCTGGGCAGAGAGAGATGGAGTGAGGGACAGCAAGGGTCAGGGGAGAGTCTGGCATCTGGGTAAGAGCAACCCCTGGGACCAGGAGAGGGAGGGCACTGACCTGGTGGAGAGCAGGGGAGGAGAAAGGGACCTGGGGGTCCTAGTGGCCAGCAGGGTGACTCTGAGCCAGCAGTGTTCTCTGGTGGCCAAGAGGGCCAACAGCATCCTGGGGGAAATCAGAATGGGGGTGGTTAGCAGATCGAGAGAGGCTCTTCTCCCCCTCTGCTCTGCTCTGGTGAGACTGCATCTGGAGGACTGTGTCCAGGTCTGGTCCCCTCAGTTCCAGAAGGACACAGAGCTGCTGGAGGGTGTTCAGCATAGAGCAACGAAGATGATGAGGGAAGGAGAACAGCTCCCTGATGAGGAAAGGCTGAGGGAGCTGGGGCTCTGGAGCTGGGAGAGGAGGAGGCTGAGGGGTGACCTCATTCCTGGCTATAAATCTGTGAGGGGTGGGTGTCAGGAGGATGGAGCCGGGCTCTGCTCAGGGTCATCTGGTGATAGGACAACGGGCACTGGGTGCCAGCTGGAACAGAGGAGGTTCCCTATCAATATCAGAAGCAACTTCTTCCCCGGGAGCACTGGAACAGGCTGCCCAGGGGGCTGTGGAGTCTCCTTCTCTGGAGACGTTCCAGTCCCGCCTGGCTGTGTTCCTGTGCAACTTAGTCTGGATGATCCTGCTGTGGCAGGGGGATTGGACTGGAGGATCTTTCGAGGTCCCTTTTGATCCCTAATGATTCTGTGTTTTTATGAGTGAAATTATACCATAGAGGGTGCTTACGGGAACAGTCACAGATCTGTTTTGGTCTCTACAGAGGAAGCACACTAGCCTCTGAGAAATGCTTTTACTTTTAAAACTGCTGTGCATGGACTATAGACAGGATGTACCGTTACCCTGTAACCCTCTCATAGAGAACTGCTATTGCAGGTAACAGTCAGTGAGCTTTGCACAGAGATTACAGAGACCTTAGCACTGCAGCTCGTCAGGCTTGCTCAGACTGAACTTGCCTTGACCCGCCTGCAGCAGTTCTTCACTCTGTTTAGCAGTAACAGGCTCCAATGCAGTTCTGTAGTGTGAAGAATCAGACCTGGCACAATAACCGAGTCCTTGCAAGCAAGGGATGCCTGTTGCAGTGTGGATGAGCACAAGAGTGAGATTATGAGGCAGTAGATGCAGTGTGGGGCTGAAGACCCCACAGCAATAAACGACTCGCCCATCATCAGCCATAAATATGCAGACTTGGAATCGAGTAAAGTTAGGTTTATGGGTGACAGCTAGAGTGAATCCAGCCATATAGCAGTGAAGGAAGAGCAGAGGTGTAAAAGCATGTTAGCAAAAGCAGAAGTGAAGGTAGATTGGGGAGAAAATCACTTCTAGAAAGAGAAACCCATTGCTTCTGAAAAAGGACTCTGGATGCTGATGAATCCCTGTTACCACATGTACACACACACCGGAATAAAGCTGTCAGCTGTAGGACCTCAAGGAGGTGAGTGTATCACCAGGGAAAGGGTTAGGGAGTGCAAGTATGGCAATTCCAACTGTATTAGTGTTCTTTCTTTTCCTTTACAATAAAGACATCACATCAGCTAGACCAGGGCACTAAATGCCACATCCAGTCTTTTCTTAAACACTCCCAGAGATGGGGATTCCACTACGTCCCTGGGCAGTCCTTTCCAATGTTTAAACACTCTTCCCATGAGGAAGGACTTCCTAACATCCAGCCTAACCCTCTCCCAGCACAGCTTCAGACCCTGTCCTTTCTTCTTATCACTAGTTGCCTGGGAGAAGAGCCTGACCTCCACCTGTCTCGTTTCCCTTCTGACAGCCCTGCCAATAACAGTCCTCTCTTAGCTGTGGATAGAAAAACTAACCCCCTTCCTAAAAGCTAGCACAGACTGTAGTATCTACAGTGTGGACTAAGGTGTACTCTCTGGTGTGTCTGTTCTGACTGACAAGCACCATCTCAAAAGCAAGAGGTTATCCCGGTTTCCACACCCGTTCAGCCCTTGACCCATCACCACGACAGCAAACAAGTGTGCCAAGCCGTGTGATATATATCTGTTAATTTCTGGACATTCTGGAAGTGAAGTGACTTTGGGCATAAAACAGAGCACTGGATTCATCTAAATGGATCTTAATGATGCATAGGAAAAAGTGGCTAACTTTGAATGTAAACATCTGGCTGATGACTGGTGAGGGACTGGCTAGTGCTCATTTGTACCACTGCCCACCAGTAGATGATGTCCAAACAACCCATCATGAACCTATGCCACTGACAGACTCTGCCACTGACAGAACCTATGCCGCTGACAGACTCTGTTGTGCAGTTTGGAGTAGGTTGCCCTTCAAGAAGGAATTTGATGTCTGCAGGTAGTGTCACTACGGTACTGCTGGTGACCACAGTGGGGAACAAAAACCTATCCACAAAGTGTTTTTCAGACAAAGATATCCATGTAGTTTGCTCATTACTGCTTTGAGGGAAACTTAAATAATCACTGAATCACAGAAAGATTGAGGCTGGAAAAGTCCTCTGAGCTCCTCCAACACAGCTCAGAACCCAACATCACCACAGCAGCCAGACCAGAGTGCTAAGGGGCACAGCCAGGCTGTCCTTCAACATCTCCAGGGATGGGGACTCAGTTACCTCCCCGGGCAGTCCAGTCTGCTGTCTGATCACCCTTTCCATGACGAAGGGCTTCCTAACATCCAACCTAACCCTCACCTGGAGCAGCTTCAGGCCGTGCCCTCTTGTCCTATTAGTAGTTGCCTGGGACAAGAGCTTGACCTTCACCTGGCTACAACTTCCAAGGTCATCTGGGGATAGGACAAGGGGCAGTGGGTGCCAGCTGGAACAGAGGAGGTTCCATATCAATATCAACAAGAACTTCTTCCCAGGGAGGGTCCCGGAGCACTGGACCAGGCTGCCCATGGGGGTTGTAGAGTCTCCTTCTCTGCAGATGTTCCAGCCCCGCCTGGCTGTGTTCCTGTGCCACTGGGTCTGGGGGATCCTGCTGTGGCAGGGGGGCTGGACTGGATGATCTTTCGAGGTCCCCTCTGATCCCTAAGGATTCTATGATTCAGATAGTTATAGAAATGGAGAAGGTTCGCCCTGTGTCTCCTCCAGACTAAAAAACCCCAGCCTCTCCTCATCAGCCTTTCCTTCCATTCCTTTCCCCCACCTCATTGCTCTCCTCTGCAGCAGCTCCATCCCCTTAATCTCTTTCTTGAAGTGAGGGGTGCAGAACCTCACCCAGTGCTCAAGATGAGGCCTCAAAATCTTTACATCTGATGTAGTCTCCCTCATTTCATTTCAAAAATGAGCATTGTTTTGTGCTGGGAGGAGATGATTTCCATCATGTTTCCAGAAGTCACAACATGCATGAAACAAAGACCCACAAGATACCCATTGAGCCCTAACCCATTATATTTTATAATCACAGTTGTTCCTAATTTTTGGGGTATTTTTTCTTATTTTTCTTTGTTTTGAATTTTTCTCATCTCCTTAGAGCCCTTGGTTGTTCTCACCCGATCTCTTTCCATTTGCAAAAGCTTATTCCCACTGAAAACATCTGCAGTCCCTCTGCTCTTATGGAAGGAGGTGTTGAGCCATTGCTTAAAGCTTCATATATTCACTGTTCCTTAGGCTGTGAACTCCTCGGGTACCAGGCCAAGGTTAGGACATGGAGCACGGTTATTTTTTGACCTTCATAAAATGTTTAACGTGTTTGGTGCATAACTCATTCTTCTCTTTATCTCATTTCAGAGCATAAAGACCATGTCCAGCTTTACTAAACTGAAGCCGCAGGAAACCCTCTATAATAATGATGGCTTTTGATCCTGATAGAACCCTTAATGAATTATTGTAGATCCTTAACAAGGTTTTAATAAGAGATTTCTTTTGCTAGCGTGGTTATTAGTTCTCTCCTCTGAATAGCCCTGGGCCTTTCTGCCAGAGAAGTGTACAACATACTGCTTCTTTCTGTGTCAGTCATACGGTCCCACAGAACTCCAGGGCATGAATAAAACAAACTTCCCTTTCCTTCCTTTGCCTTTTTTATTTTTCATTATTTTCCCTTTACTTTAAAGGTCAGGTGTTTTGAATATGTAACTTGAAATGAAGATGTGCTGACTAGGAGACTCACTTATGTATAATGAAAGAGTACCCGCTGCCGCTCAGATGCTTTCCTTGCTGCTGGGTGTCTTGGAGGAACTGAGTGCAGCACGCTGCCTCTTTGCACTGCCTGGCTGCCCGACTGGGTCCTTACATGCATTTTTATGGGTAGGCTGCACTCTCTTCTGTAAAGAATATCTGGTATGTAGGAGAAAGGGACCTGGGGGTGCTAGTGGCCAGCGGGATGACNTGAGGAAGTGCTGAGGGAGCTGGGGTCTTTTGAGCTTGAAGAGGAGGCGGCTGAGGGGGGACCTCATTCCTGTCTCTAAATCTATGAGAGGTGGGTGTCAGGAGGATGGAACCAGGCTCTGCTGAAGGTCATCTGGTGACAGGACAAGGGGCAGTGGGTGCAAGCTGGAACAGAGGAGGTATCAGCAGGAACTTCTTCCCAGTGAGGGTACTTTAGCACTGGACCAGGCTGCCCAGGGGGTTTGTGGAGTCTCCTTCTCTGCAGACGTTCCAGACCCACCTGGCTGTGTTCCTGTGCCTCTTGGTCTGGGTGATCCTGCTGTGGCAGGGGGATTGGACTGGATGATCTTTCAAGGTCCCTTCCAATCCCTAAGGATGCTGTGATTCTGTGTCTGTGTAGTGCTTTGAATACTCTGATAGCCATTACTCACATTCGTTTTAGTGACCATCCATGTTCTTGTGACCAAGTGTCCCTGTGGGGGTACACACAATTATTTACTGACGTCCACTGGAGAAAATACAACTACATTTTAAAACCTGAGCTTTAAAATACTGAAATTACGTTAAACCTGCTAAGCTGAGTAGTGAAATAGTAAGAAATGCCTGTCCTCTCTGTGTAGGTGAGAGGTTCAGGCCTCTCGTGTGTATTTGTTATGCTAATTACTCCTTTAATTATTCGGGAGACACTGAACTAAAGCTGACTGCAAAGAGCTGCAGGATAAACCTTATATGACTGCCTGCCTGCACCATATAACGTAGTGTGGAAACCCAAGTCCACAAGTACAAAACAATCCCCGTGGTTAAAACAGCAGTAAATGTGGTGATGGAATCGAAATTCATGACTCCAGTCCAAGAGAAGGATTTCGGAGTCATTGGATAGTCCTCAGAAAACAGCGGATCGATACCCTGCGGTGTTTGCAGAGGCGAGCAGGATGCTGGCGATTATTAAGGAAGGATTTGAGAAGAAACTATGGAATACTCTATAAGCATAGAAATCCTTAGAAATGCATTTTATGATGGTACTCACATCTTGAATAAAATATACGGTTCTAATCCCTCATTTCAAAAGGATATCTGAGAGCTAGCAAAGGTACAGCGGATGGCGACAAGAACAATCAGAGGCAGAGAATAGCTTAAGTCCAAGGACAAGTTAAAAGCACTACAAGTCTGAGTGGGAAGAGAAATAGAAGAGGAAAGAAAAATAAAACAAAAGGATGACCGAGGAAGGCTGTAATGAAACCCTAAACACTCGGGTTCTTCTTGGGAAGAGACTGTTTTTCTCATGCCATCCACCTGAATTACCTGCGTCATTAATTAGGTGGAAGGCTCCAAGTGCACGAAGGAGGTCTTCTTTGCAGGTCACCTGTTTTCATTGTGGCACTGATTGCCCCAGAATAATTTGCAGTCATTCTGCAAAATGAAAGAAAATTCTGTCAGGAGACATTAAAGGTGATGAAGTGATTCCACAGCTCAGGGAGTCCTTAAGAGGTAATATTGCTGGAAGCTGGAAGAACAAAACTAAGAAAGGGTTTATTCTAAACTACAAGAGCTGTTTTTCAGCTATAGAATCATAGAATCATTAGGGATCGGAAGGGATCTTGGAAGATCATCCAGTCCAATCCCCCTGCCACAGCAGGATCACCCAGACCAAGTCGCACAGGAACGCAGCCAGGCTGGTCTGGAACGTCACAGTATCACAGTCTCACAGTAATGATGAGTCTGGAAACAACCTTAAAGATCATCCAGTCCAACCCAAAACCAACCAAGTAACCCTACCATCTGCCATCTAGCTCATGCCACTCAGCACTTCATCCAGCCTGACCTTGAAATCCTCCAGGGACGGCAACCTGACCACCTCTGTGGGCAGCCCGTTCCAAACCTGGATCACTCTGTCAGTGAAAAACCTTTTCCTAATGTCAAGGCTAAACCTCTCATGATGTAGCTGAAGACTGTGACCCCTTGTCCTGTCTGCAGTGTCCAGGGAGAAAAGCCCAACCTCCAGCCTGACTCCAACGCCCTTTCAGGGAGTTCTAGACAGCGATAAGGTCACCCCTGAGCCTCCTCTTCTCCAGGCTGAACAGCCCCAGCTCCACCAGCCTCTCCTCGTAGGGCTGACCTTCCAGCCCCTTCACCATTCTAGTTGCCCTTCTCTGGACTCGTTCCAGCCCCTCGACATCCTTCCTAAACTGAGGGGTCCAGAACTGAACACAACACTCCAGGGGAGGTCTGACCAGTGCCGAATACAGGGGGAGGAGAACCTCCCTCTCCCTGCTGGCCACACCATTCCTGATGCAGGCCAGGATGTCTCCAGAGAAGGAGACTCCATGACCCCCCTGGACTGTGTGTGGCTCAGAGTTCTTGAAAGAGCACACAGTCCATACCCAGAACGCTCACAGAAGACAATCTATCTGCTGGACTTCCTGTAGGAGTTACTTTAGAAACACGGCTGAGTGTGTGGCTCAGAGAGTGCTGCCGTGAATCAGGTAAAGTGCTGTTCCCTGTAATGGTCCTCACGGACGACCTAACTTTTAACTACATAATTCCAAAATCCTACTTGAGCCAAGCATCAGGAGAATCAGTGCCTTTAAACAAAGTGGATGGAGAGAAACAGAATTAAATTCAACAAGGGTAAGGTGCTGCATCTGGGCAAGAGCATCCCTGGAGCTCTGGACCTGTGGGTGCTCATTTATCACAGGCTGGTGGTGAACTGACAATGCGCCCCTGTGACCAGGAAGGCCAGTGGTCTCTTGGGGCTCGTTAAGAATAGAGTTACCAGTACACTGGTGTAGTTTCTCCTCCCCTTCCACTCTGCCCTTGTTAGGCCACATCTGGAATATTGCATCGAGTTCTGGGCTGCCCGACGCAAGGAGCTCCTGAAGAGATTCCAGTGTAGAGCCACCCAGATGACCAAGAGGTTGGAGCATCTTCCTTATGAAGAGAGGTTGAGAGACCTGGGTCGTTTAGCCTGGACAGGAGAACACTGAGGGGAAATCTTGTTAGTCTTTATAAATATCTAAAGGTCAAGTGTCAGGAGGATGGGACCACTAGATTCTTCAGTAGTGCTAGGCAACAGGACAAGGTGCAACGGGCACAGCATGGAACAGGAGATTTCCTGGATGTATGGCAAAGCTTTTCTGCAGTGATGGTGACAGAGCACTGGCACAGGCTGCCCAGGGGGGTTGTGGAGTCTCCTTCTCTGGAGACATTTCAAACCCACCTGGACTGTTCCTGTGCAACTGGATCTAGGTGATCCTGCTGTGGCAGGGGGATTGGACTGGATGATCTTTCCAGGTCCCTTCCGATCCCTAACAGTCAGTGATTCTGTGATTCAAATTATTAACGCAGCACTAAAAGGAATTGCTAATGCACACACACAAAGCTCAAACAGGTGACACCAACACGAGACTTTGTTTGATATTTGATGTCTTTTTTGTGTCTTATTTGGATCAAATTGATGTGAGACATTTGCATAAGTCAGGAGAGAGTTTTGTTATGTGGATGACTGTAACTAATTAAGGCTTTTGCTTCCGTATCCATAAACCAACCCTGCTGATGTAGAACAGAAATGATTGCACTTGACTGACCCTGAAGTTACGCGTTCTTGACAAAAATGGATGGAGCATCTTAAAAGCCATATGCCTACAGATGTAAAGGAGATGGATTCCAATATAAATACCGTGATTATTACTGGTCAGCGCAGTGAGCAGCAAGTTTAAAAGGCATGCAAGCAGGGAAGGTGAGGAGACAAGATTAAAAGGCAGAATTATTGATCTCATCCTGCAGCGTTTTGTTTCGGCACATTATTCACTTTCAGCTATCTATCTCAGTGGCAACCAGCTTGAGTAGCTTGGACTTTTTTCTCTATCTTACTGCTTCATCTCTGTATAGAGAGGTTTTTTTGCAAAGTATGATGGGGAAGAGACCCAACATCCTTTAAGTCAGAAGCTCTTTTCCTTTTACATGAATATATTTACAAATCTATTCACATGGCAGCCTGATTCATTGTTTGGTTATATAGAGATGAATTTTACTACTCAGGGTTAGCATCATCTCCTGTACCACTGCTTTTTTCTGCACTTCTTTCAACAATATTGGGCCCCATGCATATAAATATATATTTTAAGATAGATACCTATGTAAAATCTACTTTTAGATATAAACACAATGAATAAGGATGGTTAGAAACAGCTAAAGCTAAGCAAGACAGAAAGCAGAGAGAAGACTAATCACATAGGACTTTTATCAATACATTGTTCCTGTGTGCCCCCAGGCTGGGAGGGTACTGGAGCACTGGCACAGGCTGCCCAGGGGGGTTGTGGAGTCTCTTTCTCCGGAGACATTCAAGACCCACCTGGCTGTGTTCCTGTGCGACTTGGTCTGGGTGATCCTGCTGTGGCAGAGGGATTGGGCTAGATGGTCTTTTGAGGTCTCTTCCAATCCCTAGTGATTCTGTGTTAAGAATATTAGGCAAGCTATGATTCTACTTGGTGCGGGACCAGGCTGTGTGACTTTATTTTCTGAGTACAATACACTAACAAAATATTTGAGATCTGACCTGAACCTCTTGTATTTTGTCAGTCCCATCTATCCCGGCTGAGTTAAAGGGATGTTTCCCACTGGCTGCATCAGTAGGAGCTGACATAAGAATTTCTCAGTCAGCAGGAGTCATTCTTGAGCCAGTGGGAGCTGTCACAAACGGTTCTGACATAACATGTATCATGCTGGAAGTGAGATTGACCTCTCCAGCTTTCCCTTGTTATTTTATGCAGGTAATCAGGTCACTCCACCCATCTGCTCAGCTCAATCATTCAAACCCCTGATGCTAGTGGTCTGACTATCTGCAACAGCCACGTGCCTGAGAACGTTCATCCAAATCAATGGATTACGCTAGTGTGAAATTCTTGTGGAGTGCAGAATAGGATCCTTTGTCTCACTCCATTTTACCCTAGAAGCCGTGAAACGGGGAGTTGGAGTAGTGTTTGAAAGGACTGCAGATGCTCTGTTATGTGCAAAACATCTGACAAACCAGAAGTCCTAGAGTTTGGCAAGTAAGGGTATGTGAAAGAGTTTTCTCTTTGTGCTGGAGGAGAGTCAAGAGCTGCAGAAAAGACTATTCAATAGGTGTAGCTGGTAGGATGTAGTAGGTGATGGGTAGTACTGGAGAAATTGATGTATTTGAGTTCCCACCTATGAACTGTTTCATGAAGGCAGGGTCTAAGCTATCTCTTTCAAGCAAAAAAAAAGGGAACAAATGCTATTTTTCTTTATCCAGCGGTTTCTAGCTGCACTTACAGCTGAATGCTGAACTTCCACGCAGGACGTGATATATGGATGCCCTAAACTTTCCTTTTGATTCAGAGGAATGAAGCCTCACAAAGCCTGTCCTGCAGAAATTCTACCTTCAAGTACTACCTGGAAGCAACATGAGTATGAGTAAGGGAAAGGTCTTCACTGCTCCCCTAGAAGCTGCTTTCCTATATGTGTTTAAAGATTAATTAGTTACACAGGTGAAGTCTTCACTACTGGGAGGACTGGAACAGAGGTCACAAGTCTGAACCTTGTTTTAAATTGTGATACTTACGTACCCTTCATCTCACTATAGAGAGCCTGTGGAAAAGAGAGTGCAGGAGCTTTTATCCACTAGCAGGTGTCTAGAGCATCATCACACGTAACATCTGCATCTCCCACAG
The DNA here is from genome assembly GCA_013397515.1 of Upupa epops. NCBI lineage: Eukaryota > Metazoa > Chordata > Aves > Bucerotiformes > Upupidae > Upupa > Upupa epops. The sequence goes on along the minus strand of VZRI01012043.1, from coordinate 34,290 downwards.
CAGAACTCTGAAGATCAGCTTCTGGGACGTCAGCAGTAGGTCAGTCACAGCTGCTATTGTTGAAGGAGTTCTGCTTGGTGTATAGTGATTACAGAGTAAACGCTTCCCGAAAGAGCATGCAAGTGTGTGTGACCTAATGTATGTCACACAAGGTGTGTGATGAAGGAATACCTTTCTATACCTTTACCAGCACGTGTATTTAGGATAAGAGTGCTCTGGATCATGAATGAGGCTGCTCCTCTTAGCCTCATGCAAACTTCTGATCTGGAAAGGTAAAAGGAAGATAAATGATCTCTGGTTTTCCACTTCCAACATCACTGTTCTTACTGTTATTGTTAACAGCTAAAAAGAAAGAGAGCAGGAAGCCTTAGGAGCTCTCTTTGTGTGGTCCTTTCATCCTCAGCTATGTGTAAAACTGAAGACTATGATAGATCCTCAGGAAAATGCTGTTTGTCATGTAAGGAAAGGGAATATATATGACAACGTGCTTTTTTACAGCAAGAGACTGGTTGTTATGATAGTTCTGCAAAGAGCAAGGCTAGTGCTACTTGGTAGGGCATCCTGATACTGTACCTGGAGGCATAGCCAGGCCAAGGAAGCCAGAATGGCATGAGATTATGAACTGAGTTAACACAGGCATCGTCTGCAGAGCCTTTCTTCTTACAGTATTCAATCATAAAACAGTTGCTATGGTCTTTGTTAACTCACCTGTAACTAGTAACACATTCCAACAAGTTCCCTCACTGGTTTCTCTAATAGTTTTTTCACTGTAAGTGGAATATTTTGTCTCCTGATCTTATATAAAGTCCAAGTTTCCCCTCACAGTGCCTTTTCTCAGCGTCACTTCGAGTCATTCAGGTTGGTAGAGACCACCAAGATCATCAAGTCCAACTATCAAACCAACACCACTGTGCCCTGTTTCCTAGTGCCAGTCCTCAATTAACCTCAAGCCATGAGTGCAATATTCCCAGGTCACCATAAGGTCTTTCCTATGATTATGAGCCAGCAGGGTGCCCAGGTGGCATGAAAGGCCAGTGGCATCCTGGCTTTGATCAGCACTAGTGTGGCCAGCAGGACTAGGGACATCATTCTCCCCCTGTACTGGGCACTCATGAGGCCTCCCTAGAGTCCTGGGGCTGTTCTGGGTCCCTCACTTCAAGAAAGAGATTGAGGGGCTGGAGTTGTTCCAGAAGAGAGCAGTGAGGCTGGGGAAGGGACTGGAGGGAAAGTCTGATGAGGAGAGGCTGAGGGAGCTGGGGGTCTTTAGTCTGGAGAAGGGGAGACTCAGGGGGGACCTTATCCCTCTCTGTAACTCCCTGAAGGGAAGTTGTAGACAGGTGGGGCTCAGGTTCTTCTCCTAGGCAGTTATTGATAGGAGGAGATGACAGGACCTGAAGCTGCCAGGGGAGGGTTAGGTTGGATGTTAGGAAGCCCTTCCTCATGGAATGGGTACTCAGAGCCTGGACTGGACTGCCCAGGGATGTGCTGGAGTCCCCGTGTTAGAAGGTGTTGAAGGACAGATTGAACGTGGCACTTAGTGCCACGGTGTGGCTGATGTGGTGCTGTGAGGTCATAGGTCAGGCTGGCAGAGCTCAGAGTTCTTTTCCAGCCTCAATCATTCCGTGATCCTGCCATAATCCTGTGATTACGTGTCCCACACAACCTTCAAGCAGGTACAATTTATCCCCACCAGGTTCCTTCCATTTTTTTAGTGTTAATCACTTGACATACACCCGAGAGATGGAGATGTGCCTTCAAGGACCACTGAACTCTACATTTTCTAAGTGTACACAATTACAGAAACATCTGTGCTCGGTGACTTTGCCTGGAATCACTATGAAAATCTGCTAAGTTCAGCAACTCTCTAACAAACCTTAATTCTCGTGTGTGACAGGACGGTGCTGATGGTTGTGTTTCTGGTTACGTCTTTGCTCTGTGTGACCGACAGGAACCTTGCATCTCTTCAGCATGTGAGAATGCATTTTTCCTACTCTATTTAATATTCAAAACCTGTTGAGGAACCTTGCATCTCTTCAGCATGTGAGAATGCATTTTTCCTACTCTATTTAATATTCAAAACCTGTTGCTATTATAGATTTACTGTGGTGGCATAAAGAGGAAGTGAAGTAGTGTTTGAAACCCACTCTCAAAATCACAGAATCATAGAGTAACTGAAGCACACAACCACAGAATCATGGAATCATAAATCCCAGAATCACAGGATAATGTGACAGCACCACAGCAGCCAGACCAGGGCACTAAGTGATGCAGCTAGTCTTTTCTTAAGAATCTCCAGTGATGGGGACTCCACCACCGCCCTGGGCAGTGCATTCCAGTGTCTAAACGAGTGACAAAGGGAGCTGCTAAAATGCCATCTGATAGATATCCTGGGCAAACTAAGAGAAGGTGAAATGCAGACACTTCAGCTGAGTTGTCTGGTGTGATGTTTACATGGGTTCACTCATATAAACTTGAATACTACAGTAAGCCTACAGCTGAGAAATATAATCTGAGACTCAAAACAGAATCATAGAATCATTAGGGATAGGAAGGGACCTCGAAAGATCATCCAGTCCAATCCTCCTGCCACAGCAGGATCACCCAGACCAAGTGTCAAAGGACCACAGCCAGGTGGGTCTGGAACGTCTGCAGACAAGGAGGCTCCACAACCCCCCTGGGCAGCCTGGTCCAGTGCTCTGGGACCCTCCCTGGGAAGAAAGTCCTGCTGATACTGATAGGGAACCTCCTCTGTTCCAGCTGGTACCCAGTGCCCCTTGTCCTATCACCAGATGACCCTGAGCAGAGCCTGGCTCCATCCTNTGGACACAGTCCTCCAGATGCAGTCTCACCAGTGCAGAGCAGAGGGGGAGAAGAACCTCCCTTGATCTGCTAACCACCCCCTTCTGATCCCCCTCAGGATGCTGTTGGCCCTCTTGGCCACAAGAGCACATTGCTGGCTCAGAGTCATCCTGCTGGGTACTAGGACCCCCGGGTCCTTTTCCCCTACGCTGCTCTCCAACAGGTCAGTCCCCAACCTGTACTGGTCCCTGGGGTTGTTCTTGCCCTGATGCAAGACTCCCCCACCTGGCTGTGTTACTGTGTGACTTGGTCTGGGTGATCCTGCTGTGGCAGGGGGATGGACTAGATGATCTTTTGAGGTCCCTTCTGATCCCTGATGATTCTGTGATTACAAAGCACACCAGAAAGTCTCCCTAGTGACCTTCGTGTTTAATACAATGTGCCCTGAACTCTGGCACTGTTGAAGGCAGGCAGTGAGCGCCTGGGCTTGCTGCTCCTCTTGGATTCAACGAATTGGGCGCTGTAAATTGTGTTTCAGGACACTGTCGTTTTGAATGCAGCAGAGTTCCTCAGTTCTTCTTCAGCCAGCACACTCATGTCAATCACCCACCTTGCGGTACATCGGGGTTTTCATTAGTCCTGTAACTGCCTGACCTTGTGCCAGACTTGAGCAGACAGGTAGTTCATAACCCTTTACTGTCAGAATTAGCATTCATGATACTATTTAAGCTGCAGAGCAAATTTAGAGTTCATTATTAAATGAGGCATATGTTACTACACTTATAACTGATTCAGTCTAGTTATTTTTAGCTTGACCTTTTCTGTATTCATCAAATCAGCTTTGAAATAGACATTGAGGTACCCTTTACTGTTAGTGATAAAAATTCTTAGAGGCCATTTTTTGATGGAGTTTTCGGACAAATTCTCGTGTATCAGGAGTTTGGTGATGTACCAAGCACCTGGCTGTTAGCTTGAGTGAAAACAAGATGAGATGGAAATCATGTGTGTATTAACGATCATACTCCTCAGCTCTATCATGCTTTGCTGCCATGCCAGGGACTGAATAGCTATCATTTTCAGTTCAGAATGGGATGGAAACTTCCACTAACGATGGCAAAAAACAGTGTGAAGGTAAGGAGATAGATATTATTAAAGTGCATTTAGTCCTAGCCTAGCTCCACAGATAGAATTTCACCATTATTATCCTGATACTCTGGCTATCGTGTTCTTCTTCACCTGAGGTAAAGAATCATAGAATCATCAGGGATCGGAAGGGACCTTGAAGGATCATCCAGTCCAATGCCCCTGCCACAGCAGGATCACCTAAACAAGTTGCACAGGAACACAGCCAGGAGGGTCTGGAACGTCTGCAGAGAAGGAGACTCCACAACCCCCCTGGGCAGCCTGGTCCAATGCTAAATNCAGGGAGCTGCTCTCCTTCCTTCATCATCCTCGTTACTCTACGCTGGACACCTCCAGCAGCTCTGTGTCCTTCTGAGGGGCCCAGGACTAGACACAGTAGTCTATATGAAGCCTCACTAGTGCAGAGCAGAGGAGAAGAACCTCTCTCCATCTGCTAACCACCCCCTTTCTGATCCTCCCCCTCAGGATGCTGTTGGCCCTCTTGGCCACAAGAGCACATTGCTGGCTCAGAGTCACCCTGCTGGCCACTAGGACCCTCAGGTGCGTCACTAAGTACATAGAAAGGAGCAATTGAAACCCAGTGGAACGTGACAGACTGAAGAACTCTTTCTTCCCATTTTAACAATCAAAGGAGGATGTTCTTTCAGGGAAATGAAAAATACCTGGCACTAATGCTAAATTTTTAACTGAGATGCCACATCTGGTCTTTCAAGCAGAGAATCAAAGCGCTTGCTGCTCTGAAGTGATTATTCAAAATGATCCTCTAAACACTAGAAAAATCTGAACCAGTGTGGAGTAGTCACTGGTCTTTTTTGGGAGCAGGAATTATCTGTGTCCACTTGAACCAAACAGTCCTGAACTACTGGATTTCTTTTTAAGTTATTTATCTCCATTATTTCAGAGCATCTTAATATTCAGTTAATATCAGCTAAAGAAGGAACTTCTTCCCAGTGGGGGTAACAGAGCTTTAGCATAGGTTACCCTGAGGGACTGTGGAGCCTCCTTCTCTGTAGATGTTCCAGCCCCGCCTGGCTGTGTTCCTGTGCGACTGGGTCTGGGTGATCCTGCTGTGGCAGGGGGACTGGACTGGATGATCTTTCAAGGCCCCTTCCAGTCCCTAATGATTCTATGAAACTGTAGCTCTATTTAATTTTGTTTGGACTCCTTGCAAATTGCAAGGAGCTTCAGACAACTCTTTTACCACCAGCATAATAACTTTATTTAATACTTACTTTCCCTAACTCTACTCTTGACTTTCAAGCATTAACATCCATTACCTCCACAGCAGAGGGCATTGATACCATTCTTTTATTGATCTACATGACAGATTTTCATCCATTATTATTTTACAACTTTAATAAGGTCTTACCTACGGTAAACCAGCTCTCTGTCATGAAGACAGAAAATATGGCTGTTGATTTGTTTTAACATGACATGAAGATATTTGATGTGAAATGTATAAGAAACCCTGTGTATTCCTAGCATTTGGTTTTACTACACTGAAGACTTCTTCTCTGTTCAGTGGAATGCTGACGTACACTCCTGAGCATCTCTGGTAACCTAGAAGAGTCCTGCCCCTTCTCCATACCATAGAATCATAGAATCATTAGGGATTGGAAGGGACCTTGAAAGATCACCCAGTCCAACCCCCCTGCCACAGCAGGATCCCCCAGACCCAGTGGCACAGGAACACAGCCAGGCAGGTCTGGAACGTCT
>VZRI01012043.1:15411-28470 GCA_013397515.1 Upupa epops | reverse complement strand
CTGGACACCCTCCAGCAGCTCTGTGCCCTTGAACTGAGGGGCCCAGAACTGCACACAATACTCCAGATGCAGTGTCACCAGTGCAGAGTAGAGAGGGAGAAGAGCCTCCCTTGATCTGCTAACCACCCCCTTCTTCCCTTCTTTGTCTGTTCACGTCAATGCTGCCATACACCCCCCAATCTTCTCCAGTAACCTAGAAGAGTCCTGCCCCTTGTCCAAATGGACTCTGTTCTCTTCTGAGGATTCACCTCCTTCCTCACATGTTGCAGCCTTTGTTCTGCCTCAACTTACATCACAACACAGGTAAGCTATTGAGAAGCTGGTTTACTGAGAAGAACGAAAGCAGAAGGCAGCTAAACAGCAGCTCATAAGAAAAACGATAGCTGCTCAGTGTGATAGCTGAATCAGTGTAAAATAAAACATTGCACTCTTTCTTAAAGCTTGTTTTTAAACCCCAGTGTGCTAACAACCACCCAAAGCTCTTTAGTTTTACTTTCCTTCTGTGACCAAATCTTTCAGCAATATTTATGGGACCAGCATAATGTACTCCGGGTTTCCTTTCATCGCTGCACTAATAGGACCCTGACAATCTCTCCTTGTTCTGCTTCGAGGGCCATGGGCTGTACCCATCCCACACATCACAGGCTTTGGTTGTAGATCTTTCAAGTGAAATGCCTCATGTGTTCAGCCTAGAGCTCCAGGAGCCGAGAAGCACTCAGCGGTGGGAGGTAACACAGCAAGAGAGGAGCTATCGCACAGCGCTTGCTACAAAGCCATCTCGAACACGAGACCCCTGTTCGTGATTCAGGCATCTCCCCTTTATTATTTTAACCCTCCCTTTGAACGGGGATGAAGGAAAGTGAAGTGAGAGTAGGATGAAAGAATGCCAGAAGTCACCACTGCAAGATTTAGATCTATTCTTTCTCTTTTTCTCTTCATCCCAAGCAGGAGGTTCCCCAAGTCTGTTTCTCAGGAGACGGAGTGGAGTTGATCACCTATTATTGGGGGGGCACATCCAAACTGATCTAGGGACAAAACAGTCTGCAGTAATCAAGCCTCCAGCTCAAACCTTTCTGATTTTGCCAGCAGTCTTGAAGATTGGATTGATCTGGACTTCAAAGAGGAAGCTGAGGTAAAAAATAGAGCCTTTTTTTCTTTTCATTCATTGGGGGAGTTTAAAAGTTTAGCTGATCTGAAGCAGTCAGGGGTTTTATGACACCAGTTTCACTTTGATGTCTGGGTTCTACACAAGGCGCTTCAGTTTGAAAGGGTCTATCAGCATAGGCAGTACCTGGAGGTAGGTGCAGTGAAGGCTACATGTGCCTGCAATCATAGAATCATTAGGGATTGGAAGGGATCTCGAAAGATCATCCAGTGCAGTCCCCCTGCCACAGCAGGATCNTCCTCCTCACAGATTTATAGACATGAATGAGGTCCCCCCTCAGCCTCCTCTTCTCAAAGCTCAAGAGCCCCAGCTCCCTCAGCCTTTCCTCATCAGGGAGCTGTTCTACTTCCTTCATCATCTTTGTTGCTCTACGCTGGACACCCTCCAGAACTGAGGAGCCCTGACCTGGACACAACACTCCAGATGCAGTCTCACCAGTGCAGAGTAGAGTGGGAGAAGAACGTCTCTTGATCTGCTAACCTCGATTCTGATCCCCCCCAGGATGCAGTTGGCCCTCTTGGCTGCAAGAGCACATTGCTGGCTCAGAGTCCCTCTATACAACTTCTACAAGGGTTTTTGGGTTGTTCATATTAGCTCTGGAGAGAAACTTGTGTTTTGAAGGCATCAGGATGAGAAGTTTTAGAGTAATCAGTGAACTTGAAGGGCAGAATATGAAAATAAAGTTGTTTGGCATCTGCGATGGTGATAGCCACTCTTCACCTATAAATAGATGATCTTCCTGGAATTATGAAATGAGACATCAATATAGAAGCTCTGAAAGTCTGCTGTCTTCACTTGTGTAGGATTCTTGCCTTGACTGAACAGATTCCTAAAAGATTTTCTGTCTAACACTGAAAATTAAAAGTCTGGAAGTAAAAAACACTGAAGTAAACTTAGGTTGGTGAAAGGAAGGAGGTGAAATCATGTCTCGGGGATATCTGTGGCAAACCACCGCGGTGTCAGTCGCTCGCTTTCTCGTGTGATTGATTGTACCTGTAAAGGAAAGAACGGGAAGGGAAAAGTTCTAGCTTCTACTTTAGGTATCAAGGTCAAAGGTCAAATGCAAGGAGAAAGGAAGAGCCTATGATGCATATGTTGATGCCTGCATGCACACCTGTGTGTATCATGAAGTACAGAGAATGCTTTATTAAACAGTATGCTTTATAAAGCGGAGTGCTTTATTAAGCAGTACTCATTTCAAACAGCTTTCAATTAGCAGGTGAAAACACTGGTCCAATATTGCCTGAACAGCAGCCAGCAGGGTGCCCAGGTGGCATGAAAAGCCAGCAGCATCCTGGCTTGGATCAGCAATAGTGTGGTCAGCAGGACTAGGGATGTCATTCTCCCACTGAACTCGGCACTGGTCNAGACCAAGCTGCACAGGAACTCAGCCAGGCGGGTCTGGAACGTCTGCAGAGAAGGAGACTCAGAAGCCCTTCCTCGTGAAAAGGGTGGTTAGACGCTGGAATGGACAACCCAGGGAGTTGGTGGAGTCCCCATCCCTGGAGGTGTTTAAGGACAGACTGGACATGACCCTTAGTGCCCTGATCTGGCTGGTGTGGTGATGTCAGGTCATGGGCTGGGTTTGGATGACTTCAAAGGTCTTTTCCACCCTCAATATTTCTGTGATTCTATGAACAGTAAGAAAAGGACTGGATCTGAGGAATTGTATAAAATTACAGCTACACAGGGAAACAATTTCCTATTTACCTGGATTCCAGATATGGGGAAAATATTGAGAGGTACTGACAGGAGGCAACTGGAGTACATACACTGGTTATGCAGAAAAGAATGAAGAGGAAAGCTAGTTAAGTAGTGCTCTATTACTATAATTTTTATAAATTAAAGTAGAAATGAAAAGGTAAAATAATATTTCATTGTCTCCAGGTAACAGAAAAATCATACAAGAAAATGTTTGATTAGAGAGATCTCCCTTGGCTACTGGAATGGTCTGTGTCAAATAAGACAGAGCTGCTTGAGAGAGTCCAGCGCAGAGCCACGAAGATGATGAAGGGAGGGGAGCAGCTCCCTTCTGAGGAAAGGCTGAGGGAGCTGGGTCTCTTGAGCTTGGAGAAGAGGAGGCTGAGGGGGGACCTCATTCCTGTCTCTAAATCTGTGAGGGGTGGGTGTCAGGAGGATGGAGCCAGGCTCTGCTCAAGGTCATCTGGGGACAGGACAAGGGGCACTGGGTGCCAGCTGGAGCAGAGGAGGTTCCACATCAAGAAAACAGAGCCCTCGTAAGGACTGCCCAGGGGGGTTGTGGAGTCTCCTTCTCTGGATTCATGTCAAACCTACCTGGCTGTGTTCCTGTGTGACTGGATCTAGGTGATCCTGCTGTGGGATGGGAATAGGACTGGATGATCTTTTGAGGTCCCTTCCAATCCCTAACTCTCTGTGATTCTGTTAAATACTGGACCCAACCCCATCCACTCTCTCCGCTAATGAACGGGCTGATGAGGCAGAATACACCCTCGGTAAGTTTGCTGATGACACAAAACTGGGAAGGACTGGTGTGCCAGAGGGTCAGACTGCCACTCAGAAAGTCCTTGACAGGCAGTTTAAAAGGGGCTGACAGCAACTTTCAAAAGTTCAACAAGGGAAAGAGCAAAGTCCTGCACCTGGGGAGGGATAACCCCAGGGGCCAGTACAAGCTGTGGGCCATCTGGATGGAAAGCAGATTTGCATATAAAGCCCTGGTGGTCCTGAGGGATGCCAAGTTAAAGTGTGTGCTTTTCATTGCCCCAGAGAAAAGGAACATTTGACTGTAATAGTGAACCTGTGAAGTTTTGCAGGGAGGGATCTTGAAGAGTCTGAAATTCAGGAAGACACTCCGGATTGACATTGATGAGTAACTCAAAGAAAAAGAGCAAGGGAAGAATAACTAAATAATCTGGAATCAATGTGAATGAGGATTTAGAAGCAAAGAAATCTCAGTCACGATTGTTAATAATTAGAGAGAACTAAAAATAAATACTTGATTTTATCTCTTGAATAGAATTAAAATGCAGAGAAGGCTTGTTAAGAAGAAAATAGAACGAGTTATCAGTGGGAGTAACCAATAAAAATGAAGTTACATATATTTATCAGCTAATTTAAGGCTAGAAATTATGAAATAGAGTAGTGGGTAGAATTAATACCCTTATTTGATGGTGAAGAACAATGCTTATTTATTCTACCTACATCAAAGATCATAGAATAGGACTATTTTGGAGACCACTCTAGGTCTTCTGATCTAACTGTCTGGTTGAAGTCAATCAGTATTTCCTGTTGCAACNTCCCAGAGCACTGGCACAGGCTGCCCAGGGGGGCTGTGGAGTCTCCTTCTCTGGAGACGTTCCAGCCCTGCCTGGCTGTGTTCCTGTGCCACTGGGCCTTGGTGATCCTGCTGTGGCAGGGGGACTGGACTGGGTGATCTTTCAAGGCCTCGTCCAATCCCTAAGGATTTCTATGATTCTAAGTGAGTGCAGCCTTGAAATGACATCATTTTCGAGGGTCTTGTTCAAGCAAATAATTATTATCTTCAAAAACATAGATTCCTTAGCCTTTCAGGGCAAACTGATAGCTTTTTGGCCACTGATGAAGTGAAGACAATTTTACACTCGATTGGAAGGAGTTTTCCATGTTGCAATAGGGATTTGCTATCTCCTGCCATTCCACCCTGCACCTCTGAGAAGAGTCTGGCTCCATCCTCTTTATACTCCCCCACTAGGTCATTCCAAGGTGATCTAGTGACAGGACAAGGGGCAATAGGTGCAAGCTGGAACAAGCTTCGCTTGTCTCTCTCTTAAGACTGAACAAGAGCCTTAAGAGAATCCATCCTGCTTGCCTTCCACTGGACTTGCAGATAACTTCTACACTCCAGGGAGCCCAAAACTGGGTGTTTATCTTCAGGTGTGATCTCACCTGAGTGACAACGAAAGGAAATGATTAGTTCTCTTGACCTGCTGGCTATACTGTTCCTTCTGTGGCCTTTTACAAGTCTTTGTGACCACGAAGAACATTACTGTGCACTGACCACAGCAGTGATTTCTCCTGCTACAATCACGTTAACAGCATCTCAAACCTGTTAATTGAATAAGTTCACAATGATTACTCGTTTGTTCCACCTCTGCTCACAGCACCCTTGGAATAGGACTTGTTCTCAGACTTTGCAGTCTAATTTTATGCTGTGTTCTATCTAAACGGAATGCATCCTCAGTAATTGAGATTTGCTGCACTACAGAGGGTACCAGCGTGATCTATCCAGACCGACTTGAACAAGCGTCTCAGGGTAGACGTTGATAGATGGTGTGGAATGCTTTCATACATTAAAGCTTTATTACATCTGGTGTATTGCCTTCATACATCAGGTTTGTAATTCCAGTTGCAAGAATGATCAAGCTTTTCTGTGATTATTTGTTCCTTTTAAGATCTAAGAGGTTATCATTTATGGTTTCATTGTCTCCACTGCCAAGAACTCTGCCCTTTTTCTCTCTGAAGAACAAAGCTCTGGCCATTATTCCCAAGTTAGGATAGCCTGATGGTAAGTCTGTGGATCTTGGTTTCCACCAGTATATTAATAGTGCCAACCTCATGAGATTCAAGAAAACCAAGTGCAAGGTCTTGCCCCTGGGTCAAGGCAATCCCAGGCACAGAGACAGGCTGGGTGGGGAACTGCTGCTCTACGCTGGACAGCCTCCAGCAGCTCTGTGTCCTTCTTGAACTGCGTGGCCCAGAACTGGACACAACTCTGCAGATTCTATGATTCTATGGAAAATGTTACTGTCTTTCACGTGTATTATTTCTGTGCCCCAAAAAAGGAGCAGGAAAGGGAGGCATTGGTACTTTGGGCAGTCTCAAAATAAGCAAACATGCTAGACAAGGTGGAAAAGGTGCGACTGCCTGAGCACAGACATTTGGATTTATTTAAGGCACTGTAGGACATCACCCCTAATTTCACGTGTGACACTGTGGGAAGTCACTTCATGTGGCCCTGGTGAGGTATCCTAGATACGGCATGGTGTCACAATGGGAATGTGACAAACGTTCTTGTTGGGATATATAAGCCCCTGTGCTAAAGCTTTTGTCCTCAGGGGTATTTAGCCTACTTTCCTATCTTGATTTCAATAGGGGAAATGGAATTTAACTTTGCAAAACACTGCAGAGACCAGAAAGTACTGCTTATAACGTAGGAGTTTTTACTCTCCTCTACTCCTTTTAAGATCAGTTAGGGAGTTATCTTTCTTTTCCCATTCATGAGTATCATACAGGAAACTTCTACCTATTAAATACCTGGCTCTGTTAACAGTCTTGGTGTACTTGCCCTGCCATCCTCACTGTCAAAAAGCTTTTCCTGATGTTTAGGTGGAATCTCCTGTAGTCCATGTTGTGCCCATTACTCCTTGTCCTGTACTGGGCATCACTAAGAAGAATCTGGTCCAGTCATCCTGGTATTTGCCTTTATGTATTAATAAGGACTTATTAGATCTCCTCTCAGTGTCTTCCTCTCCAGGCTAAAGAGACCCTGCTGTCTTAGCCTGTCATCATAAGGAAGATGCTCTGGTCCCCTGATCATCATATTGGCTCCTTGCTGGATTCTTTTCAGTAGCCACTTGTCCTTAAACTGGAGAGCCCAGGACTGGATGCAGTATTCCAGATGAGGCCTCACCAGGATCCCCCTCCTTGGCCACGGGGACACATGGTTGGCTTATAGTCAGCCTGTGGTAAACCAGAACTAGTAGATCTTTCAATGTCCCTTCTGATCTCTAAGGGTTCGATGATTCTATGATTCATTGAATTTTCACTGGACACAGTACTGCAAGTGCAGTCTGACAAGCGATGATTAGATAGCAGACATACCAGCAATTATCAGGGAAGAGCATGATGGCACTGTAGGTGAAAGAATCTGAAAGACCTAGAGGAAACAGAATAAAAACTAAAGCTTTTCACCCGACGCTTTCTTTTATCCTTCTGTTCATTGCTTTTCCCTTGATGTGTCTGTGTCCTTACGTCCTCCAAAATACTATTCATTGTCTGTGCAGCCACACATATTTCATTTGTTGAGTCTAAAATATATGGTGTGATCATTGCAGCAAGACTTGGACAGGCCAGAGAGCTGGGCAGAGAGAAATGGAATGAGGGACAACAAGGGTCTGGGGAGAGTCTGGCATCTGGGCAAGAACAACCCCAGGGACCAGGAGAGGGTGGGCACTGACCTGTTGGAGAGCAGTGGAGGAGAAGGACCTGGGGGTCCTAGTGGCCAGCAGGGTGACTCTGAGCCAGCAGTGTGCTCTGGTGCTCAAGAGGGCCAACAGCATCCTGGGGGAATCAGAAGGGGGTGGTTAGCAGATCGAAAGAGGTTCTTCTTCCCCTCTACTCTGCACTGGTGAGACTGCATCTGGAGAATTCTGTCCAGGTCTGGGCCCCTCAGTTCCAGAAGGACACAGAGCTGCTGGAGGGTGTCCAGCATAGAGCAACAGAGATGAAGAAGGAAGTAGAACACCTCCCTTCTGAGGAAAGGCTGAGGGAGCTGGGTCTCTTGAGCTTGGAGAAGAGGAGGCTGAGGGGGGACCTTCTTCCAGACCCACCTGGATCTGTTCCTGTGCAACCTGATCTGATTGATCCTGCTCTGGCAGGTGGATTGGACTGGATGATCTTTGAGGTCCCTTCCGATCCCTAGTGATTCTATGATTCTGTCATAGTTTCATAAATAAATGTAGTAACAGAGTGGGGGTCTATAAAGAACAGATATGAACATCTACAGACATTGACATGGATATGTGTGGTCAAAGGAAGACAGGATTGGAGTACTGCTACTGGTTTATAAATATAGAGATTTAATGACAATTTAAAACACTACTGAAAAGAAGGCAGGTGGAGAATGATATCCTGAAGAGGATACATTAGGAAAGCGACAACAGCAGGGGCATTAAGGCACAGTAGTTTAGATAATGAAGTCAAATAAATTGTCTTAATTGTTGTGCCTTCATTGTCGTAAAATTACACTGTCATAAATGGAGCAGACCTGTCTGATGGAAATAATAAACATTCCTATTTAGTAAACAGTTATTAACACTTTTATAACATTTCCTGTTGATGTTCATTACATGCTCATTGCATTACAGCCAGTTCATTTCCATTTTCATCTCTCTGCTGTCATTGTGTTGCAAACCTCTGCGAGACAGAACTGGGTTTTATGTTCTGCTGAACAGGAGCAATCAGATTGCAATGGAGGTGACACTTCTGGGGGTTCCAGTGGCCAACAGGATGACTGTGAGCCAGCAATGTGCTCTGGTGGCCAAGAGGGCCAACAGCATCCTAAGGGGGGATCAGAAGGGGTGTGGTTAGCAGATCGAGAGAGGTTCTTCTCCCCCTCTGCTCTGCACTGCTGAGACTGCATCTGGAGTACTATGTTCAGTTCTGGACTCCTCAGTTCTAGGACACAGAGCTGCTGGAGGGTGTCCAGCGTAGAGCAACAAAGATGATGAAGGAAGGAGAGCAGCTCCCTGATGAGGAAAGGCTGAGGGAGCTGGGGCTCTGGAGCTGGAGAAGAGGAGGCTGAGGGATGACCCTATGAATGTCAATCAATATGGAAAGAATGGATGTCAGAAGGAAGGAGCCAGGCTTTTCTCAAGTTCACCTGGTGATAGAACAAGGGGCAATGGGTGCCAGCTGGAACAGAGGAGGTTCCACATCAAAATAAGAAGCACCTTCTTCTCTGTGAGGGTGCCAGAGCCCTGGAAGGGGCTGTCCAGAGAGCTTGTGCAGTTTCCTTCTCTGAAGATGTTTACAACCTTCCTGATCTCTTCCTGTGTGACTGGATCTAGAGAACACTGCTCTGGCAGGGGGATTGGACTGGGTGATCTTTCGAGGTCCCTTCCAATCCCTAACAGTCTGTGATGCTGTGATTGTGTGAGGTCATGTTGCCAGTTATCTCATTAAGTGGTAGTCCCAGGCTTGTGGGAGTGCTGGATGAGTTACCATCACTAATCCCGTATTGGCACCACACAGCAGGGTTAACTGGGAAAGTCCGAGGCTCAAAGAAATTTAATTGAACAAATAATAACATGAATTTATTGATTTTTATTTTCTCTCTAGTTCATTAGACATGGGAAAGCATGGAAACCCAGATAACTTATTTTGGTTTGTAGGTTGGTTTAGAAATAAGCAAAGACTTTGTGCTGGAAACTAAGGTTTGAGGTCTCTTCCCATCCCTAATGATTCTAAGGATCTGCTGATCACAACTGTTTGAAAGGATTGGGGCAACCATCAGACTGTTTGACCCTCCATTTATATCTCTCTCTCTTTTCTGAACTCCTTTCTGCATGGCTGAGCTGTCCTGCTCTTCTATCATACTGCATAAGCATAAGCTGCCAGAAATGGGTTACGGAGTCCAATTGTGTGAGACTCCTGGAATATCTGCTCATGTTTAGCCTCTTCTTTCTGCTCTCCCTATAATCCCAAAAGCTGCTCACTAGCATCCCTTGCCAGTCTGACGTGGGGTTAGCAGTTACTCGTTCAGGAACACGGCAATAATGACAAAAAGATGTGCAGAGTTGGAGAAGTCTCTTAAAGACCGGGAGAGTGTAAGGACCTAGAGCCAGGAATGCTATAAGCACATGATAGAAGTGTAATCATGACTTCATAATCCAGCTATAATTAATAGAGCACTATATACACATTTATATTCAGACTCGATAGTTTTAAATTGGAGACTTCAAATTGGCTGGATGAGCAGGCACAGAAAGTGGTTGTGAATGGTGCCCCGTCCAGTTGGTGTCCAGTGACCAGGGATCAGTGCTGGGCCCAGTTCTATTCAGCATCTTCACTGATGACCTGAAGGAGGGGATTGAATCTCCCCTTAGGAAGTTCACGGATGACACCAAGCTGGGGGAAAGTGTTGATCTGCTGGAGGGGTGGAAGAAGGTGCAGAGAGAGCTGGACAGGCCAACAGGATGAGGTTGAACAGGGACAAGGGCAGGGTCCTACAAGAGGCCCCTGCAGACTGAGGAATGAGTGGCTGGAGAGCAGCCTGGCAGAGAGGGACCTGGCAGTACTGGGTGACAACAGACTGAATATGAGTCAGCAGGGTGACCGGGTGACACGGAAGGCAAATGGCTTCTGGGCTTGGATAAGCACTAGTGTGGCCAGTAGGACTAGGGACATCATTCTCCCCCTGCACTGGGTACTGGGGAGGCCTCCCCTTGAGTACTGTGGTAGTTCTGTACCCCTCACTTCAAGAAAGACATTAAGGTGCTGGGAGTGGGTCCAGAGGATCAATGAGGTTGGGGAAGGGACTGGAGGGAAAGGCTGATGAGGAGATGCTGAGAGAGCTGGGGGTGTTTAACCAGGAGAAGACCCAGGGCCTCGGGGCAGGGCACCTTCTCCCTCTCTATAACTCTTTGAAGGGAGGGTGTAGACAGGTGGGGGTCAGGCTCTTCTCCCAGGCACCCAGTGCCAGGATGAGAGAGCTGGGCCTGAAGCTGCCAGGGGAGGGGTAGGTTGGATGTTAGGAAGCCCTTCCTCCTGGAAAGGGTGCTCAGAGCCTGGACTGGACTGCCCAGGTAGGAGATGGAGTCCCCATGTCTGGAGGTGTTGAAGGACAGCCTGGAAGTGGCACTGAGGGCCGTGGTCTGGCTGATGTCGTGATGTTGGGAGCTGGGCTGGGCTGGCTGAGCTCAGAGGGCTTTTCCAGCCTCAGTGCTTCTGTGATTCATTGCATCTGAAATACTGTACCACTTCCTATTCAAAGTTTCTATGAAGAATAATACTGTTGGAAATTCACCAGCTCTGAAGAGACACAAGGATGACTTCCTGATGTTATCTGTGCTGCTTTTTGTTCTGCAGGAAAACCTTTACAGTTGAAACCGTGGCGAGGCCCATTGGTGCAATTTATCAGTCCTAGAGTGCAGTTAGGTCTTTGCTATTACCTCAGTTTTTATAAATACTTGCAAGGGAAGCTGATTTTGCATCATTTTGACAAAAACGAGGTGGATTCGAAACTCAACTGCAAACAATAACGACTCTGATGTGCCTAGGAATGGGATTTGTTAAGATAAAGATTTTCTTCAGTCTCAAAGGGAAATAAACAGCATTATTTGCAGCAATTTCGTAGAGAAAATGCACGAAGCCCCTCTTCACGCTAACGGAAAATTGGGTGGAATCCAATTTCCCACTTCTGATTAAAATAACCATCCATCCTAACTAAGAATGGAAACCTAATAAACGCTCGGGGTTTACACATAAAACTCCCCCAATGTCAACAGTTTGGGATGTTAGCAATCACGTTCCTGCTATGTCAGAATGCTGACTAATCAATTCCACATTCATTTGCTTAATTGAAACTCATTCCGGTGGTACTTAAACAGCATTTCTTACACAATACTTGCCCGGGAATATAAACCACTTCTATTTTAGAGGAGTGAAGAGATTAATACTCATTAAGGATTACTGGATTTTCAAGCTTCATCTTTTTATAATGATGTCTTTAAGTTGGTTAAGTGTCCAGACCTCTGAATATTAAGCTGTCTTTCAAAAATTGATAGAGTATTTCTAACTTGTCCAATCTCCTCTAGAAGACAAAGCACAGTGATAGGACAAGGGGCACTGGGTGCCAGCTGGAACAGAGGACGTTTGCTATCAATATCAGCAGGAACTTCTTCCCAGGGAGGGTACCGGAGCACTGGCCCAGGCTGCCCAGGGGGGTTGTGGAGTCTCCTTCTCTGGAGACGTTCCAGACTCGCCTGGCTGTGTTCCTGTGCCCCTGGGTCTGGGTGATCCTGCTGGGTGATGAGCAGGGACACCCCTCACTAGACCAGGGTGCTCAAGGCCCCAGCCAGTCTGCACTTGAACACTTCCAGGGAGCTGGGGAGCAGCCACAACCTCCCTGGGCAACCTGGTCCAGGGTCTCAGCACCTTCAACATGAAAAATTGCCCATGACTTCCATTTAAACCTCCCCTCTTCCAGTTTGAAAAGAAGTCATCAAAGCTAATGACGGCTTCCAGTAACCCTCATCCATACTGCCATCAGTTTGTTTCTGCTACTTTACATCTGTAAAACCTCTCCGATCGTGATGCAAAGCACCCAAACGACTTATAATTATGAGCAGAATTTTGGTATTAAACTCACACTAATGTAGTAGTAGTAGCAGTAGGAGGAGGAGGAAGAGGAAGAGGAAGAACAGGAGGAAGAGGAGGAGGAGTGCTTGGGTATATCATTAATGGAAGATATAAAATCCCTTAAACAAGGTAGTCACTCATAATCTTGTACCAACTGGAGTCACTGTAATAAGGTTCATTGCAGGGGAATCGTTTGCNCTGAGATCCTAGAAAGCCCTTCCCCAGCTCTGACCAAAACTATCTAGCATGGTTTCACCCTGCCAAAGGAGTGTTTAGAAGACAGTTTTCTGAATGAATGCTTCAAAGATGAGCTTGGGCGGTAGAAGAGAACCCCAGAACTGGAAGTACCAGTGAGGCAGCGTTCACTTGCCGTTATCCACGTGTACTCCGCAGCAGGTGTTTGCAGCTGGAATGAATTGTGAGCTTGCGTTGCATCTTTACCTGGCGTGAGGACATGCATAATTTAATGCTTCTCCTTTGTAGCTGCCTCATTCTTGAACCTTGCGGAATCTCCTAGGTGTTGTCTGTGTCACACTGATACTGGATCAGCCAAGGGATGCACAGGCATTTAGAAAGATAAACTGGGAAGCAGTAAACAAAAGAGGGATAGCAGTCGCGCTTGTTAAGGAAGATAGACTGCACAGAGGGCAAACAGGATTAAACATGGCTGATTAATTAAAAGAAAGAGCTGACTTTCTTCAATTGTAAAAGAAATAAAAATAAAAATGAAAACAAAAAAAATAACAATAAAAGTAAAAATTTAAATACAAATAAAATTAAAAATAAATAAAAATAAA
>VZRI01012043.1:188-13961 GCA_013397515.1 Upupa epops | reverse complement strand
TCCAGCTGGCACCCAGTGCCCCTTGTCCTGTCCCCAGATGCCCTTGAGCAGAGCCTGGCTCCATCCTCCTGACACCCACCTCTCACAGATTGAGAGACAGGAATGAGGTCCCCCCTCAGCCTCCTCTTCTCCCAGCTCAAGAGACCCAGCTCCCTCAGCACTTTCCTCATCAGGGAGCTGCTCTCCTTCCTTCATAATCTTCATTGCTCTACTCTGGACACCCTCCAGCAGCTCTGTGCCCTAAACTGAGAGGCCTTCTTCCAGTCCTTAGGAACCTCCTTGCTTTCTTCCAGTCCTTAGGAACCTCATCCATGGCCTTTCAAAGATAATCAATAGCAGCCTTACAATGACATCAGTCATAACCCTTAGCAATTGTGGGTGCATCTGAAGCTGACTTCATGTTCCTACACATGCAGTGAAATAAATAAATAAATAAACAAATTAATAAACAAATTAATAAATAAATAAAGACATTAACTTGATCAGCTCTTAGAAATGAATTCACTCAACGCAGCTTAATGTTTAATGGAATATACTCGGGACTAACACTTGGTCTGGGTGATCCTGCTGTGGCAGGAGGATTGGACTGGGTGATCTTTCGAGGTTCCTTCCAATGCCTAAGGATTCTATGATTCTGTGATTCTATTCTACCTTCCTTGAATAGTATTCCATTTCAACCATTTAACTCCAGTTCTGCTTTTGCCCTGCACAGCAAATCTCGGAGCTTTCATGGTTTCCAATCAAAAGGAGAAATTCTTGGAATGATATGGGCTTCAACCAGGTTTTTGTTGATCTGTCTGTTTGCAAATATTAACCGAATTCCCCTTTTCTTTCTGACATCAAAAGATTTCAGGTGCTGTGGTAACTAACTCTGACACAGCTCTCTGCTGGGGTCCAGCTAGCTCAGCCCTGAGACATCAACTTTACACGCGATCCATTTGACTCCCCCCTGCTTACAGCATCTGACAGAAAAGGTGGTGTTTACTCAGCTGCTGCAGCTGGGAAATTTACGGTTGAGCCCCACCATACTGCTCTCACAATATGATCCTTGCTTACGGTTGCTGAAGCAGTGTTGTTGCTGTTGGCAACCACAGCCCACTATTAACATGCAAACATTATGTTGCAGAAGTATTGAACAGCAGATGAAAGTGGTAATTTGTAAACAATACAGAACACCAGCACCACCGAGGAAGAGTTTCAAGGAGAAAAGAAGGATTTAGATGCCAAAACCATCCTGCACTTTGTCAGGCTGGATTTGTCAGACCCAAAAACGCAAGGAAAGGCTGAGGGAGCTGGGGCTCTTGAGCTTGGAGAAGAGGAGGCTGAGGGGGGACCTCATTCCTGTCTCTAAATCTGTGAGGGGTGGGTGTCAGGAGGATGGAGCCAGGCTTTTCTCAGTGTTATCTTGTCATAGGACAAGGGGCAATGGGTGCCAACTGGAACAGAGGAGGTTCTCTATCAATATCAGAAGGAACTTCTTTCCAGGGAGAGTGATGGAGCATTGGACCAGGCGGTTGTGGAGTCTCCTTGTCTGGAGACATTCCAGACCCACCTGGCTGTGTTCCTGTGGGACTTGGTCTGGGTGATCCTGCTGTGGCAGGGGGATTGGACTGGATGATCTTTCAAGGTCCCCTCTGATCCCTAATGATTGTATTATTCCAAGACAGGAAACCCATCCCAATTAAGGATATAGATTAAATAGAATCTTTGAAATTCCAAGTCTTAAATATTCAAAATTCATTTTATCCTTTAGCTTTGAACTAATTACCCATCAACAAAATGATATCAAGCAACTGCTATGCAATATCCTTTAATAATTCTCCTGGCACAGGTAGTCACATCGTCACTGAATGTCAACCCATCTTTGGGGACCTGGAAAAAAGTCATTTCCCTAATAGACAAATTAACTAAAATGCCACAGAGTGTTGTTGGGATTTTGGAAGTGATCGCGTTGAAGGCTCTGATTATACAAAAGCAATCTCAGCGGGATAGAGAAAAGTTGATAAACTTGGCCGTGACAGTGTCTCATAAACTGTCTTTTGACTGGGAAAAACTAACTGGTAGCAGAGAGAAGATAAAACCTCTAACACAAAGGGATTAGGTGTTTTCTGAGGAATCATGAGCATGGCAGGATGGCAGTGTGCTGAGCCATCTAATCACCACCTTTACACCAACAACTGAACCTATCAGAAGATTTAGCTCAATTTCAGGATGAAGAAGCCAGCCTCTTCTCAGTGGCTTCCAAAGGGCAATGGGTGCAAGCTGGAACAGAAGAGGTTCCACATCAAGATGAGAAGCAACTTCTTCACAGTGAAGGTGACAGAGCACTGGAAGGGGCTGCCCATGGGGGATGTGGAGTCTCCTTCTCTGGAGACTTTTAAAACCCAACTGAATGTCCTCCTGAGCGACTTGATCTAGGTGATCCTGCTCTGTCATGGGGCTTTTGGACTGGATCATTTTTAGAGTTCCCTTCCAATCACCAACATTCTGTGACTCTATGATTTCAGAAAATTCAGAGAACATTTTCACC
Source organism: Upupa epops (assembly GCA_013397515.1). Classification (NCBI taxonomy): domain Eukaryota; kingdom Metazoa; phylum Chordata; class Aves; order Bucerotiformes; family Upupidae; genus Upupa; species Upupa epops. Next base: position 11,431 of record VZRI01012043.1, on the reverse strand, counting down.
CCAGTAAATACATTTCCCCTACTGATGATGTGTCCCAGTGATGTGGCAATCATCAGCACTGGCCCCACAGCTGTAATAGTAGCCAGCGGACAGTACAGACACCAGCCTGTGGGTTATGTGTGAAGGAGAACATTGTACAACCTGGACTAATTATTAAGAGCTAGTTTCCCACTAATCTAATCTATACTATTTCTTCCTCAGGAAAAGTGACTTGCAATCTGCAGTGATGATAGATAAGAGAATCAGGTACCTGACACCTATGGAACTGATTCTAAAGGCACGTGCCTCTTCTCCAGTGGTGTCTGGGCACCCTGTGGATTGCTAATACAGAGTTGATGTATGCGACCCAGTAAGACTGTGTTAGTGCAACTCAGCCAAGCAGGACCTTGATAAAGCTTTCCTGCTTAAAATCTTTCCTGCTATAGAAATCTTAATACATTTAAGGCTGGGTCTGCAATGTCTAAAGCATTTATTTTTATCATTTATAATCTACTGAAAGGAAGGAAACAGTGGACAAGGAGTTTGGAGACTCTAGAAGATAATTACAAATCCTACTGAAATTAACTCCTCCAAGTATGAAAGCCAACAGCTGACAGCTGAGCGACTTGTGTGTCAGCTATTTCTGTGGCAGGTAAGAGTGAATTAGATGTGTTTTGTGTTCCTCTGATGTGAACATGGAGTTCAGACGTTAACTTGTCATTAAAATCTTGGGTGGTGGTGTTTGCTGGTCAAAGTCAGGACAGCATTTGCCTCTGGAATATCTGTAATTCAAGACTACGCTATTTCCAGCAAGAATTAATCATTAGTGTTACAGAAGTAAAGAAATCCTGAAGAATAAGTCAGGGAAGATCAACCTGAAGATAGTGTTGGCAGAGATAAATCTATGGGTCAACACATCATGTAGTCCAATCCTCCTACCACAGCAGGATCACCCAGACCAAGTCACACAGGAACACAGGCAGGTGGGTCTGGAACGCCTCCAGAGAAGGAGACTCCACAACCCCCTTGGGCAGCCTGTTCCAGTGCTCCATTGCCCTCCCTAGGAAGCAGTTCCTACTGATATTGATAGGGAACCTCCTCTGCTCCAGATTGCACCCATTGTCCCTTGTCCTATCAGCAGATGACACTGAGAAGAGCCTGGCTCCATCCTCCTGACCCCCACCCCTCACAGATTTATAGACAGGAATGAGGTCCCCCCTCAGCCTCCTCTTCTCCAAGCTCAAGAGACCCAGCTCCCTCAGCCTTTTCTTTAATACAATAAATACATAAATATCAATTTATTTGGTATTCAGTATTTATAACGGGGGAGATAGGGACCAGCTGAATAGACCACCAGTTGTCCTACCACAACTAAGAGCAAACTGAAGTTTTACAAAGAGAGGGAAGTATAATATGAGGAAGGTTCTGAATTCTTACTGTTCTTTAAAGTAACTGCCTCTTGCATGCTATGCAGCCCTTAAGCTACTGATGAATACCAGCCTTTTATCTTACCCTAAAGCCTTTCCAGACCTGAGGTAGGTCTCTATCCTGACAATGACATGTTGACACGATCCTTCATTGGAGATATTTTCAGAAGACAACAAGACCTTCCGTTATTTCTTCACCTCTTTTATTTCACTCTTCATTGTCACAACATCCCACCCGTTCTCATTCTCATTTTGTAGCCCTTATTGCTGTCATTTCTAAGGTACCATTGTTTTACCATCCCCCTACCCTCTACAGGGTACAGTCGCACACTCATACAGATGTGGAACTCCTTGCTTTTCTTTTTCACCTTATTTCCTCTCTGTTCTTATCCCTACATCTTCCTTCCTGCTCAAAAAGGCGGAAACAAATCAAGGCAACAGCAGCACCATCAAGATGTGTATAAAATGAACCTAAGTAACCATGTAATTATTCTCACTCTATTGCCGCTGCTCTTTATTGCTCTCCCTTATTGTGTCATCTTTCATATTGTAAGACTGTAGGCTCCTTGGGGAAGGGACTGCATCATTTATTTTCCCTTTGAAGTACCTTCCCCACCTCAGGCACTTTGCAAGTAACAAATAATAATAATACCCATTAATCAGGTAATGGGATCAGTAGAAATCACCAGTCAGTGGCAATTAAAATCTTAGCAACAGTAGGCAGGTTTCTGCTTCACAATTCAGAAAGCCTTTTCTTTCTGCTCCTTTCCAACCAGAAACTAATTTGCTATTAATTTTTTTTTAAAAGAACAATATTATAAAATAATTATGAATCATTATAATAATTATAAAACCTCTCAAATGATCCTTTATTTCTGCCTTCAGACTGAAAGGATGAGTGAGGTCTACACTCCCTCAGTTTAAGTGTCCTTTCACTTAATGTATTTGTTTCCTGGTCATTCCAAATATCAAAGGTGATTACAGGGGATGTTGGCTGTTCCGCTGAGAGCACGCTGAGATTTCGAGAGCTGAAGGTCTATGCAGCGATCAAAGGAGGTGAAAGGATTTTATTTCATTACTTGTTATTGAAATCCAATGAGTTTGCAGCACCTAACTTGTGTAATCGAGGATGACGGAATCCAAGATGACACAGCATTTCCACGCGGCTGGTAGCAAGAGGTATTTTTATCCTCCAGCTCTTTTGCACCGTTGGAAGCAGACAAATGAAGATACTTCTCCTCTTCCTTTTCAGTCCTTTGCTTACAAAGGCTGAAAAAAAAGAGAAGATTTTTAATAGCATTTTTAAATGAACAGTTGACATCAGAAGGGGGGTGGTTAGCAGATTGAGTGAGGTTCTTGTCCTCATCTACTCTGCACTAGTGGGATGGCAACTGGAATGTTTAGTTCTCGGCCCTTCAGTTCTAGAAGGACACAGAGCTGCTGGAGGGTGTCCAGCATAGAGCAACGAAGAGGATGAAGGAAGTAGAACAGCTCCCTTCTAAGGAAAGGCTGAGAAAGCTGGGTCTCTTGAGCTTGGAGAAGAGGAGGCTGAGGGGGGACCTCATTCGTGTCTCTAAATCTGTGAGGGGTGGGTGTCAGGAGGATGGAGCCAGGCTCTTCTCAGTGTCATCTGCTGATAGGACAAGGGACAATGGGTGCAATCTGGAGCAGAGGAGGTTCCATATCAATATCAGAAGGAACTTCTTCCTGGTGAGGCTAACAGAGCATTGAACAGGCTGCCCAGAGGGGTTGTGCAGTCTCGTCCTCTGGAATTCCAGACCGACCTGGAGGTGTTCCTGTGCGACTTGGTCTGGGTGTTCTTGCTGTGGCAGGGGGATTGGACTGGATGATCTTTTGAGGTCCCTTCTGATCCCTAGTGATTCTATGATATTAAGATTTTTCTTCCAACTGGGAATAACTAGGCACTAGTGCATCTCTGCTTATCATCCAGTAGCATCTCGTACTGTATTTGTATCTATATCCCAAACTTTCCTATAATTATTCTTGACACCTTTAATTATAGAAAGATGTCACATAATGTGATAAATGCCCTTTGATTTTAATTCAAAGACTTAGAAGGTTTTCTTGAATAAATGGTGGGAAGGTTTTCTCTTTGTAACAATAAATAAAGCATTTTGATTGAAAACACTGATAGAGACACAGTTTGGGCACTAATCATGATGTGATTCTAGTGAATACATCAGTTTAATCTCTGAATGCTTCTAATTTTCCCTAAGTCCTGTTATCCTGGTCTGAGTTAGAACAGAACTAATTCTGTTCAGTGATTGTACTTTTCAGCTCAGCCTGAATAACTCTGCTTTCTGAAGTTAACAGCGTGTTTGCACAGGCAGCATCTGCTTCTCCAAGTGGTGGTGTTTGTGCTCAGTTACTAACAGAAGCTGGTGTGCAAAAAGTCTCCTGCTTAGATTTGCTTCTTTGGAGACCATGGTCACTGTCTTCTGTGCCATGGTGCAGGTGCAGTAGGCAAGAGACCACACGTGCAGACAGAAGCAGACAGGACTGGTGACCCTAAACTGAGCAGCAGTTGATAGCAGTGTAAACCAGCTATACGTCTTCTTGCGTATAAAGCTGAGAGACCACAAGGGTCAGCCTTCTTTGGCTCTCTTCCCTCTTCTCTTTCCTCTTTGCCTCATGTCTTCAATTCCCAGCGTCAGAGAAGGACTTTGTTTTTTCTTAGATGCCAGTCTGTGCATTGAGAACGTGGCTCATGTCTCCAGTTCTTGTCTGCCACTGAGTTCAGCCTGGGACTTCCCCAGCATCAGTGATATAACTGCCAGAGGGGGTGTCGGTTGTGGTACTCTAGACATTTCATATTATCATCGATTTTGGTAAAGCATTTTTAGTTTTCCAATCTGTAAGTCTCTCCCCATTATTCCCTCTCTGTTCCCTATTCAGGGGGAGGGAGAGATACTCAAGGAGAGGTGCTCTTGTTTCTTTTATGGCCAGACCAGCCCCAGCCCATAGCACCTATCTTCTTCTTTCCCAGATCCATTATTCCATCCTGCATAATGTGAAGGTTCATTCTGCTTAGGTTTAGCTGTTGTTTTTTTTTATCTAACCTTTCTATTAACATTTTTAACACTAAAATTTCATACATATTAACATTTCTATTTCTAAATAAATCAGATATTGCATTACTTTTGTGTTCCTACTTTTTATATATAGCTTCATATCTACTAGTAACCCCTAAACAAAGATCATCCCCATTTTTCACCTGGTGTTACCTGTAAGTTCATAAAAAACTTGTGCACAGAGCTTCTATATATTTACATCTCATACAACCATGGAATCAGAATCATTAGGGATCAGAAGGGACCTTGAAAGATCTTCTACACCAATCCCCCTGCCACAGCAGGATCACCTAGACCAAGTTGCACAGGAACAGATCCAGGTGGGACTGGAACCTCTCCAGACAAGGATATTTCCTTTTCTGGAGACACGTGATACTCACCTGGACTTGGTCTGGGTGATGTTAGGGTTACTGGGTTGGTTTTAGGTTGGACTGGATGATCTTTAAGGTCTTTTCCAGCCTCATCAGCACTGTGAGACTGTGATACTGTGACTGGGCGTACTTACAGAAAGAAGATGATGGGAGTGGTGATAGAGCAGCATGTATTTCCTCACATTATTTGAAAGGAATCACACTCTGTCAGTAAGTGCTTGTGGAAAAACCATGGGAAGAAGCAAAAGCTCTGTTAATCCACCTCCTCTATTGTAGCCCTGAATCACTATGCATCTCACACCATTGTGCTTGATATAAGCTGTTCTTCTCTTCTATACCTGGACCCTAAGTAATTGTTGTGACACATCCTGTAGTGCATGTTGACACTCACCTGCTAAGTACTCAGCATCCAACACATGATTCCCACGGAGCTGGGAGTATGCTGTAACTCTTCTGAGATCAAGGCTGATAGCTGATAGTTTACTCCTCTACTGATTGTGGTATATGCTTGCCCCTTTCTCCATTAACCCCAGCACTGAACACCTAAACCATGACGTTATTTGAAAGCAAGGAATGCCTTTCTCTTAGCTGAATGAGTGTCAGGGGCTTTATTTTGTCACGCTGCTTGAACTTGATATATGACAGGGCTTCAATAGCATTTGATTTAAAACATCACAGCCAGGATTCTTATTGTTAACATTAAGCGATGCCGGTGCAGGCACCCCTTTTGCATGTGTTGTGCTGCAGCATTACATCCCTTGTTTGATGGGATAGGTTTTTGTGCTAGGAGACTCAATGACTGGGCATACATTGAGGAAAATTACTGAGCTGAGTTTTATAAATACACAGCTGATGATTAGATTTCCCTACACAGCCTCTTCTGCGGAGTCTCATGCCTTGCAGTTCACTGTCTTTAACCAGCATGTGTCTCTGATAATTGGTTTTCTTCTGGCATCATCTCTGGAGCTAGTGCTGAGTGAGAGTGTGGTGCAGTCTGTTTTTGTCCTTTCATGTGGGAGGAGATACTCTGATTTCAGCCACAACCCCAGCAGTTAGCTTCTCAGCCGCTCAAATTCCTGTAGTCTTTAAACAAGGACTACCTCCTGAGTTTATGACTGGCAGTTACTTCACTGCCTGTTGCTTTGAACGGGCCAATGCTACCAGGTATTTGATTTCAGCCTTATCTGTGAACAAATAAGGTCACTTTTTCTGAGGTTTTCTTTGACTGGAGGCATCCAGGGGAGAAGCAGTGACAGCGGGGAGGTAAAGGGAGGTGAGAAAACACCCACTGGCTCATAAGTTGTTAGATTTTCAGTATCGTTCTGAAGATTTTCACTATTCGGCTTCTCTTCTGCCTAGCAAACTGAAGGCTAAAGAGGGCTTATTCTCACCAGTCCATTGAAGAAGCTCATGACCTCTGCCTGGCTCTACACTTGACTGCTCTCTGCCAAAAACGTTGCCCACCAGTTTACTTGCAAAGAGACTTTGGTAGTATCTTTATAGAATCAGAGAATCATAGAATCATTAGGGATCAGAGGGACCTCAAAAGATCATGCAGTCCAATCCCCCTGCCACAGCAGGATCACCCAGACCAAGTCGCACAGGAACACATCCAGGTGGGTGATATTGATATGGAACCTCCTCTGTTCCAGCTGGCACCCAGTGCCCCTTGTCATATCATTAGATGACCTTGAGAAGAGCCTGGCTCCATCCTCCTGACACCCACCCCTCACAGATTTATAGACAGGAATGAGGTCCCCCTCAGCCTCCTCTTCTCCAAGCTCAAGAGACCCAGCTCCCTCAGCCTTTCCTCAGAAGGGAGCTGTTCTACTTCCTTCATCATCTTTGTTGCTCTACGCTGGGCACCCTCCAGCAGCTCTCTGTCCTCCTTGAACTGAGGGATCTTGACTCTGGACAGAACCTTGTCATTTTGTTGTTCACTAAAGGAATATTTGTCCTGCAACCACAGAATCCTTAGGGATTGGAAGGGATTCTTTTCCCTTTGTGATTTCATGTGAGTATTTCCTTCTCTGTTTTTGCCCATTAATGCTCACTCTCAAGGTGCATTTTATAGACCTCATCTTCAGCCAGACCCCAGGGAATCAGGTACCTCTCAGCATCTTCTGTACATCCTTCACTGCCAGCTTGCAGAATATGTCAAGAAAAATGTCAGAACATGAAGAAACTTTCCTTTCCTCCTGCTTCTCCTGTCCAGATGCTCTCTTAAGATGGACCGAGCTCGTCGATGCACTAAAGATCTATCATCTCGCTATAGCTCATCTGGCAGGGCTCAGAATATTAGCTAGCATAAGGTAACCTTAAAAATACCTTTGCATGGATACAGATAGCCGGTTAGCAAGGCATCATAAAAATGATTGAAAATAGAAGAACAGATTGACTTTAGTTACGGTTAAGTAACTGGGACATGTTAGAAGAGTCACAAATGAGAAATGAGCCAGACAGAGGTCGACAGACCTGCTCGGTTATACATCAGACAGCTTAAATTTTTAATAGAATAACATGACTGAGCAATAGATTCTTGCCATACACAAAGGAGAGGAACTTTATATTAATAACAACCCATTATTTTATACAGACGAATACGATTTTTTATTAGCAATAATAATGGAGATGTTTGTACTGAGATGCTGTTCCCTTGCTTCAGAACTTGTATGCATGCCAAAGCTTCCATCTGTAGATTTACTGTGAACATAATTGAAGTACAGTCTTTGAAATAAGTGAAATTAACAAAAATACTTCATTTTTAATGTGCTGGTCACATTTTAAATGTTTTTTGCAGTAAAATACAAACATTTACATATAAATATCTATATTTTTTTCCTTATAAATGATAGCTGTAATCACAGATTTTATAAGCTCTTTTGTATAATAACCTGTAAAGTCATAGAATCACAGAATCATTAGGGGTCGGAAGGGACCTGGAAAGATCATCCATTCCCATCCCCCTGCCACAGCAGGATCACCCAGACCCAGTGGCACAGGAACACAGCCAGGTGGATCTGGAATGTCTCCAGAGAAGGAGACTCCACAACTCCCCTGGGTAGCCTGTTTCAATGCTCTGTTACCCTCACCGTGAAGAAGTTCCTGCTGATATTGATACAGAACCTCTGTTCGAGCTGGCACCCATTGGCCCTTGTTCTAGCACCAGAATAATATCTATTACAATTTATGAGGAGCAGCTGAGGTAGCTGGGGCTGGGTTTATTCTGAAAAGAAGACCTCATTGCTTCAACCTCCTGAAATGAGGCTTTAGAGAGATGAGTGTTGGTCTCTTCTCACATGTAAGAAGCAACAGGACAAGAGTAAAGAGCCTCAAGTTGTGCCATGCAGAGTTTAGCTTAAGCCTTAGAAATAACTACTTCATTGAAAGGGTCGTCAGCCCAACAGGCTGCCCGAGAGGTGTTTGGATCATCCTGGATAAACCTGGATTCTGAGATTCTGTGATCACTTTTATAAATCCAAATACTTTTTCTCTAAATGATGTCGTTATCTACTACTTCATTAAAGCTAAAAACCAGATTTATTTGAGAGAGGCTATTGTATTTATTATTTTGCCATTCTGTTTTTCCTAGGATGTTGCCTTGAATTCCCTGGACATCCAGCTAGTGTCTGAGTCAGTATATCTTTGGACATCAGCAGAACTTGGTTGCTTTGCTTGTTTTCTTTTCTTGTTCCTTTTCAGTGACAAACCTAGTGACATGAGTGTTGTTACTCATAGATTCAGCAACAGTAGGCAGGATCTTACCTGTCATCTTCACCTTAACAGTGGGTAGCTCCAAGAAAGAGCCATTCCGTGACTACCCTGTCTACACTTCTTTCTATGTAGAAGGCTATACTATCACTTCTATTTTATCTTCATCAGCCTCAGTTTAATTTGTGACTGTGTTTCAGTTCAGTTCAAAATGCCTCCTACGTGATTTGAATTTGTTTACATTCTGTACAAACAAGAGAGCCATCAGGCTGTCCAGGGAGGAGGTGGAGTCTCCTTCTCTGGAGATGTTCCAGACCTGGATGTGTTCCTGTGCCACTTGGTCTGGGTGATCCTGCTGTGGCAGGGGGGTTGGACTGGATGACCTTTTGAGGTCCCTTCCAATCCCTAATGTTTCTATGGTGAAAATTAGCTAGGAATTTCCTTTATTCACAGAAAGAATGATTTCTGCAAGGATCTGCAAGGATTTTTTAAGACTAAATGTATTTTGTAGATTATTTTTGTTTCCAAACTCGGGTCTGCTAGTTTGAAAATTGTCTTGAAAGTAATTATTCTTCTACAGAAAACCATGCTGCTCGAGGTTGGTGTGCACAATGGAGACAGAAGAGATCAGTGCAAGTTTACTTTATTCAAATAAAGGAAGAGTCCACTGGAAAAAATCTCCCTTTAGGGTCTCTCAGATTGCTGGAGGGCACCGCTTCAATTTATCCTAATTTCTCCTTCTCCATTGCCTGAGGTACTCTGGGCATAGAGATGTCCCATTCTACTACATACCCCTTGCTTTAGCACGTACCCTCCTTTACATCATACATCTTAGGTATCATTAAGGGTGATTTTATGCCACCCAAGGTGGAGAGGTTAATATTCATAACTCTATTACATGTGTTCAGAATTTACTTAAGCAATGAATCTGTTTCAGACTAGCTATCTTCATCTCTGCACTCTAATTGGCCCCTATGAGCTATGTTTTCAGATTTACAACATCTAATCCTGATTTAGTGTCTTGTCTGGGAGCTGGGGGTGTTTAGACTGGAGTAGAGGAGACTCAGGGGGGACCCTCTCCCTCTCTATAACTCCCTGAAGGGAAGATGTAGACAGGTGGGGGTCGGGCTCTTCTCCCAGGCAACTAGCAATAGGGCAAGAGGGCAGGGCCTGAAGGTGCCAGGGGAGGTTTAGGTTGGATGTTAGGAAGCCCTTCCTCATGGAAAGGGTGATCAGACTGGACTGGACTGCCCAGGGAGGTGGTGGAGTCTCTATCCCTAGAGATGTTTAAGACTGGAAGTGGCACTTAGTACCCTGGTCTAGGCTGTGGTGATGTCAGGTCCCAGGCTGGGCTGGATCATCTCAGAGCTCTTTTCCAGCCTCAGTAGTTCTGTGATTCTTCTCAACCCTATGGCTAAGCTGTACAGCATCCATGCAGACACGTTAATGGAACCATACTCTTGAGTTCTAAAGAAACCCTTCTTCATCTTATTCTTCTCATTCTTGCATTCATGATACAGGTTAAAACAACCCTTACCTTCGCATAACACGTTAACCCACGTGAAGCACATTTACCACGGTACTGAATCGAGTGACACTGGTAATTAAAAGCTTTCAAAGTGCATGACAAGTTGTCACACTCAGTTGAAAAGCTCAAACTAAAGCCTCACTAAACTAAAGCCATCATTAAGCATTAAATAGGCTGGACTAGAGGAAAAGCTTTCGAACAGCTTGGAAACGATGGGAAGATCACTTACTAGGGGTTGCGATAGATGTGTATTCTCTTGAGTGAATGAGCTGGCTGTTCCATTTGAGAGGGATTTCACAAGGCCTTTTAATGTAAAGGGGTAAATTCAGAGGCTCAGGTTTTTATTAAGACTTAAAATAGATTGATGGATAGATTGGTAGAATGGTTCAGGTTGGAAGGAACCTTCAAGATCATCTAGTTCCAACCCTCCTGCTATGAGCAGGGACTGGATGATATCGTAGAAATCATTGAAAAGCCCCTTAAATTAACAATTTCAATAGTCATAGTTCTTTCCTTATGTAGGAAATGAACGAATACAAATTGAAATTAAATTTTAAATTAAAAAAACAATTAAAATTTAATTTTAAAATAAAAAATTAAACTTATATTTAAAATAAAATAGATTAATTAAAATTAAATTTTAAATTAAAAATGTTTATAGTATATTTCTGAGATAAGATTTTAGGGAGTGTAGATAATAGGTGGTAATGAAGAGCTGGTTTTGCTTCAACAGCATCGAATAGATTTTCAATTTAAGCATCATTTTGCTCTCATATGAATTGTATTAAATACTTTTTAAAAATAAAATCAATATGATATTAAAAAACAGTTTGTCTAAAAAGTTACTTGAATGTTTCAGCACTATTTAATAATCATCCATTTAACGGTTTTATTTGAAATTAATTGTTAGATGTGCGTTTAGTCTCCCTACAATTACTTGTAAACATGATCCTCACTTTTCTTGGGTCTTCATTAGTGCCCTGCTATCATCACATTAGCTTGTAACCTATTAGAGCCACTCTAAGACAGTATCAACGGACCTTGCACCAGGATAGGTTGAGGACTGACCTGTTGGAGAGCAGTGGAGGAGAAAGGGACCTGGGGGGTCCTAGTGGCCAGCAGGGTGACTGTGAGC
>VZRI01012030.1:0-20785 GCA_013397515.1 Upupa epops | reverse complement strand
CCACCAGAGTCTAACAAGCCACTGTGCCAAGGCAAGTGGCAGTTTCTGTGACCGTTCCAAAGGATATAATCCTACACTCAGCATTCATGTGGCTGTCACTGTAACCCTCCAGTACCCAGTGACTGGATGGTCACAGTAGAAATATTCTGTCCCTTCTCCAGACCAAATACATCTAAACCTAACCTAAGCATTTCCACTGAATTTCCAGCAATGAACTGTGCTTCTATGTAAATGGTATAAAACAGTTAATCACCAAACTCACTATTGACTCTCAGTAATGACTAGAGACGTGTCTGGGTATGAGGTTGGTTTTTTCCAAGCAATTGATACAAACTAGTAGGTGGTAAAGCAAGTGAAGCCACATTTGCTGTACAATGTACAGAACATGTGCAGCCCTGTCAGTGACAGAGTGCCAAGGTACAAGAAAAGCACAGAACGAGACTTAACAAGCTGCTGTATGTCTCACCAGAGCCTGCTAGACCAAGCAATACTATTGTAGAGGTGCCAAGCATTTCCTCCCTTTTGCTTGTCATGTTTTGAATAGCAGGCATCCTTTCTTTTCTTTTTACTTCAGAACTCTGTTGATTTTAACTCCCACAATGCTGTGGCAGTGAATGGCAGTGCCAGGACCCCCAGGACTAATCGGCGTTGAATAGTGGAGAGTTTTACACAAAACCAAAAACCAAAAAGAAGAATGTGGAAGAAAAACATGACCCTTCCCTTCAAACACAGTCAGCTTGGGAGTTAGTTAGGGCTTTTTAGGTGATGCTAGGATTATAAACTCACATTACATTTGGCATTACTAAATACTCCCAAATATAGAACATTAGTGGTTTTCATGGCATGGCTGCCATTTTATTTTTCCACTGAAATAAAAACATACAGAGAACAAGTTGGTATGCCCAGCATGGAGGTAACCATGCCTGCCCCTTATCCAGCACGCCCATACCCGTGATTTGGCCTGTGCCATATTCAGCCTATTTAGAGTGGAGACAAAATGAGTTCTGTCCTCCCTGTGGTTCCATGAATATATATGCCTTAATGAAATAATAAAAAACAATTCTAGAAGAGACCATCTGCCACCAAAAGCAGGATTAACTATGTATAAACCTCTCCTAACAGACATCCATTGAACCCAGAAGTCTCCGAGGGATGGAGATGCCCCACTGTGCAGTCTATTCCCAAGATTAGTTATCCTTGTAAATAAAAAGCTTTTTACTCATATCTAATCCAAACTCCCTCACAGCCATTTAAGCTCATTATTTTGTTCTATTCTTCTTTGACATGAAGAACTGTTTACTTTCCCCCTTACAGCACGTTTTCACATACCTAAAAGTTGTTATCATGTCCTCCCTCAGCCTCCTTTTCTCTAGACTAAACAACACAAGTTATTTTAATTTGTCTCTCTTTTGCCATACTTCATGAAAAACAGTCTTTAAATATGGCTTTATTGTCCACCTTCAAAGAGCTCCATCAAGACGAGTGCTTCATTTACTTTCCTGCAGAGCTAGAGAAAGGTTCAGGAAGTAGAAATTTCCCAGCTGGTCGTTCCCACAGAGTCAACCCAAACCACACAGCGGGTCTGGGCAGGTTCCAGGACACAGTGCTGTGTGTCCCCATAGCTTTGGTCCCAGGTAGTATATCCTGGCCCCATGAACAGTACTCACAACTGGGATGAGGCTGAGCAAAGGCTGTTGCACAACCTCTGTGTGCTCTGCTGAACCAAGGGTACACACACTACTCCCACATTCAAGCCCTTTGTTAGTCAGCCCAGCCTAGGAAAGGTAGTTTGAGGATGGATCAAAGTAACAAAGAATCACACATTCAGATTCTGGCTATTCCAGAATTTAGGAAAATAATGCAGGGTGAGGAACATAGAATAGCTAATACCCCTACTTATATTTCAGTGAAATCAGTAATGACAACACAGTATGGGAAGCTGTACCAAGGAAATTTCTGAAACAGCATTAGTGATGATCTGATTAGTGCTGCTTGTCATAGAGTATTTTGCTCTGAATTAATCTACAGCCAAGAAACAAAAGTAACAAACCTCTTGTAGGAAGGGTGCTCTCCAGAAGAAGCAGTTACATAATGTGTCTGTCCCTGCTTTACTGTCCCTGTTGGTAATGCCACAGTACAAGGTATGGTTGGAGCTGTGCATCTTAAAAGCAAAGGAAATTATTCAGGAGAAAAGGATGAGGTGCTCTTTTTGACCTGCTTCACTGGTCAGATGGGACAGGAAGTGATGCTGAAGACACACAAAGCAAACTCCTTTGAGGATTACTGCTCCCTACTCCTGCAGCTGAAACCCAGAACTAATCTTTTGGACTTGTGCAAGGCATTTGACACTGTCTCATATGTCTCTAAACTAGAGGCATGGTATTGACAGATGGACAACTCTGTGGAGAAGAAACTGCCTGGATGATCTCACTCAGTGAATCATGATGAATGGCTCGATGTCCAAGTGGAGGTCTGTTACAAGTGACATTCCTTAGGTGTTTGTTTTGTTTTGCTGCTTAACCTCTTTGTTGGCCACACAGATATTGAGTGCACCCTCACTCAGCAAGTTTGTTGACAACACCAAGCTGTGTGGTGTAGTGGACATGCTGGAGGAATTGGGAGGCCATCCAGAGGGACCTTGACAGGCTTGAGAAATGGGCCTGTGCAAACTGCATGAGGTTCAACAAGTCCAAGTGGAGGGTCCTCCATCTGGGTTGGTGCAATCCCAAGCACAAATACATGCTGGGTGGTGAAAGGATTGAAAGCAGTCCTAAGAAGAAGAACTTGGGGATGTTGGTAGGTGAAAAGCTCAACATGAGCCAGAAGAGCAGTCATGTCCTGGACTGCATTGAAAGAAGTGTGACCAGCAGATCAAGAGAGGTGATTACCCCCTTTTTCTCTGCTCTTGTGAGACCTCACCTGGAGTGCTGTGGCCAGTTCTGGAATCCCCATTTCAAGGACACTGAAATGTTGGGGCAGGTACAGAGGAGAGCCACAGGGATGATCAAGATAGCTAGAGCACCTCTGCTATGGGGACAGGCTGAAGGAATTTGGGCTGTTCAGTCTGGATAAGAGAAGGCTCTGAGGGATCTTCTAGTAGCCTCCTAGTACCTGAAGGGGACTACAGGCAAGCTGGAGAGGGACGTTTTATGAGGGACTAGCAATAGGACAAGGGGGATGGTTTCAAACTATAAGAGGGTAGATTTAGATTAGATCTTAGATTAGACTAAGTGTGGGTGGTGAGGCACTAGAACAGGTTGCTCACAGAAATTCTGAATACCCCAACACCCCTGGAATTGTTCAAGTCCAGGTTGAATGGGGCTCTGGGTCACCTGTTCTAGTAAGAGGTGTCCTTGTCAATGGCAGGGGTGCTTGAACTAGATGATTTCTGGGCTCCCTTTCAACAGAAACTTGTGATTGTATGATTAAAGTGACTGCAATGCAAATTAAATATATGGACTCATACTGCACTTCACTGATTTCTGTTGTTTTCAAGGGCAGATGAGAAACAGCAGGTTAGAAACCAAAGACAGATATGAACAAAGATAAAATCCTTTGGGAAAGAGTATTTAAATAACAGATGTCTAGGATCTGTGTCTTCCTGAGACAACCATAAGAGGGTGGACAAGAGAGGGTCTATCCCTCTATCAAACATCCTCCCTGAAGCCACTGCTAAATCACAGAGAAGAGAGGAACTAATTTTTACGACTTTGACTTACCAGTGCTGGATTAAAATGTGCAGATGTGCTCTAACAAGCTTACATCTGTATTATATTTATGTGACTGTGCTCAGATACTCATTTCATATAGCTACACTGTCAAGATTAAGTCAAGACAATGCGTGGAGAGTCAAGAGAAATGATACTTCACTGAATCATCTTTCACTGAATCATCTTTCTCATCCCTGTATCAAAGCCCATTGTTGTCTCAGATGTTATAGCAATTGCTGTGGCTTCAGAAGTTCAAGGCAAAATATAGGTTGGCATGAAAAAGGTGGAATGGAGACACAGAGAGAAGCCACAGCCAGCATAGAAATTCTATTAGTGGCAAAATCTCTCTGTTTTTTGAGATGTGGCTATTAGACAGACTAAGTGAAGTCAGTGGGTACATAATAAAAGCTACTTTCATAAACACCTGAAATCTTATGAGATGAAAATCAGAAGTCTAAAGGGATATATTGCCATGGCTCTCACTTTTTATTTTGTTCTTATTACTTTCCTGCTGTGTATATTATGGTTACTGAATAATCATCACATAAATTGTTACTACTATACTGTAGTGTCCTGGTTCAGGGTTTTGCCTCCTACACACTCATCTGCCTTGTACAACACAGCCTCCAATGTCTGCCTTGTGCTGACGTGGTCATCTAATACCACACACACTGACACAAAACTTGCTGAAAAAACATAGAACTCCTTTTGACCATCAGTTTCACCCAAACCCAACCCAGCTCCAAAGGCTTTGGCTGGCACTGTGTGCTATTTCTTCACAAGGAAATAGCAAAGGCACAATTCCTGTTTGAAGATGTGGGATCTTTTGGTTCCCTTCCCTTTGCACCAGTATTCCAGTGTTTTCAGACAACAGCAGTGAAGACACAAATTAAAATACAAAACCAGCAGGACTGCATTTGGATTACAATCCCTATTGGTTGAGGACCATAACTCAGAAACAAGCTGTCTCTCTCCATTATGTTGTCACTTTTCACTTCAAAACATCACACTCCTAAATCAGGAAAACTCTCAGGTCAGCCTGAGACTTTCTGTATGTCATCAACTAGAAGACTATGTTACCATAAACCAATACTTCAACTTGATTTTTAGAGCAAACGTTGTTCATTAGCTTATTGTCTCTGGCTGTTTGCTTCTGCCTGACAGTTCCTCTGCTCCTATAACTTTAGAGTCAATTTCATCCAAATTTGGTAAAGAACTGTGAGTGACTGAAGAAGTCACATTGCTACTACTCACATGAAACCATCAGCTAGCAGACCCAACAGAAGCCTCTCCCAAGGCAAAGGCAGGGAGAGCTCAGCTTTTTTCTAAATAAGATCTTGTTGCAGCTACCTCTGAGCACTGAGACCCCAGTACTGCCTTTGCAAAGTATACGGGCAGCTCTTCTCTGCCAGAGGGGGATTGTTCCCTGTTTGCTACCGTATGAACTCCACCATGTAGTTCTACTTTTCCCTCTGCTTTTGGCAACAAGGAAGCTGTCCCCACCACCACCACCGTACTAGTGGTGGTGGAAGACATGCTGTTTGGTGGTGCTCTCCCCTTGCTGATGCCTTTGGGAAATAGTTCAAGGCAGGACTAACTCACTTAGTCACCCATTCCACCTGCACTTGGCAAACCAGATCAGCTGTGTCAGATCCAAAGTGTACATGGAGAAAGTCATCAGCCAGGAAAGATGTTCTCCTGGATGCACAGAGAGCTCCATGCTTGAGGCATGGCTTGACAAGCGAACCTTTTTGGAAGATGCTGATCTATTTATTTTGACAATTTACTGAAAACAGTTCTCTGACTGACACACAGGATATGGCTAACACTGGTATCAGGATGCTCTTCCAGACAGAGTGTGGACAAGAGGGCAAGTGTGGGAAAGACAAATACCCAGGGAAAAGAGGAGTAAGAATGGTGAAATCACATACCTTCAGGGATGCACTGCCCAAGAACAAACTTATAACCCTTACAGCATTTTTTCCTGAAAAACAATAAAATAAAGTTATGATTAAATAAATACATTTTCTAAAGTTTCATGGTGCCTTTACAATTAGTTATGGATACATCACGGATATTATGAACCAAACAATGTGAGGATTATGATCTTTGCAGTTGGAGGTACCTCTTTACTAAAATAGAACACTGAAACCCAATACTCAGTCCATGAAGCATTTTAAATTAGCAGCATGGACATCTGCCTCAAGAGTCTGGGGGTGGTTGCACCAATGCTGACCCACCCCACACCCCAAGTAATTTCTGAAAACCCAGGTGTAGTCCAGATACACAAAGCTGGTGAGACACTTGAACAGTTGCCCAGGGAGGTTGTGGATGCCCCCTCCCTGGAAGTGTTAAAGGCCAGATTGGATGGGGCCTTGAGCAACCTAGTCTAGTGAGGGGTGTCCGTCCTCATGGCAGGGGGGTTGGAACTAGATGATCTTTAACCTGAACTGTTCTATGAATCTATGAGTCTATGAACTCAGGCAATAATTTTCATGATATGCTGAAGGGTGTTGTGTTTAAAAACACATGTCATTGCAATGTAAACTTGCAGAAAGGGTTAAGTCTCAGTGAGGAGTACACACAAGATAAAAGTTGTCAGTCATTTTTCATCTTCTAGTAAACCTGGAAAACTGTTTCAACTGGAACAAGTTATAGACAAAACTGCATGTGGGAGTAAACAGGATCAGGTACTTTCTGGTACCTACACTATGAATGAAGACTTTGTTCAGTGCTGAGAAACAAATGCTTCTTACACAGTGGCCTGTAATGACATCCAGCCGTTCAGCTATACCTGCTTATTTTCTTTCTAGGGGCAGGGGGGTTGGAACTGGATGATCCTGTGATTCCTTCCAACCCTGACCGACTCTATAACTTCTTCCCAGGGAGGGTGATGGGGCACTGGAGGGAGCTGCCCAGAGGGTTTGTGTAGTCTCCTTCTCTGGAGACATTTTAAACCCACCTGGACCTGGTCTGGGTGTCCTGCTGTGGCAGGGGGATTGCACTAGATGATCTTTCGAGGTTCTTTCAGATCCCTGATGATTCTGTGAAACCACATCAAGTTACCAGGATTCCCAGCAGTGTTGAGGAGTCTTTACAAATGGCTGTGGCCCTTATTAGCCTGAGACATACTAACTGCAGGGACCTGGTGACCTTTTAAAGGTCCCATGTTAGTGACTACTAGGATTGCCACAAGAGAAACGAACTGCTGTTCAGTGTGCTGTCTTATCAAGTCTATGTAAGTCTGAGGAGAAACAAAGCTTTGTATTTTAAAAATTTAGTTATTCATGCCCTGTGAACATGTTGAAATATCTGCAAAACTGGGAAATCATCCATTTAGCCTTATCCTTTAATTCAATAACTGACGCAGAAGAGTGCTAAAGGCATGGCAGTCAATGACACAACACTCCCCTAGACGACGCACAGCTATCACAAATCATCATTGTGTTGAATTTAAATTAACTCTCAATTGCAATTGACCACTTAAAATAAACAATGCATTACACCAAACTATGTAAAAACAAACTCTGGCTACATATTTTACCCTCTTTCAAAGATTAGCAGTAATATAAATTATGCTTAATGAAGGTTGAATATCTGAAGAGGAAGCTTTGCTTTGTTATGCAAACAGTGGTCCCTCATTAGACTTTTCTCCAAACACTGCTATGAAGTTTTATCTGCAAGACAAACAAATGCAGGAGGAATGAGTTCAAAGGTGCATTAGGGAGGCTGTTCATATGGTGCAAGCCATGCCAATGGCTTTCTGAATGTACATTCATCTCCTCTGTCTGTGGAAAACAAAGCTGATAAAAGCTTGGTTGTTGCTGCTCTTCAGAGAAAGACACAGCCCGGCTTAAAAGAGAACCAGGAGATCAGAAGAGAGAGGAAGACATTCCTACCATGTGATGCCAACCTGGGAGGTTGTGCCAGAACTAAGAGGGACCATTAGCTTTCATAATTTCTACCCCTCTCCCTGGGAATTCCCACTTGAATTTCAGGCTTAAGACACTTAGGGCTTCCACTCTTTCAGTGTCTTGTGGAAGAAGATGCAAGCCACAGTGTGTTCCTGCATAAGGGCTCACTTTCTGTGAATCTTGCAGGAGCTGCCTCTGTCTATCCTCTCAGCTTGGCTGGTAAAGGCTTTTGGCTGGACTTGCTGGCTTTCTTGAGGCTGTGGTTTTATCTGCCTTTCTGGATTGTTATGATAGCCAAGCCAGTTGCCAAACTGGCCAAACATCTCTCCCACAGCCACAACTGAAACCCACCACACTGAGTTACAGCCATTAAATACTGCCCTGGCACCCTGAAGCAAGCAGAGCCTTGCATGGCCTTACAAGGTGTTGCTCTAGTTAGACCAAATGGAAAATCATGCTGCTCTGGCAGATAACCAGGCCCCTGCTGAAATCCATCTCTTCAATGGAAGCATGTGGTGTTTTTGAGAAATCATTTCCTTCTTTTCAGTCTCTCTTTCCTTTTTGATTGAATTTTACCAGGTTTCACTGGTGAAGAGATTTGGAAATATTTCCTCTCTCTAAAGAGTTTTCTAGATCATGAAAGCTTGAAATCACATCTAAAGAAGTGATGGGACTTGGGATTCCTGCATGCTTTAGCTTTTTACATTCTTAAAGAGAAAGCTGTCAATATGATGGACACATGAGTTGATCATTAGCAGAAGCATTTTAATAGCAGTACTCATTTTCAAGCATCCAGCTCCAGGTTGACATGTCAAATCATCGTTGCACAGCAGCGATCTCATTACACATAATGAGAGGTGCAAGGGGGATCTCAGTGATAATTTCAGTTACTGAATAACTTTCAGCTAGGTGGTGGCTAAGCAGCTGTGAGTGTGAGTATGTATCAAACACAAACTGATACATGATTGTAGAAGAAAATCAACCCCTACAATATGAATCTACAGGGAAAGTAAGTTAGTTTGTTAACTTTACATTTAGTGTCCAAATGGAGAAGCTTCTGGAAGACTTCATCTGTTACAGTTTATAATGGGGTGCTCCAATTACTAAAATTATAGCAACATCTGATCCTCACGCAACCTTCATTCAGGAAAATGCACAAGTCTAAATCTGCAGAAGGTTTTAGGTACCATTGTTTGGACCACTGCAGTGTGTAGCTTCTGTGTTGCCTGTAAGAAAATCCATAGTGATAAAAATTGTCTCAAAGCAAAGTCACTCCTTTTTTCAGACAAGTACTTGTGTGAGAAGCACAGAGATGTTGAATTACTCCCCTCTGTTCTGGAGGTCAAGGTGCTCCAGTATCACTGAATACCAAAGAGTGGGTTTTAGGGTCAGACATTTGATACCACTGAATACATCCATGACTGTGCACGAATCTTTTCCAACCTTATCATCACTGTGATACTGTAATCTGTCTTTGTTTCAGACTCTTGTAGCCTATGCAGACTGAGCAGGGAGCTGAGCTTTCCAGGCTCATCCTCCATATACCATCGGCTACAGGTCCCCAGCATCCCCAGCACACATCTGTGCACCAGCCAGGCACCCCTTACCCCAACTTGCAAAGCTAGTAGCTACTTGATAGCATTGCCCTAGATGGGCAGGACAAAAGGCAAGATGCAAGGAATGTGGCTTAATTAAGCTACCACTTTATTAAGTTAGCTTATCTGGCAGCTATCAGCAGTTATTCATCCAGTGTGGATCACGTTTTTTTCACATAATTGTTTCCACCTGGTGCAGAGCTGCCGCCACCACCAGCCCACCTCATGCTCTGCACTGGGTTGTCCAGCCAGCACCAGTGACAGGAGTCCCCCACTGAAACTAGAAAATACTTCTGTTTGAGAGAGAAGGGAAATTATTCTGGGTTCTGAAATACTTTGGAAATGCAAACAACAACAGGACAAACATTTAAAGTGATAATTAATCTTTATCTGTCTGCAAGTACAGTGATTTGGGCTGTGTCAGTGGCTGGCTTGCAGCTGTTTGGTGCCTTTGTTGAGGTTTTGGTTAACTTTAACAAAGTGGCAACTGTAGGACCATTAGGGCAACTATGTCAAAAAAAAAAATACATGATGGCATTTAGGGATTGAAAGGAGGGAAGTCACAAGAGAAACACAAAAGGGAAAATGATGCTTTCAGGTGAACATAATATGTTATGGAAAGTCTTGCTGAAGATTTCAGAAACAGAGATGGAAGAGTTTGCTCCAGGAATTACTTGCATCCTAGGAGCAAAGCAGACCCTGCAATCACTACACTCAGTCAGGAAGATTGATATTCAAAGTGTCTGGACAATACTCTGAGCAGCTTGATCTAGCTGAGGATGCCCCAGCTAAGTCTGGGGTGTGTGTGTGTGTGTGTTTGTGTGTGTGTGTGTGTGTCTGACCTTTGATGGTTCATTCCAACCTGAGCCATTCTATGAATCTTATGATAAAATATTTAACACCAAAATGCTGGGGTTCAGAAAGCAGACAGGGTCCAAGGCGGCTCCACCCAAACAGAGGTAATTTAAGCAAATGCACTTCATCTCCCATTCATCAAGGATCAAATCATGCACATGGACAGTTTTTATAGCCTAGTTGATGCATGAGGTTGCTTCCCTGGAAGATGCAGTAGCTCCATAGGTCATAGAATCATAGAATCATTAGGGATGGGAAATGACCTCAAAAGATCACCTAGTCCAATCCCCCTGCCACACCAGGATCACCTAGACCAAGCTGCACAGGAACACAACCAGGCAGGTCTTGAACATTTCCAGTGAAGGAGACTCCATAACAACCCTGGGCAGCCTGTTCCAATGCTCAGTTACCCTCACTGTGAAGAAGTTCCTTATGATATTTATATGGAACCTCCTATGTTCCAACGGGCACCCACGGCCCCCTGTTCTATCACTAGATAACCTTGAGAAGAGCCTGGCTCCATCCTCCTGACACCCACCCCTCACATATTAGGAGACATTCATGAGGTCACCCCTTAGCCTCCTCTTCTCTAAGCTCAAGAGGCACAGCTGCCTCAGCCTCTTCTCATAAGGGAGGTGTTCTTCTTCCTTCATCATCTTCCTTGCTCTACACTGGACACCCTCCAGCAGCTCTGTGTCCTTCTTGAACTGAGGGCCCCAGAACTGGACACGAAACTCCAGATGCAGTCTCACCAGTGCAGAGTAGAAGGGGAGAAGAACCTCCCTCAACCTGCTAACAACCCTCCTTCTGATGCACCTCAGGATGCTGTAGGTCCTCTTGGCCATAAGAGCACATTGCTTGCTCAGTCATCCTGCTGTCCACTAGGACCCCCAGGTCCCTTTCTCCTACACTGCTGTCCAACAGGTCACTCCCCAACCTATCCTGGTCCCTGAGGTTGTTCTTGCCCAGATCTGGGTAATCTTACCCAGATTACCCTTGTTGTACCTCATTAAGTTTCTCTCTGCCCAGCTCTCTAGGCTGCCCAGGTCTCGCTGAATGGCTGCACAGTCTGCTGGGTGGCAACACCACCCAGCTTGGTGTCATCAGCAAACTTGCTGACAGTGCCCCCTAATCCCTCATCCAAGTCATTAATAANCATGACTTCCCCTTGGTGAAGCCATACTGACTGTCCCTAATGACCCTCTTGTCCCTGATGTGCCTAGTGAAAGCATCCCGGACAAATTGTTCCATCACCTTTCCTGGGATGGAGGTGAGGCTGACCTCCATCTATAGTTACCCGGGTCCTCCTTCTTACCCTGTTTGAAGATTGGGGTGACATTTGCTAACCTCCAGTCTCTAGGCACCTCTCCTAACCCCCATGACTTAGAAGCGATGACTGAGAGTGGCTTAGCAGTGACTTCTGCTGTCTCCCTTAGCACGTGTGAGTGCACCCCCATCAGTGTCCATGGATTTATGTACATTCAGTTTGCTCAACACATCCCTAACACAGTCCTCATCAACCAAGGCAGGCTCCTTTTTTGCCTCAACTTCCTCTGGAGCCTCAGCAGTCTGGACTTTGATATCAGGACATCTCCCAGAAGTACAGATGGAGGCAAAGAAAGTGTTTGGTATCTCTGCTTTCTCTGTATCCTCTGTCTTCAGGGCACCCAGCTCATTCAGCAGGGGTCTCACATTGCCTCTAGGTTTAATTTTACCTGCAGTGGATTTGAAGAAGCCCCTTCTATTACCCTTGACCTCCCTTGCAAGGTTGAATAACAAGGAGTCCTTGGCTTTCCTAGTTGCATCCCTACATTCTCTTACCAGAGAATTATAATCACCCCAAGTGGTCATCCCCTCCTCCCATGACCTATAGGCTTTCTTCTTCTTCTTCAGTTTATGCAGTAGTTCCGCATTTAGCCACAGTAGTCAAGCTGTTCATATCCCTCTTCTCTTACATGCTATTTCTGACTCACGAATGTCAGAGGAGTCATGATTCAGGAGGCATTAAAGCTGCTTAACATTTTATGTAGGTTCAGATATACCAGTACTGTTCTTCTAGGTAGGCTGGTAGAAAATAATGATAATACAGTTAAGCAGATGCATCTGAACAAAAAAATCTCAAATTTCTACTGGGAAGAGGTAGGGAAAAAATTAAACCAAATTCCTTCAGGCAGTGTTGTAACATGAACTCAGAAGAACTTGCACTGTATCTTGAAGACCTGAGTCAGCAAAGGTCATGATAGAATTCTGTTTAATTACACAAAGGGGTCTTTGTTAGACTGGCTTCTTATTGTGCCTGCCCAGTGTTTCTTTTTGATCATCCTGACTTTGGGAAACACACAGTGCAAGAAAATCGCTAATTTAAAGTATGACAACTAACTTACAAAAAATAATCAGACAGCTTCAAGGGCAAGCCAATGAGGCAGATCAAAAAGCCCTTTTTTTTAATATTCTGCGTAAAATTCAAGAGAGGGCCAGGTCCATCTGCCAAAGCATGCACAGATAAAGCCCATCTGCAGCACAAATCTCTTAAGAAAGCAACTCAGTAGCTGTGCACAGTTTCACTGTAATTCACATTGAGAGAAGATTTATGTCAACACGGTGTAAAACTGAAGCAGTGCACTTTAGTTTTGTTTGCCTTTCTGTGGGATACATACCGAAATATTGAGTAAGAGAGGATAACCTCCCTGCAGACACTTGCTCAGTTTACACTTTGCCATGATTTTCAGACTTAGCCCTTTTTTGCAGTTTTCCAAAAATAATTTATGTTTGCACTGGATGTAATACAAGATCCAAGCCAGGCTGAGCCCTTCCAGTCACCATGCTGGTGGAGAGTGAGTAACACAAGTAGGATGATGTTTCTTACTGCATGGGAAGTGCTGAGGCACATATGACCACTTGTACGTACATCTTATATTTCTCTTAGCTGACTGAATAAAGCCACTTCTGCAATCGTTGAGACAACCCTTCACCAGAAAAGATGTAACTCAGATTGGGACTCTGGAACTCTGAAGGTCTAACTTTCAAAAAAATTAAGTATTCAGCTGCAGTGATTAAAGCATTGCCTGAGCAAGCCATGTTTCTTGTCAGCAGCTTAAGTCAAATAAATTTACCCACATATAATGGTTTTCTTTTTTTTAGGGAAAAAAACAACCCTGCTATCTGCTCTTTCACTCAGCTCTGGCTATTAAGACTGATACCAGAAATGAAATCCTGTTCCAGTTATTGCTAATGGGAAGGATTTGATAAGATTCACAGTCCCTGGCCTCCTCTTCTGTGAACACAAGCCAGAGGCCAGATCCTCCCCTGGCAAAAGCCACATACCTCTGTTGACTCTGGGGAAACTTGCCAGTGCTTACCCAAGGAGCTTCTGGCCAATGCTCTTGAAAGCTCTCAGACACGCTCCCTGGCTGCTCCTTACTGTAATGTATTATTAACTGACTCCTCCTTTCCTCAATGTGCTGTTTAATGTCATCTTTTTACAGTCAAAGTGAGTTTTATGGCACTATATTATAAACTGTGGTTCCTTCTCAGAAGAAACTTTCTAACATTATGTGATGGTTTGCAGTTGCTGCAGAGCAGAATATTCATGAATATGTGAAGCCTATTCCTCTACAAAAAAAGCAAATACAAGATGGAAGAAACCCTCCATCCTGGTGGGTATCCATGGGCTTCAGAGTTATGATAGGCACTGATGTACGTGAAACTGGCAAACGCACAGAAAGTGTAACTTCACAGGTCTGGGGAATTTAGCCATAAAAATGTCAGTCTTTTTTTTGTAGCAGTTCCTAGTTTGTTCTTTGCAGACACGGTGCAGGACATCTCTCCATGATGGGATTTGTGGTTTTGTTAGAAGTAAATGACTTTGTTCTTTGCAGACATGGTGCAGGACATCTCTCCATGATGGGATTTGTGGTTTTGTTAAAAGTAAATGAGATGCAATGAGGTGTTCAGCGGAAGTGTTCAAAAGAAACCTGATCAAGCTGACTGTTTCCCCAACACATCCCCCTATGGCAGCAGATCAGCAGTCCCAGGAGACCATTGGTTTTGAACTATTTTGGGATTTTGGGGATACTGAGAAAGGAGTTGGTGTGAAAACACTGTAGGCAGCCCCAGAAGAGAAAACGTTTCTGCTCATCAGAGTGAAAAGCAGCTTTCATGTCTCCTCTGGGCAGAATACACTCTTGTAGAAGTGTTTCATGTCATCATTTAGTCTCATGTGTAATTAAAGATCATATAGGGATTTCCACATCAACCATATACACTAGAGTTTCACATTTTTGGAGATGCTGTAACACTGCTCTACAGGGACAGAACTAATGCTGCTGTTTGTTGGATACTGGCCCAGCCAGAGCCTTGGCACTGCAAACACCCTGAATACCCAGACTTAGCAACACAGACCAACTGGTGGCACTGGTAACTATCAGAGCTTGTATCTCACTTAGCATACTGGTGTCCAAAAACAATTAAGAAAAAAATTCTGGCTGTGAATATTCTCTAAGCGAAGGAGGAAATTTGCAAAATGAAAGTTTCAAGAAGAAGAGATCTTAAAAAAGTTAATTACCCTGCTGCCACTGCCAAAGCAATTTGTTGGGTATGCCACACGCGTGTGAAAACCAAAATCACATGTGTGATTCCTTCAGTGCTAGACTGTCCTTTCTTCCATTCTTTCTGTAATTTTTACTTTGTTTTTTGACCTTTTTAACACTATGGAGTGCTTATGTGTTTTATCTCTAGAAAGCATGTCAAAAGTAGCAAAATAATTAAATAAAATATTTCAGACTGTTCTCATCTGCTTTACATACAGGTTTCCAGCTTGTTCTTCTTCTCTTACAAACTTCTATTTTCTGTCACTGCACCAATAAAATTATTTTGATCACTTTCACAGGTGGAGGTGATATGGATTTTGCAGAATCAAATTAATGTTTGACTAGTGTGAAATTTGAGGGGAAGGAAAAAAAATGATTTGTACACAAGACAGCACTGTTTGTCTTTACTGCACAGTCTATCTAATGAGCTGGCAAAGTATAATGCATCTTCATAAATATATTATCTTTTCTCAGAATAAGTAACCTTCTAGATCTCAATTAAAATCATCCAAGATTGAGCCAGTGTTTTAAAATAACTCATCGCTTTGAGATTTAAAGTACAAAAAGTGGGCAAAAAAATCTTTTTTTCCACCACTGCTGACTTCCAATTAGAGGACTATAAGCCAAATCTCCCTCCAAGTCTGCAAATAGTATGTCTTGCTGACGGCACACATTCAACTATTTATCTAACCCAAGGTGAGCCAGAGTACAGACCTAATCACAGCACATCTGTGCTGTCTCCTGGATTGTTTTAAACTTCCATGACTCTTCATTTCGTAGCTCCAATTTCCTACTAAATTTCCATGTAAGATAGAGAGCAATAAATTCCACTTCAATACAGAAGGCAGAGCCAGAGCTGTATTGCAAGTTGCTGTGCTTGCTTGCTGGCTGCTGTGGTGGTACTCGATCACTGGAGTCAAAAAGCAATAAATTGCTGGCAGACTCTTAGACTTACTGAATCCAGTCCAATCCAGCCCCATCTTCCATCAACAAGATCACAAAAATGCTGCTCAAGCAATGTCTAATACATTTGTTTCGATAAACAGTAAAAGCCAAGCGCCTCTTACACATGCATACAGAGAAAAACGTATCAGAGAAGCTATGCAAGTAAGTCAGATTTCTAAAGCTAGTTCTCTAAACAGGATATAATCCCAATTCACCTTCAGAGACAAGCCAATGTCTTGGTCTACAGTCACTTAGGGGTGAGTTGGTATTTACAGGCCTGATTCTGCTGAAATCCCTGACAGCTTCGCCACGAACATAAGAGGTTCCATATAACTATCAGAAGAAACTTCTTCACAGTGAGGGTAACGGAGCACTGGAACAGGCTGCCCAGGGAGATTGTGGAGTCTCCTTCTCTGGAGATGTTCAAGACCTGCCTGGATCTGTTTCTGTGTGACTCAGTCTCAAACCTGCTGTGGCAGGGGGATTGGACTGGATGATCTTTTGAGGTCTTTTCCAATCCCTAAGGATTCTGTGATTCTATGTGTCAAGTTGGGCACAGGCTCGGACCAAGACTCAGGATAATGAGTGAAAACACGTTCATTTATGAGGATGTGCTATAACCAGACTTCTTGGAAGAACAGATACAGTTAATCATTTGTGAAAGAAAATTAATCAATCCTGTCTACTGGAAACTGTTGCAATCTTCTTCTTGGTTTGAAGTATTTGGGATTTGATATGTACCCTGCTCCTGTACTTCCCTCATGGGCACGCCATCAATTTATACCACAGATCATCCATATGCTCCCTAGACATAAATACTTAATCCAGCTATTTGAGAGATTTTTTTAATTTGTGATTTTTGAAATTCAGCTCCAGGAAGAAAGCAAGTCCAGCCAGGCTAATTCTTCCACTTCAAATAACCAAGAAGTGTGAAGAGACAGACAAAATGCCACCAGCTTTTAGGAAAGTCAAATAGCATGGCCAAGTAATTTAAGAAAGGTGCAGCTCTAGGGAGCAAATTCTCTGTGCTGGCTACCCGCATTATCCAGATGCCAACTTGGTTTTTATTACTGAGCTGGAAACCAGCAGCAAAAGGAAGATGTCTATGTTTGTGTTTTCCACTTTCTGGAGTGGAAACCTCCTATTGAAATGACAGAACACACAGGATATGGAGATTATGTGGATTGTCCCAGCCTGATGGAAGACTGGGCACTCTCTATGTACTATCTACAGACAAAGGGTCTGAAATGGCTCCTATCTTCTGAGCACATGCTTTATATGAAAGCAACAAGCACAGCAATCTAATTTTATACATTATGAGTCACATAAGGGTGCTTAATAGCCACTTTTGCCTAAGGATTTTTGTCCTTCCAGAACTGGCTTAGAGTCCCAGAACTTCAGCAGAGCCAGGGGAACTTTTCAAGCCAAAATTTCAGTCATCCTATAAGCAGCAGAAATAAATCCTAGGACAAAACAAATAATTTTGGAAAAATAGATTAAAAACTTAATGATGGTTGCAAGGCACCTTTTGAAATCATCTGATCCAAGTGCACCTGACAGCAGGGATACTGCCTAGAGACTTGTCCAGATGAGTTTTGAATGTCTTCAGGGATGGAGATTGCCTAACTTCTCTGGGACACTCTTCCAGTACTTAAACACTTCACTGTGCATTTCCCCCCTTTACAACTACTTAAAATGTCCCTGTAACAAATGGCTCCTGTCTTACATCCTTTTGCAGTGCACCTCTGATGAAGGTCTGTCTTTATCTTCTTTATAGTTCCTCACTGGGTAGTTGGAGACACCAATTAAGTTTGCTCTCTTCTCCAGATGGCAAACACAGGTCACTAGGGCTTTTCTTCACTACAGTAAACTCTAGACTATAAGACTCTTAGCTCCATTTTGTTGACAAATGTACAAAACTGTAGGTAACCAAACAAAAAAGCATCACTTGCAGACATTCCTTTAAAGTATTAAATAAATAGGAAGAAGACACACAAACCAAGCAATAATAATAAAAAAAAATAAAAAATAATAGAGGTACGTGATAAATTGCAATGGAATTACAGCTTTGGTCCTCTCCCAATGTTTTCTCTTCCATTATCTCAATAAAATTTTAAAAGGAGAAAAGTTGAAAATACAAACAATTCTACTTGTCATGGCAGCATTTTCAAACAAAAGAGCTGGTCAGATCTGATCACTACCTAAGAAACAAGACCAAGTTAAAATTATGCCTCTAATACATCTTCAACATCAATAGCAGCAATGGAATTAACTTCTTAATGTAAGCCCTTGGAAATCTCTATAAAGTCACAAAAAGAGGTATTATTTCAAGAGTGTTTTGCTGATCCAGGTGCTTCTTTCTTCTTTACCTCTGTTTTATTACTCCCAGAGAAGACCTCATGAAAGCTGAAACTTCTTATTAAGTACACAGACTTTATGATTGGACAAGGATAGAAATAATTCTTCACATAACGGGTTCACAACACAGGTCTGTGTTTATTGTCCACAGAGATCATACCAAAATGTTCTCTGTATACTGAGCAGTCTCTGTTGGTAAAGAATCTATCTCCCTGAATCAATTTCAGCAGACAGAAAAGATTCACTTTTAAAACAGCACAAACATTTGTGGAATTATGTAGTGATGTTGTACTATAGTCCCGGTGCCAAGGATTATTTTTAAAGCCAC
Source organism: Upupa epops (assembly GCA_013397515.1). Classification (NCBI taxonomy): domain Eukaryota; kingdom Metazoa; phylum Chordata; class Aves; order Bucerotiformes; family Upupidae; genus Upupa; species Upupa epops. The sequence continues at coordinate 2,491 of VZRI01012030.1, read as the reverse complement.
ACATCTGCAGGTTATTTGTTGCAGGGTAGAGTGGATGGAGTAAATCCTGAAACAATTCACTAAGCAGACAAGCAGTTATTTATATGGTGTCATTAGAAGCCTGGTATTTGGGATATGGCAGTAGTGTCTGTGCTGGCTGTGCAGCTGATGCTTCTTTGCTTAAGTAGTGGTCAGCAGATGATGGAAAGTTCCTGATGTGTCCTCTAGTTCCTCTTTTAAAAATGGCAGGAGCATAAATGCCATATGGCCAATGAATGGACTGTGGTGATTCCAGTATGGAGTGCACCAGCTCTTTAATATGTGAGCAAACTGGTGGCACAAGGCCAGTTCTAAAAAAAAAGATACAAATCTGTTTTCACAAACTTACTTCCATCTCCCCATCATGCTGTACCTCACACAGAGGTCAGCTTTCAAGCCTGGCAGAGCCCAGACTTGGTGTTAATTGCCTGCTGGACCACAGCACCAAATCCATGGAGAACCCATTTCCTATTGCTTCATTTAATGGAGCTGTCACTGGCTGTTGTTCCTTTCTCCCCACCCTGCTGTTGAAAGACAGTTTTGGTTACTAAGGTTGAACACAAGACTTTTATAAAATGCTGAAATGCTATCAGGTCAACTCACCACTACTTCACACTGCATTCCAGCTGAAAACACAGCTGTCTTCCAGCCCCCTATACACTAACCTACAGCCCCCAAGCCAGGAATGGGTTCTGGTACCAGGCATGATGCCTGGGCTGACTGATATTGCACCAAGAGGCACTTTTCTTTGTCCAGCTATGGAATACTGACAGCAAAGGAATGGAAGAGTGGACCATCTATGAGTCAGCCCTTGCTTCTGGGATGGAGAATAGAAGGCAGAGACATTTGGGATTTGCAAGGATGCTTGGGAGGAAGGCCACAAACCCTAGACTGAACACTCCCATCCTCAGTTGGCCAGTGAAGATGTGATCCTTTGCTGGTTGGGATTACTTGTGATGAATGTGTGTGGAGCCTCCAGCATGATGACCTCTGGGAGGAAATTAGCACAGCTTTTCACACCAGGGCTCGATGCTAAAAAACAACTTTTAACTCTACAATCCTCCTCATCTTTAAAAAAATTTGCTCATCTAAAACTTATCTTCCTTGAGGAAGGAAAAACTGCATGTTCAGGATCTGTGACCTTGCTAAAATTAAGCTGCCTGGAAAGAAAAGAACAGCTTTTGCTCTTCATCAGAGAAAGTAAGCCACAACAACTGGCCTGGAGCACAGCTGGTAGTGAAGGCCTGTTTCACTCAGAAAAATGTATTGTTTTGCTGCTTAATAAACTTTCTTCTCACTTTGCTTACTAAGAAATAAATATTGAAATGTAAAGAAATGGAGCATATTGATTTTAGGCTTCTTGCCCATTGTGTAATGTTATTTTTGCATTTTTTTTTCCTAATAGATGTGATATATATATACTTGCAAATAAATTATCCGTGCAGTTCAAAAAGGACCCAGTACTCTTGTTGCGGTTTGAGCCGTGAAGTATGCTGGGTTGTGCTCACAATGTGCTGCTATGCTGTCCTCCGTAAATGGACTGACTTAGTCAGTGAGTAAATGTCTGAGAGAATACCCATAAAGTCAATTAATAAAGTGCTTTGGGATGAAGGTGTTTTACATCTAGAATTTATTGCCAACATGCAACTGGCAGATTTATGAGTTTTATGGATAGCTGTCTGGCTCATACAAAAGCTTGTCTAAGACTTTTGCAGTATAGCATGCTTTTTTTCAAGCAAATTGCTTTGTTCTGGGCTATTTCACTTCATCTAAAAAGAGAAGTTCCATTCCTTTATGGTGCTAAATTTTCCCCTACAGTTTGTCTGATTTTACTCTTCTGTTGAGGTCTTTGCAAAGTAGCAAGTGATGCTTCTAGCTGCTGTTTGAGTATTGGTGCAAAACCAAATACCTCCTTTGTTTTCTCTTCCCTTTGGCTTGCAGTATTATGCAGTTACCCTTGTATTGATTACACATCCCTATTGAAACAGGATTGTGTTTTCAGATAGAAGTGCCTACTGGCACATATTAAACATATATAACTACACCTCTTCCTAAAACCAATGCAAAGTGGAGATGACACTGCTGCAGCTAGTGGGGGGCAGCTCTAGTTAGAAGTACCAATTCCATGCTACAATCACTGGAAAAACTCTGGCATTCAAAGCATCCAAATAGGCTCAAATTTTGGGCTCAGAAGCAAAAAAGTGAGACTAGGGGGAGGTTAGAATTGGGGCTTCTGACCAATTTATTACAAGATGAAGCAAGATACAAGTAGTATTGTTCCCTAGGGCTTACATTCCTCCTTGAAGGTATGCATGGAGACCTTCGCAAGGTCTCTCTATGATCTCATCTGTACAAGACTACAGCTGTGTCAGATGCTGGCCTTCTTTGCAAATATTCCTCAGATTGCCTCATTTCATCAGTTCTCTCCTTCCTGCAGATCATCCATATGGAACCAGGTCTGCTGGCAGCAGAT
>VZRI01012029.1:0-32974 GCA_013397515.1 Upupa epops | reverse complement strand
TGGGCCCCTCACTTCAAGAAAGAGATTGAGGTACTGGAGCTGGTCCAGAGGAGCAACAAGGCTGGGGAAGGGACTGGAGGGAAGGTCTGATGAGGGGAGGCTGAGGGAGCTGCAGTTGTTTAGCCTGAAGGAGACTCAGTGGGAACGTTATCGCTCTCTATAACTACGTGAAGGGAAGTTGTAGACAGGTGGAGGTTGGGCTCTTCTCCTAGGCAGCTAGCTAGTGATAGGACAAGAGGGCAGGGCCTGAAGCTGCCAGGGGAGGGTTGAGATTGGATGTTAGGAAGCACTTCCTCATGGAAAGGGTAGTCAGACATTGGAATGGACTGTCCAGGGCAGTGGTGGAGTCCTCATCCCTGGAGGTGTTTAAGGAGAGACTAGATGTGGCCTTAGTGCCTTGGTCTAGCTGATGTGGTGATAGGTTATAGGCTGGGCTTGATGATCTCAGAGGTCTTTTTCAGTGATTCTTAGAATCATCAAGGTTGGAAAAGACCTTCAATATCATCAGATCCATCTGCCCTACAACCCTTAACCACTAAACCATCTTCTGAAAAGAAGCAGCAGAACAGTTCATTTTCAGTTTAAAAGCAGACAGAGAACCTTCAGCAGTGCATGTGTGGGAGCATTCCCTGGTCCTAGCACAGATAACAGAACGGTGAGAACACAGTAGATTTTGCAACTCCTGCTGGTGTCTTGAACTTTCTCTAAAGAAGGTTTATGGTTCTGAATTTCAAAATAGTGGTGACAGGGGCAGTTCATTCTGTTTCACAAGTAATTGATCTGCTCATTCAAAGGATCTTGGTTTTTACTGTATTTCTTGGAACTTAATCTTCTTTCTGCTCTTCTGAGAGACCTGTAAGAAGGTCCCTTAGCAAAACAACAGCCTGACTTGGACCTGTGATCTTTATTGAGCCATGTAAGCCTGTTTGCTGGATTGAAAGGCAGAGCCTGGGTTTGTTCCTCTGGACAGAGGAAGCTCCTGCTCTTCCTTCTGCAGGATCGTGGCCAAGAGTGCCCTGGGAAGTCCCAGCTATTGAAAACCACTTACACATAGTAGGATGTAACCTGGCATCCACAAGTGGACTTTTCCCCTGGGAAAAGAGAAGCCTCTTTGTTGTTCTTCCTCCTAACAGCCTTTCCGTATTGAAGATCCCTGGGATGACACTGTACAAGCTCTACTTCCCTGCTAATTTAAGTCTGTGGTCCTAAAAGACCCTGAACACCTGTGCTTCTAATTTTGGTGGGGTCACACAAGTACATTCCCAAATAATGCCTGTTAAAGAAAAAAACTCTTAAGGGCAAAAAGAAACAAAGATCAAAGACTCCTCAAATATTTGAGGCAGAGTGTGGGGGACAGAGACTACCTGAGCTGTGCTGAAAAAAGACAAGAATGTTTACATTTCTCATTGAAACATCATTGAAACATCACTGAATTAAATTTTTAAGATCATATTACCAAAACACCTCTTCACTGGGGAGAGCTCTTTGGAGCAGCCTGGGTTGGAAAGTTTTTGGAAGCACAATGATGGTATCACTGCATCTGGGAGGGATGTGAAAAGAATCTGTTCTCCTTTGTTAATAAGCTGAAACCTTAGTTGTGAGGTGATTAACCTTATTTCTTGACTGCTTGAAGAAACAATAGAAGCAGGGGAGAAATGTAGAGTTTAGAATCAACTCTGTGCTTGGGAGGCCCTTTTTGCAGCTTCGACTGAATCAGGCTCAGGAACAGGGTAAAATAAAAGTCCGGACTGTCTTTCTCAGAAACCTAAAAGCCTGATCCAAGTGCACCACAGTCAGTGGGAAGGTTTGGATTCCCATGAGTGGGCTGATGAGGCAGGTTTGGATCAGCTTGATTTCTCTTTCCTCCTGTTCATTCATTTCAGTATTCTTTTTCCAAGCGCTTTCTGTTCATATGTGATTGCGATGATGACTGACCATACACATACACGTGGATATAACCTTTGAGGATATTAATGTGTTCAAAGGTTACTACTTTTATATTTTACTGTTCACACCACAGTAGTTTTATTTCTAGAAGACAAGCTGTTAGCCCAGAGGGCATTTCAGATTAAAGTTGCTTTGTAATTACTTCCTAGCAGTGGGAAACAAGGACAAGGAGCCTTTATCTCCCCAGGCTTCCTTTCACAATTCTCATTTTCCCTCAAGAATCAAAGCGCTTGCATAGCTGACGGTGTTGCCATGGCACTGGCTTCAAGTGTCTTTGTCCCAGGTGGGAAATGTGGAGGAGGAAGAAATGATTTGGGAATTGCTCCTGGTTGCCTGGGAATGAAATCCTGGAACAGAAGGTGGAAGAACTGGAAGACTATTGCCTGCCTCAGAGACCTCTCTCAGGACTTCCCCAGGCACATCAGCCTTTCTCAGAGACCTTGTTGTGCCAGAAGGTGTCTGAGCTCTTTCTCAGCAAGATTTCTCATGACCCGGAGGATATTTTGGAGACGGAGCAACACTACAAGTCTAGAAATAATGGGAAGTATGGGACTGATTTCTGTGTTGTGTTATAATAGAGGGTTTCTTGTGTTAGTCATACAGGTGGGGACAAGCCGCATTGGTACAAGGAAGGCGAGGATTGATGATGGATTTATTTACAATACATGGGGAAAAAAGAGAAGGGATCTAAGAGGGAGGAGAAGTGGGAGGCAAAATGATGAGAAAACCATTAGGCACTTGTAGAAGTACAAGTAGATGAGTAATTATATTTGAGTGCAATGGAATTATAGCCCACGAGTCAGTTTTCCCATCTGCTTTCTTTGCCCTCCAAGTTCACAGCTGAGAAAAAGAGTTGTAGAATTTTCTTCAAGAAAAGATACTGGAACAGGAATGGATCAAAAAGTGCTAGAAAGCAAAAGAGAGGCACTGTGTCTGTGCTCTCTTCCCCAGAATGGGAGCGCAGGGGACATCCAGCTGCTGAAATAATCTCTGATTCCTGGCAATAACAAAGGGAAATAATTCTGAATAAAACCAAGGAGAAAGGCACAATTCCAACCACATGCACCCAAAGCCAGAGTAGTAAAACACATCAAAATATGCACGGAAGGGAGCAAGATCAGTACATGCAGCTTGCAGCTTCCCAATGAAGACTCCTGCCCCCAAATTACAGAAGAATACTTTGAGTGAATGGTGGTGGTAAAGGCATCAGAAATTTTGGAGAGCAGAAGGACCAGGGTGGTAGTACCCAGGGGTGAGTCCTTCCACCAGCTCTGGCTGGCTGCTGGCCCTTGGCTAACTGGAAGCAGGAGATCTGGCTTATGCAGGTGAATTGGAGGTCAGGGCCACAAGGACATGAGCGCTCCTACAGCTCGCAGGGGTTGATGCTTGTATGACTGATGCTGGATTTTCGTCCCCTAAATTCTACACAATTTAACTTTTTTCCCCCATGGTGAAACACCTGATTTTATTTGCTTTGTTGCTCAGTGTGTATTTTCAGAAAGATTGGAGAAATCCAGAAGTGGGTAAGGATCTGAGGGGGAAGCAGGCAACTTAACTTAGTCTGTAGTTTTAGAAATCTTTCAGTCCAATGCAATCACCCCTGCTTTCTGATAGAGAAGGCGGCATCATGTGCTTCGAACAAGCGTTTGGATGTTTGCGGGGACTGGCTGCTCCTCTGCAAGGATCATTCCCTTTATCCCTCCAAATATCCACTTTGATGATAAGAGTCAATGTGAATGATAAGAGTCAACCTTGATTATAAGAGTCAACTTGTCATTTGTCTTACATGGGATAACACAGCTCTAGTGACTAAAGCTGATGGGAACATGTGTGGAAATGACTAACATGAGAACATCATCCTCTCCACTAATGCTTACTCCTGGGAGACCCAGTTGCTTCAGATCCATTTCTGTATTACACAAGGGCGTAAATCATTCTGAACAGCAATAGTAAAACACCACAGAGTAACAGCATGGCCCAGCTGTTGTTGCTATGAAAACAGGGGTGAGTTCATCACCAGAATTCCTTTGCCTAATAATCCTTTTGAGTATTCTAATAACGTGGGATAATATTGTTAAGATTATCAAGATTATTATCAAGATTATAAGATTATCTGGAAGTTATTAAGAGACACACGAGGTTGAATGTGCAGTTTGAGTTGAAAAAGAGTCCTGGATCCTTGCTCTTTTGCACTTGTGTCCTTCTGGGAGTCAAAGATCATTCACTTGATTTTCTCCAGATTGTAGGGAAGCCTTAATTTACAGCAAAACCCCTTTCACGGAGAAGTTGTGGTGTCACTCAGCTGCTCCAGACAACAAGCAGCAGGTAGGGTTTGCTTGCGAATTTTTTATTGCCTAATTTTGTTTTTTGAAGTCAACACCTGGTGGCTCTCCAGGAAGCATATAATTCATTTAATTTCAAATGATTGTAAATCATTTGTCATTGACACTGCACTATGCTACAACTGGGTTCTGCTCAGGTTCTTCCCCAGCTAAGCAACTGGGGGTTAAAAAACCCTAATCACAAGCAAATTTGCAAACAGGGAGATGTGAGTTGGTGCTTTGCTATTTTAATGGTGTTGCTCAATTTGCTTTCACAGGGTCGGTCCTTGAATTATTACAAGTCCTTGTTCTTAATCAGCTCACAGAGCTTTCTGTTGCCAAGAAGAAGTAACAGTCTATTTTCATTACTTCCAGCACTTCAAAGGTTTCTGATTCCAAGAACATTTATTACTAGAATAAAAAAAAGCATTCTTCCTTAGTTAACAAGGTGAGATAAATCGATTGAAAGAATCGGGTATCGGAGCAACCAGCAGCTCAGATCCTGTGATGCCACACAAGATGTTGATTGGGAACCTGGGCTGGGCAGAGGCCAGCCAAGTCTTGACTTCTCTTGGTTCTGCTCCATTAGGTTTTTACTCCAACATGCTTTTTACTTTTTTGCTGGCCAGACAGGGACTCCATCATTCATATTTATTTATTTATTTATTTGCATCTAAAGTTTGTCAAATCACTTGAAAAAATATATGAGTATGAAAGACATCTGGGCATCCTATCCCTGGTCTGTCAGGAAACATCTGGATCATTATTAGGAACCTGTAATAGAGGACACTTCCCATTACTGGGCTCATTTAAATTTGACTGCTCATAATCAAAGAAATGCAATGGGAACTCAAACCAGACATATTTAGGATTTTTGTTGCTGTGTAAAGAAGGGTAGGGAGAGCCAGCAGTATCTCCTTTGTGTTACTTGTAGTTATAGGATTTCAAAAGCCAAGTGATCATAGTCTTAATTCTTTGTTACACGGGTCAATTTGCAGCTGTTTTTCAGGTGTGATGCTCCTTGCAAATCCCGAGTGCTCTGTCTCATGCAGCTCTTTCTGTTATTAAAGCTTAAAGAAATCTGTATTAATGCAAAAGAAAAAATTCCTATTCTTTCTTTGATGCTGAGTTTCACAGCCACCACTAGGAAATAGTGTTTTATGAAGCTGGGTGTTAAGCGAGGTGCTAAGCTGAAGACAACTGGCAAAAAATGGATCTGCAAACTCTTACTCTTCAGTGTGTTCCAGAAGTTCTCCAATCTCTGCTGTTCAACAGCAGTTTTTCCCTCATTTTAATGTGACTTTCTTCCTTTATTAACCCTGCCAAGAAAAATGATCCGTGGATTCATAGACTTCTGTCATTGCTTGAAGATTAATCCTGGATTTGTTGACTAGACTACTAATATTTGGCTTGGGATTTTTTTCCAAAGACGGAAGATCAATAAGCAATTACATTCACAATGAGGCTAGTTCTGAAGGTTCTTAGATGGAGAAGCTGACAGCCAGGGTTAGCACAAGACTGTTTCATGTCAAACCAGACAGATACTGTCTCCCTGATGACTGTGTTGGCTTTCAGCTGGAGTGACCAAGAGCTGCCTTGGATATCACTTGGTTTCCAGTTAAAAAAAAAAAAAAGGATCTTGCAGTGGTTGTACTACCAAAGCATTTTGTTGTTAATTCAAAGCCCTTGTTTGAGCAGAGAAGCATGTTTTGATGGTACCTCAACCCCCCGCACTCCCCTGATTCTTTCTTGGTGAAGTTAGAGGGTTTTTGCAGTTCTCTTGGACACTATCACAGTACATGTGCTGTTTGGAAATAGCTGGGCTTTGGAGAACTATGTTGGTCTTGGAAAAAAAACAGGAGCCCAAGTTTAGCAGCATTCAGCGATAGCTTATAGTTGGAGATTTTCCTTTAGATTTCTGCCAGTGGAATTTTGAAAAATGGCTGAAATTCCATGCGGCAGGGAAAAAGCTTGAAGATCTGTGACTAAGACTTCTATGCATTTTTAAAATTCTGTTCTTTGCTGTCATGCCACTTCCATGCCTCTGCTGTACCAGTGGCTTCACTTGCTTCAGCATCCCAAACAGCTTTTGCTCTACTTCTTTGAAGGTCCCTCTTGAGGATGTGGCTAGTGACATCTAAACCAGGACAGGGCTAAGTGAACCTCCGTGTTTGTGATTGAAGCCACACCACAGGCTGCATGACAGTCCTGAAGTTACATAAAACTCTTCCAAAAACTAAGAACAGAAATGCCATCCAGACCCATTTATTTTTTTAAGATCAAGCTCTCCCACATTTTAAGTCCAACATTTTCTCTAATATCTATTTGTAGTTGGCTTCTAGCTCTAGCATCCCTTGTATAGCTCTCAGATCTATGTTGATGTGCAGCAGTCTGGAAATAGAGAATTTTTTGCTGTTGGTCAGTAGTGTTTAACATTTGATAGAGGATTTGGGGGCAGAGCATATTTTCTCTAATTTTGTTTAAAAGTCCTTAAATCTACTGGTTAGCTTAAGGTAGATACTTCTGTGTGTCTAAAACTGTGGGAGGGCAGAGTAAGCATTGCAACAAATTTGAGTGTAAACCACAATCTAATCTGGTACCTCTGGTCTCTGAAAGTCAGAGATAATTCTTAAGGGTTTTAAATGGATTTTATTGTGACATCTTAACCACCCCATTCAGCAAAGGATTGTTCCCAGGTTGCCTGATAAAGTGAAACCTGCTGGATACTCAAGTCCTAGATCACTTATGTATGATGTAAAGTAAGTTCTTGTCATCTTCTGGCCATGTTTCTCCTCCTTTTCCCACCCACCTCACAACACCTTTTGAGGATGGCCATCTCTTTTTGTCATATTAATACCCAGACCCATTGTATATTCCATGGAAAATTCTTCCTAAGTCTTCTCCCATCTTAGGGTAGTCTGTCTTTTTTTCATAACTTTTTTTGTCCATCTCCATTAGCTTTCCACCAGCCTGGAAGGCTCATTAAAACTCACTGTACAGGAAATGGAGAGAGTCACAAGAATTGGGACCGTGCTTGCTAACCAGGGAAAGTTGGCAATTTCTCCTCCAACAGGGAAATTCCTTGGCTTCAAGGAGCAGTTTCATAGAAAGAGAAGGTGCTACTGAAGAGGTGTATGAGGCACGGAACACTGCTCCAAATGCCATCTCACTGGTCACTTGTTCTTTAGATAGTAATGCATTACTAGCATCTCACTCACATAGGAGGTGAAGTTCTACCAGTAACCCTCAAACACTGTAAATCAAATGAAGTTGTGTGTAAGAGTTGTGAATCTGTGGGGTTTTGGGGAAACTGATTTTGTCAGGAGGGAGATCAGTTATGGGCATGAAGAAGTTAATGGCGTGCACCTTGATCTCCCGCAGAAAGTGTTCCCAGCAGACATCACCTCCCAGGACAGGCAGAACAGGAGTGAAGTTCTCTGGAAAAAACTCCTTCTCCTTAGTGTTTCAGGCAAATGTAAACGGCCCCATTGTTCCACAAGCGATGGAGGTCAGACTGTCAGAATTTATGGCTTTGGACTGTTTTGGTTGGAGAGAAGGAGAAGAGGGAACAATGAAAATATCCTGTGTGGAAACACTGCAAGTTATATTTATAACACATCTGGGCGAGGTGCAGGGGAGGTTGGCTCTCTAATAGGAATCTGGGGAGATGGAAAGGACTAAAAAAAGCTGTTTTGTATAAGAGTCTATATGAAAATAAGGAAAGTGTCAAATGGAAATGAATCTGTAATAAAATAGCAATTATTGAGGGCATGGTGTTCTGGGCACTGCACGCTGCTTACCCCTCCCCGAAACGTTTGGATGTTGAAATGTATCACTCATTACCTTAGATAATCCTAATGCCTTGACCCAAACACAGGAATAAGCTTTGCTGGACTTTAGATGCCAGCTGTGGTCTTTGCCCAGATTGGTTTTTATCTGCTCTCAGCTCCTGATGCTGCCTGGCAGTTGATTGTTGGCTGTGGAGGAACCCAGCCATGGCCATGGGTCAGTAGTGCTGCAAGTGACTGTCTCCAGAAACCAGCTGTTGGGCTTTGTAATGTCAGAAGGTTGGAATACATTTAGAGACAAGTGAACAATTAAGGACAATTATGCTTTCAGCTGTGTTAACAAGCTATAAGGCACTGGAAGGGAACAACCTGCTGTCCAACACCGGTGTCCTTAGAAGGGTGTTTAAGTCCTCTTTGTTTTGCTACGGTTGCATAAATCCTTTCCCACATTTTTTTCCACTTTTCCACACTTGGTTATTCCTTTTATGTGAGTGAACACTGTGAATTCCATTCTCCCGTCTCCTTTAAATGTTTGTCTCTGCATAAGCCATTTGACAGCTGAGTCTGCCCATTACATTTGCCACCCTAACTTTGGTCTGCACTGGTGGCCATGGGAGGAGAGCATGCATGGAGTCATGAGGCAAGTGCTGTTCCCTGAGACCTCTCTGTGGGGTGGGGTTGTGGCTGGATGAAGTTCACTCACAAGGAGGCAGGTAGCACTCATCTACAGCCTGGAGGGTCCCAGCAATCTTTCTGAAATCGAATAGGGAAGGTAGATGAGTGTTGTGTCTCTGCAACCAGCAGCAGGTATCTGGACATATCAAATACCCAACACAGCAGAGGAGGCTGAAGGTGTTGGTCAGTAATTGTGGGGTTCATACCTATGAGCAGGTATGAGAACTGTAAAGGAACCGTCACACTTCTGATAAATTCAAAAATTTGCTTCTTGTTTTGGCATTTGAACAGAACTTAATCTCTTCCCTCCACTTCTCATCTGTCTTTTGAGGCTTCTCATGATTTAATGTTTCTGGCAAGTGTCCTCCGGCTGCATTATCCAGACTTCACAACTACATTGATAAGGCAGCAGAGAGTATGGAGTCCCCAGCCCTGAATTGATCATTGGTGGTGTTAATGATCTGCTTGGACACTTGGAGACTCAAGAGAACTTTGATCAGAGCCAGGCAGAGAAGTACTTTTGTGTCTGTTGGAAAAAAATGAAGTTCCCTTTTGGGTTTTCCAGCCTGTTGCCACTAAAATGTCCTCATGATTGAGCATTTTTAAAGCAGCAGATTACTGTTCCCCACCTCTTCACTACTGACATATTTTTCCCTTGGATTTTTATGACGTGTTTTGACTGTTGGTAATTACATTAATGGAAAAGCTGAGCTGCTGCAGCTTTTCACAGCTCTCCTTTCCAGCTGGACAGCACTTTTGAAAATCCCTCCTTGGTAGCCACCAAGCTTTCATCAGCAAGAGCGCAAGGGAGGGTCCTGGGTGTAGTTACTGCTTATAGAAAGTCACGTCTCTGCTCCAAGTAATCCTATCTCAGATGGAGCTGTGCTCTGCCTCCATGTCTGGATGGAGTCATAGGCTTTGCAGACTCCCAGGGGCTTAGGTCACATAAAGCGATGGTTGGAGGGTAATTGCTGTTAACAGTAGGCAGCTAGTTGCTCTGTAAAGCTCACAACTGTGGATGGCTGTAGGGATGAGCACTGGCCATGTCAAGCTCCTCTTACACCGTTAGTGCAGCAACAGCATGTCCCAGGTGTTCAAAGAAAATGGATTTCTTGGAGCTGTAATTCTTGCTGCACTTATTGCTGCCTGTAGCACCTGTTCCTCAGCTGTCCATCTCCCCCAGCCCAGTGCTTTTGACACTGTGATTTTTATGAGGTTTTTTTTTTAACCTTGCTTTAAAACATCTGCTCCTGGTGACATGGGAATTTCTAGGTTGGCTTGTGGAAGCATCCTAACAGCAGGGTGTACAATGAGGGCATAATCTTCCTCTGAGACAATCTATAGTGATGACTTACAGTCCTGCGCAGGGCTTAGTGGGGAGAGATCACTGTTCACTGCTGTCCAGTGCCATATATGCATTATGTGTCTTGGGACCTGTGGTTCAAAGATGTTGTAGTCTGGAAGAGGAGCCCCCTCTCTCAGTTGTCAAATTTTGAGTGCAGGGTCTCGTTAAGCACATTACTATGTTCAGTCAAGCTGATTTTCAGGTGCCTTTACAGATACATGAGCTTTTTAAGGGATGTTATTTCTGTTCCTGGCAGAGTGAACAGTTTGGAAGTGAAGATTTGGCTCCTCTGAGCTGTAGGAGAGTTCTCTCATACCCAGACGTATGTCTGGTCCAGCAGAGCAGATATTTACGTAGGCATTCTGTGGTGACCAGCCTGGAAGTGATTTCAGACTTACTTCCCATCTGCCAAGAGTCCCATAGCCTCTAAAGATGCTTTTTCCACACTGATGATTTTGCAAAACTTGATTTCTCCCCTTGTTATTTTTCCTCTTTTATTGCAGTTATGTTTGAAGGGTGAGCTTCATGTCTTGGTTGAGCCCAGATGCTCAAGGCTTCTTCATGTACGCCAATAAATGACAGCCCTTACCTGAATGTTCTCATGATGTTGAAGTGCAAACATTTCCATTCGTCACTGAACAGAGTCTTAAATATAACTCACAAGCTCCACTAATCTGGATACTAAAGAATGGGTATTTATTGAGTAGGATTCATTAGCAGTGTCCCAGCTCATGCACTGACTGTGCAAAGATAATTTCTCTCTGCAGTGTCCTCTTGCCCATCTCTGCTTCCAAGCCCAGTTCTCAGCTCATTTGTGCAAAGTAAATGTGCAAAATGGTATGTCGTGAGATTTGGTGGTGGATACATCTCTTCTTCAGTCAGGGCTCAGTAGTCTGAAATCAGGAGATGTTTGTGAAGCTGTTCCAGAAGGGAGCTTCTGGTGTGGAAGGTGGCTGGTTGTTTCCATGCCCAGACATCTCTTATTTCACTTGATGCTTCTCTTTCAGGTGACCCATAGGGGCAAGTAGGACAAAACACCCTGCTTGTGTGGATCCAAACCTAGTCCATGTCATTAGTGTGCTGCCGGAAGTCACCTGGCCGTGGGCAGTGCCTTGGAACAACTAAAACCAAGCTAAAAAGAAGGTGGAGAGCAGATGAGCCAGGACAAGGCCACCCAAGTCCCCAGGCTCATATTAAGCCAAAGCAGAGCTGTGATCTAATATTAGTGGCGGCAAGGCAAGGTGTGTGTGTCTCCTTAGGCCACAGGGCTGGGCAAGGAGGTTGCTGTGGATTGTTACTGCTACTACAGTCGTAGACGTGGAGAATATTCTTCCTAGGGACTAGAGGGGAAAGTCTCATGAGGAGAGGCTGAGGGAGCTGGGGTTGTTTTGCTGGAGAAGAGGAGACTCAGGGGACTTTGTCGCTCTCTATAACTACCTGAAGGAAAATTGTAGACAGGTGGAGGTCAGGATCTTCTCCCAGGCAACTAGCAATAGGATGAGAGGTAGGGCCTAAAGCTGCACCAGGGGAAAGTTAGGTTGAACATTGGGAAGCCCTTCCTCACAGAACAGATGGACTATCCAGGGAGGTGGTGGAGTCCCCATCCCTGGAGATGTTAAGGAAAAGTTTGGATGTGGTACTTAGTGCCGTGGTCTAGCTGATGTGGTGATGTTAGGTCATAGGCTGGACTTGATGATCTGAGAGATCTTTTCCAGCCTCAGTAATTCAGTGATTCTGTGCTCTGAAGGTAAAGGTGAAAGCAGATAGTACTTGAGCAAAGAATAGAAATGTATTCAAAACAAATTCAGATTGATCCTGCTTAGTCCTGTTGACCTGGTTACCATTTTTTTGAGTCCTTCACTGAGATGACACAGATGTTAAATCTTGGTGCACCTCTGGCACTTGAGGCAGGTCCGTTGGAGAGCCCAACTGGTGTCTTGTGTGAGTCTTTGCAGGATTTGTTATGGTGGAGTGGTAATAGCTGGTTTTAAATAGAGCTCAGAAACTTAATGAAGGACTTTCCACCGTTTTGTGTCATGTCAGGACTGTGAAAGGGGAAGGTTTTTTTTCAGAAATAATCTCCTAGGCATTCCTTGGTGCTTCAGCCATGTGCAGTCTGCTTGCTTTGCAGAAACCAGACTAAACTAGAGATTTATTCACTAACTTTGCTCTCCAGTCACTTAACTGTGGTGGTGCCTGCTGACACCCCCCACCGAGGTACATTTTCCAGCTGCTTCTTCATGTGATTGTACAGTCATATGTGGTAGAACCTCACAGGGACATTTCCACCTGTGGCAATGTTTCTCATGTGCTTTGACACTTCGAGCATGGCAAGGTTGTAGACATACATAACGGTGCTTTCACCAGAAATCAACTCAAGGTGGAAACCATTGCAATAGGAATGATGCCCTTAGTGGTTCTATGTGGATTCCTGAGTGTGCTGCTGGCACCTATCGGTGTGGAACCAAGTGCTAAGAAGTTGCTGAGGATGGGAGGAAGGATCCTCCATGAAGCCAACAAGGAGGACCGTATAGGAAACCTTCTGTTCTCCCGCAATGTATCCTGTAGCTAGAATTGCTGAGGTACCAGAGAAGCAAATATACATTGCAGAAGCAATCAGCCCTTCAAAATGCTTTCTTTTCTCTTTTAAGTCCCAAGAGCAAAGCAAGATTATGTTTGTGTTTGTGGCCCATTGAGTTCATGCATTTAATGAATAATCCTGCAGCCCAGAGAGGTTCAGCCCTTCCTTTAATCCCTGTTTGTTTGTAATTCTACCAGCCACTGTCACTCCAAGGGTCCCACTGAGGAGAACAGAAACGGGGTTAATGCTCTAAGCTCTAATGCGCTTAATCGTCTCAGGAGGGTGAAAGATATCCCCACCACACACCAAGTCACAAGGTTTGTCTCTCTTTTCTTAATTCCTCACTGTGGTTAAGCTTGTGAAAGTGGAGTTTGGACTGAACCCCCTCGCCGCTATTTTTATTTCATAGAATATTTGATGTTTGTATTACTTGATTCCATTTTGCTACATCCCAGAAACTAAATGAGAACATCCTGCTGTTCCACAGTCCCCATCTCCACCCTGCTAATGCAGGTTTTGATTGCTGAGGAAAATCCAGAGCCTCAAGGATCTTTAACTAGGAGACAAAGTAGTGGAAACTCACATTCGGCCCATGTTTAGCAAATAGAAGAGTGTGTGACGGCCACTTAGTGCAACTTAAGCAGCAATATTATAACTTGGCCTCGTTTCCTTCCTTTGCAAAGAGCAGAACAGAATAGTTTTAGTCACTACAGCTGCCTGGAGGACACCTCACACATTAGTGTGCTTTCTAGAAAGGGTCCTACATTGATCACAGTGGGGTCCAAATGAATTTGTCTTTATTTTCCTTATGAGTTGGCTAGGCTGCAGAGCCCCATTGCCAGCTGTGTTTTCAGGAAAAGGCTAAATTAGGCAATGCTTATTTCTCCCAAATTTGTCAGTGAGTCATCATTGTTTGCCAAAAGGAAACTGGAGCTTATGGCTACTCCAGTGACATCATCCTGCTCCTGGAGAGCCCAAGTGTGTAGCCTCTATCTCTGGTGTGCGGCAGTAGGTCTGCATGAGGACACATGGAGTGCAAATCCCATTCTGTTTAACATGGGAGACAGTACAACACAGTTCCTATTAGGATTATTGCTGTTAACACTGGGCACCAAAGCCCTGCCTAAGCGACACAGGCCAAGTATATCACAAGCCATGTATTTCACAATATAAAATGAGCTTCTTCCCTGTGAGAAACTCTGTAGGGTTCTCTTTGGATATTTTCAGAGGTTTGTCTGACTGTGGTATTAGGAAATTAGACTTGAGGCAGATCACTGCTTTATTTATTAGCAGGAAAATAGTAGTATTCATTCAGTTGTGGGGAAAGAACTGTAGGTTCTTTTTTTGAAAGCTGCACTCTAAGAAAAATATGTACTGTAGCTCAGAATATAGATATCTTTTTTTTTTAAACACAGGAAAGCATTTGGGAGGGGTGCAGTTGCACCTGTTTTTTGACGTAGGTGTTTCTGCTAGAAGTTCAGTGGTTCTGTTTGCAGTAGCTGCAGTTGCAGGTGTCTAAAGGTGGATCTAGGCAAGATTCATTGCCGTAGCTCTCAACAAAACTGAGTAACAGAGCATTGGGGCAGACTTCTGCTCTGTTTCCACTACTTCATTTCACAGGACAGGTCAATGGGCAGAAGCCAATGATATGAGGCTTAACAGGGCCAAGTGCTGGGTCCTCCATTTTGGCCACAGTAACCCCCAGCAGCTACAGACTGGGAGATGAGTGGCTGAAGAGCAGCCTGGCAGAGAGGTACCTGGCAGTACTGGTTGACAACCGGCTGAACATGAGCCAGCAGGGTGCCCAGATGGCACAAAGGCCAGTGGCTTCCTGGCTTGGATCAGGAATAGTGTGGCCAGCAGGACTAGGGATCTAATTCTCCCCCTGTACTCGGCACTGGTGAGGAATCTCTTTGAGTACTGGGGGCAGTTCTGGGCCCCTCATTTCAAGAAAGAGATTGAGGTACTGGAGTGGGTCCAGAGGTGCAACAAGGCTGCAGAAGGGACTGGAGAGAAAGTGATGAGGAGAGGCTGAGAGAGCTGGGGTTGTTTAGCCTGGAGGAGACTCAGGGGAACCTTCTCCCTCTCTACCAGAAAGGAGGTTGTAATGAAGTGGGGGTTGGGCTCTTCTCCTAGGCTGCTAGTGATAGGACAAGAGGGCAGGGCCTGAAGCTGCCAGGGGAGGGTTATGTTGGATGTTAGGAAGCCCTTCCTCATGGAAAGGGTGGTTAGACATTGGAATGGACTCCTCAGAGCAGTGATGGAGTCCCCATCCCTGAAGGTGTTTAAGGACAGACTAGATGTGGCCCTTAGTGCCTTGGTCTAGCTGATGTGGTGATGTCAGGTCATAGGCTGGGCTGGATGATCTCAGAGGTCTTCTCCAGCCTCAGTAATTCTGTGATTCTCTTCACTACATGCACAAACCTCCTCCTCCTGGGCCAAGGAGCCCCAGCTGGGCTGGGATAAGGTGCTGTTGATTGCTCTCCCCATTTTTCTAGGTGTGTTGTGCGAACAAAGGACAATAGGCACCTACACGTGTGTATCCAGAGCTTCCCAGCCCAGTGTTTGCATAACCATTTCACTTGGTGTGAAAGAGCACAGGCTGATCTTTCTCTGACAGGTGGGACCACTAGAGAGTCAACTAACAAAATAATAAAGGAAGAGATAACAAACCAGCTAATTCCAGAATGAGATTGGGAAGGATTAGTTAGTCTATCTAGCCCAAATGCACAAACAAGCAGACTGGTTTCCTCTCTGGAAACCAGTGGAGAACAGTGCTGTACCCACCTCTTTCCACAATGACAAATGAACTTGCAAAGAACCTTTTCTCCAAAAGATTAATTTAAATAATTCTTTTCCATCACTGTGTTCTCTTCTCACTCCTGACAAAGGGTTGTTTCTCCAGCATTTGTTTGTGTCTGAATTACTCAGCACTGTAGAGAAGTTTTGTAAGGAGGCCTGACTTTCCCCTTGACTACAGCTCTAGCTTCCAGGTAAGGGGTGTCCACAGCTATTCCTCATGTCAAACTCTTTATCCCAGTGCTAAAGCTGCCCTTGAATTTAACTGTTTGTAGATGATGTGCTACCTGCAGCACTGGCACTCAGGATAGCTGCACCAGCCTCAGATACCTCCGTTGTTCCCAAGCCCTGGATTAACAAACAAAGATCAAGGTACATTTTTCTTTGAGTGCCAGTTTTCTTCATCAAAATCAATGATGTTCAATTGCGGTCAATAACTTTGAGTCAACTGAGGTGTTTGGAACAGACTTTGGGGCTATGAAAAGGTTCATTGACTCTGTGAGCATTTCTAACATTTCCACTAGTGCCCCAGAACTCAGCAAAATTATGAGGAGCAAAGGAAGAGATTTAATGTTGGAGCTGTAGGCATCTCCTTGTTCTGCACTGCTGCTCTTGGGGTTCATGTTCATACACAGAGAATGAGGTTTGTGAGGTAATTACTAGCTGATGAGTGACTCAGAGGAACCTTAAAGTCAACATTTCAGTGGTGCCAAGAAGAACAGATAAATTAAAACCCAATCAGCAGCAGAGTACTGCTGCTTACTTAGAAGTTCTGATCAATTCCACAGGCTACAGAACATTGGGGTTTCTGGGGAAAGAGGTGTGCAAGTTGTATTTCAGGAGGTGGAAGGCTCCATGCTTAAAAATGTTTCCAGTACCACCTTATTGTTTTTTATTTCTTGTTTTAAATCTTGACCAAAAGCAGTTGTTTTTTTCCTTCCTTGAGCATGAGGTTATTTGCTCTTGCATTGTTCTCCGCAGGCAATCCATTCACGGTGTAGGCAGAGCAGTCACACTACCGCTATGTTACTATTGCTCTTGGTGCTCAATGGTTCTCCCAGAGCTGGAGCTTGTCTCAGAATTTCGCACTCAAGTGCTATCACATTCTTGAGCTGTTTGCAGACCAGGGCTGTCACCCGTAGTGACAGGATCAACTGCTGGAAACCACTGGAGACAACATTACCCTTTGATCTGTGCTTTGAGGAGAGTTATTTCTGTCAACTACTGCAGTGCCTAGGAGGGAGAGGCTTCCCAGCTTGCTCAGCCAGAGGCTGAAGCCACTCAAGATTAGCTACAGCATGGCCATCCAGCACCTTGGCACCAGTATCCTTCCACAAGCAATGCTTCCATGCAGCTTACTGGGAGTCATGCCAAAAAACATGTGAAGGCCCAGTTTGTGTACTTTCAGCCTTGGTTTTCATCAGCTTCAGGGCAGAGATAAAAGCCTTAAAAGCTGTGCCATCATTTAGGGAAATCACTGCATCTCCTTGGTTGGGAGAGAACTTCAAGATGGTTAAGTCCAACCATTAATCCAGCACTGACAGATCACCACTAACCTGTATCCGTAAAAGTGCCATATTACCACCTGTGTGGAAGGCTGGACCATCCTGTCTATCCCTTAGTCATTGGTTGCTTTTATGGGGTTTGTAGAGCAGGAGGATATGTGTGGATTTAAGGGCTGTATGGTCTTTTCCTAAGTGGAGGGATAAGTGGATGCTCCCTGACTGCTGCAGAGCCAGTTTTGCGTCAGGACAGTGATATGTAGCTTGGAGTTTTACACCATGAGATGCTCTTCACTGTTGTTTATTGCTTAGAGCCTGTTGGTTTGCTGACTTGGAATTTAGGAAGGACTAAGTAGCCTACAGCTGTGGCTTTTCCTATAGGAAGTTCGTGGTGATGCATTGCTTTACTGTCCTAAGGAGAAGAGATTTGTGTTTGTGTCATTGCAGACACAAGCTGTTGACTGTTGGCATAGGGTAGAATGAATTCTTTCATCTTTGTCTGGTGATGAAACTAGAACACAACTAGAACAATCTCTTCAGAGCTCCTGGCGTATTTTATCCAAAGAAGTGGTGACTCCACAGGTCAGGACATTTCTGAAATGGAGTTGGAACAGGTGCTGATGTCTTGATCTTTCTTGTAGAGTCATTTTTGGGAGAGCTAAGTTCCCTGCACAGCAGCATTGAGCAGCAGCTGAATGAAACCCTGAGGCACCGCAGGCATGCAGGAGACGATGACTACAACATCGAGGTACTGCTAGGCGTGGATGACTCTGTGGTGCGATTCCATGGCAAAGAACATGTTCAAAACTACCTCCTCACCCTCATGAATATAGTAAGTATCTTCCATAGCACGGTACAGCTTGTTTTGGAGTGTGAATAGCTTTTGTAAGCCTTTGCAGGGGTATCTCAAAGACCACATGATAAAAATACTATTTTGTTTGCTGTTGGATGTGATTCTGGCTTCTGAAGGTATCTCAAGATGTTCCTTTGATTGATGTTTTGTACAGCAGTTTTATAGGGTATGTGGCCATGAATGTTCATCTAGTACCACCTTTGTGGTTGGCTAGCAGGAGGTTCCTTTTTTAGGCTTGAGAGAGTTGGAAAGCACATGAGCAAGTCTTTATTTGTTCCCAGAAAATGATCTGGGACAATGAGACAGCTTTGATGAGAGCAAACTTCTGGTCTTGTCTGGTAGACATAAACCTGACTTTTGGCTTCACGTTTAGGCTTGGATCCAGTGGTTTGAAGGTCTAAACACATTTGACATAGTATTTGCAGCAAGTAATTTGCTTTATCCTGAGCCATCAACTTCAGATCTTCATTGGGAATGATTTCAGAATGTTGGCTTTTGAGTCTTACAGCTTTTTAACTGTGAGCAGCAGAGCTGATAACTCTCCCAAAACGTTTCCATCTTCTCCGACGCTCCTGTGGCTCCATCTACTGGGAGCAGATGCGAGTACAGAGCTTGGGCAATCAGGGCTGGGTCCCTTGGTGAGCAGTGGCTCGGTCATGTGCACTTGCTCCTCACAAGAGTCCAAAGGAGACCACAGAGAATGGGGTAAAAAAATGGAGTTGCAGAGAAATCTTGAAGAACACTTGAATCTTCAGGTCCGTTCCAGAATCCTTTTTGGCTCTAAGAAAGTTGCTGTGTCACTAATGGGGAGAAAAGATGAGCTGGGTAGTTGAACTTTGGAATAATTGTTTCACAAGACTGTGAAACTCCTGTTGATCCAGCTGCTCCTAACAGAGACTAAAAGTCTCTGTGCCAGGTCCCACAGTCTCGACAACTTCAAATTACCCTTTTCCCTGAGGGGAAGGGGGAAGTTCTCTTCAGCCTGACTTGTTTTTAGGGGGACGAGTAACTTCATTGATAACCTGCAGATGTTTTAGCTCCTTAATTTATACTCAGATGGCAGGATATTTCTCACCTTCCCAGACACAAGGAAGGTCCTTAAGAAGAACAATTTTTTTCATCCATCTGCATAAATCCAGGGGTTTTTTATTAACTTCACTCCCACAAATGCTCTTTTTAGTACAGAAGCAACCACAGGATTCTAATTTATCTCTGAAATGCAGGGCAGCAGTATTATTTGCTTCTAAAAATTGAGAGCCAAAATTTGTTGGGGCATCCGGACTGGTCTTTCCAGAGCTCATAAACATTCCACACTTTGGTGAATTTTTATGTTTGAGTTTTTTTTAATGGAACACATAGACTCTCAGAAATCAAGTCTATGTAAAGATGCCATGACTCTGGAAGGTACCATACAGATCTTGTGCCTGTGGCAGTGCTGTTGACTTCTAAACTACTAGGTGGACATTTCCAGAGCATTTCTGGGATTGGAAACACTTGGTCCAGTAATTTGAAGATTGATTTAGAATCAAGAGTGCTGTTCACATCTTTGAAGCTCAGCATGTGCCACCATGTGTGCAGAAACAGAGCCTCGTTGTTTGTGTCATTGTTGAAATGTTCTGCCTCCCCAGCCTCAAGCAAAAATGGCTTTAAGTCAAATCCTCAATTGTTTTGTGAGGATATTGTGAAGTTAACAGTCTGTTGCCTTGAACAAGAGCTTCTGACAGCAGCATCTTCTACCAAATGAACAAAAATACACTAAAATACTCATCCCACGTGTTCTCACAGATTAATGTGAGACAGATAGCCACTGAAGCACATAGGAGCCAAATCTGGACTTCGGACATGCTTTGAGTGGCCATGTGGCAGAGCAGAGGTGGCCGTGTGAGACATGTGGTGGTTGCTTTTGCTGTTGTTCATGCAAACTCTGTCTGCCTTTAAGTTTCTCAGCAAACACTCTGCCATACCCTTGCTTTCAGAAATAACATAATTTTCCTCTCAATGTCTATCAAACAAGGGAAATCAAGTGTTGGGATGAGTATTGGCAGGGTTCAGGCTTGAAGCGTTTTTATTCCCTAGTTCCCATTTCCATTGGCCTTAATCCAAAGGTTGTCAAGGTCAAGAGGAACATTGGCATGTGCTTCATACCATTCCCTGTGTAGTCCATGTTTCTCACTGCATGGAAATTATCTGATACTTGATTTCTCTTTCAAGGAGACCATAGTGGTATAAGGACTTGAGATAGGACACATGTGACCTTGGAATTTTCTTTGTTGTCATCACTGAGGTTGTCTTCTTAATTTTCTCTTTTTTTTTCCCCTCAGGTGAATGAAATCTACCATGATGAATCCCTGGGCATTCACATAAACGTTGTGCTGGTTCGAATGATCATGCTGGGGTATGCGAAGGTGAGTAAGACACCAAGCCAGTTCTCCACCTTCATCTTCCAAATACTTGTTGGATTGTTTAGGACAATAGAAGAGCAGTCAAACTTTGCTAGGGTTTGGTAAAGATGGTAACAGGTGACTGTCATTTGAATTTCCTGCCCATAGCAGCTCCTGGGTCTAATGTCTCCCTCTTTCAGTCTATTAGTTTGATCGAAAGGGGGAACCCCTCAAGGAGTTTGGAGAATGTGTGCCGTTGGGCTTATCAACAGCAGAAGTTGGACCCAGATCATTCTGAGCACCATGACCATGCCATCTTCTTAACCAGGCAAGATTTTGGGCCTGCTGGTATGCAAGGTAATGCAGCTGACCCAGAACAGCACTAGGGGTTTCTAGTTGCCCCCTAGAGTTGTTGTCTCTCAGCACTAGGGGTTTCTTTGCTGCCATATGCCAGGAAGGAGGACAAACAGCTTTGTCACAGAATCCTAAGCCAGCCTTTGTTCAGCTTGTACTTAAGGAAGGGTTTAACTTTAAAGATGCTTTGAAGCCTGGTTGCATTGGGCAAAGCACATGCACTTGTCAGAGCTTTCAGCTACCCATTCCGCCTTTTAGAGGGAGATAAGGGGCTGAGCTCTCCTTCAGCTCTGGGCCAGGTTCATTTGAGATGTTTAGGCAGATTTTGCTGGCCTCACAGGTTTTTAGCTTTTACTGAGGAAAATATGTGTGATACATACCAGGCAGTGCATAGGAGAAGGTGCTAATATGAACACATTGAAAAAAAATCCAAACCAAAGCTCTGCCTTTTAACTGAACAGGGGTTTGGTGCTTTTTTTGTGCTTGTGAAGTAGCACCGATGTCCGTGGAATACATCCCAGTATGTCAGAGCCTTTTACTGGATTTGACAGCAATTGCAAAGACAGTTGTAGGTTCTTAGTAGGCTTATTTGGGTGTGTGTGTGTGTGTGTGTCTTGTTTAAAATAACTCTAAGGGTGAAAGAATCAGACATACCTTCTCTCCCTAGGGTATGCTCCTGTCACTGGCATGTGTCACCCGGTCCGAAGCTGTACTCTCAACCATGAGGACGGGTTCTCATCAGCTTTTGTTGTTGCTCATGAAACTGGTCACGTGTAAGTCTAACTTGACAATCAGACTGTCACTGAACCATGGTGCAGCATCTCCTGCTTGCTTCCAGGGCTTTAGTTTTGGTGCCATTTCTTTTTTCAGGATGACTAGTGGTTCCCTTTGCACAAGAGACTGTTTTCTTTACAGTTGTTTTACCAGTTAAAGAGCAGGAAGTCCCCAGCTCTGACACTGATTTTTTATTTCAGGCTGGGGATGGAGCATGACGGGCAAGGGAACAGATGTGGGGACGAGACTGCCATGGGTAGTGTGATGGCTCCCTTGGTGCAGGCTGCCTTTCATCGGTACCACTGGTCCAGGTGCAGCAGTCAGGAACTCAAACGCTACATCCAGTAAGGACCTGTCAGCCATTGTTGTGTTACTGAAGGAAACAGATATTTAATGAAATTAGATTTGCATGGGATGTGGGATACTGCCTCGGTAAGAATAAGTACTTGGAAAAAAGCCATTTCTGCCTCTTCTCAGGATTCTGTTTTCTTCTTACAGCTCTTACGACTGTCTTCTTGATGACCCTTTTGAACATGATTGGCCCAAGCTCCCTGAGCTGCCAGGCATCAATTACTCCATGGACGAACAGTGCCGCTTCGATTTTGGGATTGGCTATAAAATGTGCACGGCGGTATGTCCATGGCAGTCACTGCAAAAACAAAACCTTCCTTCAGCTTTTTGGTATCTGGTCTTCTTCAAAAGCTGCAATTATGTGCCTTTTCTCATGATTGAATGGTTCTGTAAAGAGGAGAGGGATGTTTCTGGGTGAAACCCAGTCATTTGGGTCATTTGGTTTATGATTAAGTGGGTAGCAGCACAAGACATAGATTTGTGGTAGCAATCCCAAGGGAGAAGGGGGAAAACCCTCCTTTTCCTCCCACTTCTGGTGTCTCCTTTTCTCTTTGGAGACACTACTGCTTTCTGAAGACACTTGTTTACTAATAACCATGCATGGGATTTGGTGACTGAGTGGACTGAATCTTACCTGAAAAGCCATAATTACCTTAATGTTGAGTTTTGTCTCACCACCACTCTTGTGTTTCAGTTCCGGACCTTTGACCCGTGCAAGCAGCTGTGGTGTAGCCATCCAGATAACCCCTATTTCTGCAAGACTAAGAAGGGGCCTCCACTTGATGGGACAGAATGTGCCCCTGGTAAAGTGAGTGTTGGATTCTCTCTCTGTTTGTGTTGGATAAACCAACTAAACAGTTGCCTTCATTTGGGTTGAAGGACACAGGGGAAGACAGGGAATTACCTGGCATCCCTTGGGTGGAGCTCGAGGAAGGAAAAAGACAGAGCTGGGCTTTCCCACTGGGATATTTTGTATAAGGTTTGCTGTAGTATGAAATACATTTTGAACATAAAACCCTATTTGAGGTGTAACCATTCTCAGCCTCTTCTGTGGCCTTTTTGTTCTGTTTTTTGGATTCTTGTTCCTTGTGCAAAGTGTCCATAAAGCACCTTCAGGAATCCTGTTAGTGCAGGACCACTTCTTAGTGCTTGTGGTCCAGACATGCTGTAGCTAAATATTTGCACAGACTTAGGATTAGCCCTTTATTTTTGCCTTTGAATATCCCCACTAGGAAAGTCCTGCTCCTAATTCATTTTTATTATAAATTTATACTCAAATAAATATTTATTTAGCAAGCCCCATGTATTTTGAGATACAGGAGAGGCTCTCTGTCCACCTGTATATGTCATACACCCTGCTGCCCAGTGAGTAGCCTTCTGTTCCAGCCTATTTCTTTAAGTATGACTTTTGGCCAGCATGAGGGGAAAAAAACAACTACTCCTCAGCAAAAAATTTATCCTTAAGGTGGTAACAACCAAAACTCAAATGAAACAAGGACTTATTTAGATGAAGCAAAGAGGAGGATGGAACATGTTGGGCTTCACACATCTGAGAGTCTCTGTGCAGTGGAGTCTCAGAGATGTCCTTTCCCAGCCCGTGAGCAAATCTCCATGTACTTTTTCATTTCACTGCAATTAGATGTTTGGGTTGGGAGTTGTTCTTTTTCTCACTAGTTTTCCTGGCCCCATGCCTTGCAGTGGTGCTACAAAGGTCACTGTATGTGGAAGAACACTAAGCAGCTCAAGCAGGATGGGAATTGGGGACCCTGGACAAAATTTGGCTCCTGCTCAAGGACCTGTGGAACTGGAGTTCGCTTCCGAACGCGCCAGTGCAACAATCCAATGTAGGTCTGCTGGGGTCACCTGGGAATCGTTAGAGGGGTCAGTTTAAATGGAGTTTGTATTTTGGGTGGAATCTGCCAAAGTTTATTTATGCTGAAAGTGTGCATCTGTGCAGAGGAGCTGCTCTGCTTCCACTGGGGTCACCACACACACCTGGTTTTGCACAACTGTCTCTTAAAAGATACTCTTAAATTCCAGCCATGACAGGAGAAAAATCCCCTGAGCTCATGTCCACAAGCTTTTAGAGTCTCTTGAGTGTTTTTTATTCATTGCAGGCCCAATAATGGAGGCAAAGACTGCACTGGGGTCAATTTTGAGTTTCAGCTCTGCAACACAGAGGAGTGTCAAAAGCATTTTGAGGACTTCAGAGCACAGCAGTGTCAGCAGTGCAATTCCCATTTTGAGTATCAGAACAACAAGCACCACTGGCTGCCCTATGAGCACCCTGACCGTGAGTTCTTTTATGTATCTATCACAAGTCAGTCCACACAGTGCTCATGAGGTCTTGTTTGGATGCTGTCAGTCATTACTGCTGGTAGTAATGACTCCAGTATTTAACTTGGATAATGAGAAGGGAAGTTTCAAGCATACAGGTGGACTCCTCGGTTGCCAGAAAGTGTTGTGGAGCTGCTGGCATTTCATCCTTCCATAGGTATCTCCTGAGATACCTTTTACTCAAGTTCAGACCAGAACCAGGCAGGACATGTTCAACTGGTGTTTTCAAACAAGAGTAGAGATAAACATCCCCTGTGCTCTTCACCTGCTTTTTGTGCCATCTTTGCTGCTAATTTACATAGTCATGTCTCTTTCCTTGCTCCACAGCTAATAAGAGGTGTCACCTGTACTGCCAGTCCAAAGAAACAGGCGATGTTGCTTATGTGAAGCAGCTGGCACATGATGGGACTCGCTGCTCCTATAAAGATCCTTACAGCATTTGTGTCCGCGGGGAATGTGTGGTGAGTGGAAGCTCCAATGGAGCTGGAGCTACGCCATGTTACCCAGCAGTGCCAGTTATACCATCAATCACAACACCTCGCTCAACCATGCGGAGGTAGATGTGGCAGATGGTTCTAAATTCAATATTTCCATTGTATTCTTCATCATTCCTTGAGATCTAAATTAATTTGTAGCAACTGTGCAGACCTGTTCCAAGGAAACATTCCCCCTCTCTTCAGCTGATCAATTCATTTGTCTTGCGCTTAGTTTTGGGTCTGAACAGAATTGGGTCTGTTTTTCTGCCTTTTCTCTTGAAGTACAGTGAAAACAAGAATCACATGGGTTTTTTTCACTTGAAAATCATAATCTAGCACCAGATTTGCATGTAACTTGAGTTTAAATAAAATAGAGCAATATTGGATGAGAATTTTCTCTCTGATGATGCTGCAATGGCTTACCACCACCACAACTAACAACTAACAACCAAACCTCCTCTTTGGATTTATTTTTGCAGAAAGTGGGTTGTGACAAGGAAATTGGCTCAAATAAGGTTGAAGATAAATGTGGTGTCTGCGGCGGGGACAACTCTCACTGCCGAACCGTGAAGGGAACCTTTACCCGCACCCCCAAAAAACTTGGTAGGACTAGAGTTTTCATGCTTCTGGCGATAGTTTCTCTTGTCTCTGGTGTTTCTGTCCTGCTTGGTCAGAAACACAACCTACCTGAAGGTAGCAAAGCACAACTTCTAAGTTGATGTGCAAGAACATGATATGGCTAATATTTGCATAGACTTAGGTTAGGCCATTTACTTTTGCATTTGAATATCCCCACTAGCAAGATCCTGCTCCTAATTAATTTTCAATATAAAATTATACTCAAGGAATGTTTGGTGTTGGAAGAGACCTTTGAAAGTCATCTATTCCAACACCCAAGTCATCAACTGTGCTTTCAATGAATTTTTGTGCATGTGAACAATGTGAAATGAGCAGTGTGTCATGTCTAATGGCAGGTTTTGTATGATGTTTTTTCCCAAATTTCAGCCCTACAGGTGAAATAAACTAAAAATAAAATGGACCAAAATCTGGACCAAATTAACAATGTTTTAGCAGCAATCCTCATTTCTCATATAAAATGACTGAAGTCCATCGGAGCCTGCAATGGCTCAGAACTAAGAATGACGTGGTTAATATTTCCAGGCCATACCCTGGGGTATTTTGCCCCACATTTCATATCAATAAGAATTCAGTGTCTCCTTGGGCTCCTTCAGAAATTTGTATTTCTCAGTAATTTTTAAGCCAGGGAAATATTGTTCTGGACATTTTGGTGTGAATATTTGGTATTTCAGGGCTTTCCTTCGCTTGTTTCTCCCACTGTGGGGAAGCCACTCAGGGAAATGTGTCTCCTGCAGGACTGGGAGCAGTGATTTCAGCAAAATCTTTCTGCAGAACTGGTTTAATGCAGAACAGGCAATGTGAATGACTGGAATTGCTACCATAGAGCAAGTTGGACAGCAGCATTATATTTAAATTGGAAGACTGAGCAGACAAATTAAACTCAGACAAAGCAAACTTAAAAAATAAAACATTGCAAAAAAAGCCCTCATAGAATATTCTGCTACAACCAGTTGGAAAGGTTTTTTGATTGGAATTATTAAAGTAGGAACGGATTGTTGTCACAGATTGGATGCAGTGGACTGGACATGGTGGATTGGATGTGGAATAGTGCAGGATTCATTCCAACTTTGGGAGTGATGGACTGAAGATCGAAATGTTGATTGTTTTACCGTAGCATTGGCATCTAGTCATTAAAAAGACTAACTGACCTCTTCCAACAGGAAAACATTTAAGCAAGAGTGCCAAAAAGAATTCGAGTTTCTGGAAAATGAAATCTGCAAGTATCCACCTTAAAATCACCTCCCTGACCTGTCTCTGCTCTGGCTTTTCATTGACTACCAGCATTGGTTAAATGGGGCTCCCTGTGCTTCAGTTGCTGCTTAGATTTGTATGGGAGGCCCATCAAGCTGATCAAGGTAGTTAATGAAACTGGCTCCAGAGCACTAATCACACCCCTTCTGTTTAAGGGAAGGTTCAAGGAAGGTTTACACTACCCAAAGGAGCTCGTAATGTTTCTCTTTCTGAAACAAAGGAGACTAAAAACATGCTGGGTAAGTTCTAAGAGCTTGCAGAAAGAGATGCATCTACAGCAACTCTACTCAAAACTAGTGAGTCACCAGGCAGATAGGGCAAAAGCTTGCTGTTTCCTATGCTCCAACAACCATTCACCAAGAGATTGGCGACTGCTGTCTTCACAGTCATCGTCAGCCCCACATTTGCCAGTATTCAACAGATTTAATTCAGTGCTGCATCTTGTGCATGCAATGATAAAACTGCTCATGACTGCGCTGCTCTGTCACAGGGCTGGATTGCACAGTGGAGTAGAGAGGAGCTTCTGTTGCTATTCAGAAGGGATCCTACAGAGATTTAATGTCATCAAATCTGCAGAGAAAATTTAGAAAGATGAGAATTCTGTGCACTTAGAAGTGCTTATTGTGCTCTTCAGTAACACTTGATGTAGAAGTACATGCCAGCATGTCCCTAGGAGGGGTTTTAGTCTTCCTAATGGCAGTACTGACACTAATTATCTGCAATAAATAGTTGAAATTTAAGATAAGTATTACTTTCTGTGGGAACAGAATTTGACTTTTAGCTGTAGACAGCTTAATTGAGACCCATCCCTTCAACAGCAGCAAGTTACTGCTGTTACATTCCCAATTTCAAGCAGTCTGAGCTAACTTCCATCCAGACCAGCCTCCTCTTACATGTTTTGACAGCACTGAGCCCATCTTTTCTTCAGTCCTTCATGTCCCAGGACTAAAACATTGACCGAAGAGAGGAACACGTTAACCTGGGTGTAAGTTGGGCTGATGAATGATTGATAAAAATAATGAGGAGAGCTGTGGTTTGCCCTGTTGTGTGGTGCTGAGAAACATAGGAAACATATTTTTGCCTTACTTGTTCATGGCTGTAGCTCATCAGGCAGCAAATAGCTTCGTAACTGGTTCCTCTCCTCTCACTGGAAGAGGAAGAATATGAGGAGGTGACTCCAAAGATGTTACAGAACTATTCACTTAGGCTATTCCTGATGCTGCTGCTTGGTTGGTGCTGGATGCCCTCTTCTGCAAGTAAGAGCAGGATGATGCAGAACCCCTAACCATCGCTGTTCCTTTTTCTTTCCATCTCTGCTTTCTCCACTGCCTGCTACACATGCCAAAGGGTACCTTAAGATGTTTGATATCCCTCCTGGTGCTCGACATGTATTTATCCAAGAAGACGAGGCTTCTCCTCACTTTCTTGGTAAGTGTTGCTCTCCTCAGGTTTGGCTTTGAGGCAGGACAAGAAGGACAAGGCATGTTAAGGACCAAGTCCTGCAGCATAAACTCAACAAGCACAATTAATGATTTCTCCTTTGAGTTCTTCAGAGCATTAAACCAATCCAAATATGCATGCATACTAACAAAGCATGTCATCACTCACCTCTAAGTGGGCACCAACAGCGTAAAAACTATGTTTTCTTACATGAATCAAATTCTTTATTTATTTTTGTTTAGCCCAGATTGTAAGCAGCAGCTATTTTAATGGAAAGAAGTCTGGGGTATTCACTGTATGTTTCCAGTCCATCTCATTTCTCACGTAGGATGAATTGTCCTACATGACAGTGCAATGAACTATTCTGTGTTCAATCAGTCAGGCTTGGCTTTTGAGGCCCAAGAGCTTCATTGCACATGGCTTAGCAAGAGTCTATCTCTAGCTCTGTAACTCTCCCTAACTGATGTAGATAAGGAGATACAAAACTGTAGCAGATACACAAAGACATCTATCATCAAACTGATCTTTGGAGGCTGTGTGAGATGGCCTTGGAGGCTTTTCATCTGAGCCAGCCTATCTAGAGCCAGCAGTCCACCACTCTTGATGGTGCTTTGGGTTATTTTTGCAAAAGGTCTCTCCTAATCCTTTCAGCCATCAAGAACCAGGCTACAGGACACTATATCCTGAATGGGAAAGGAGAAGAGGCTAGGTCCCGGTCCTTCATCGACCTAAGTGTGGAATGGGAGTACAACATTGAAGATGATATAGAAACTCTCCACACAGATGGGCCTCTGCTTGATGCCGTGGTGGTGCTGGTAGGTTATGTTTTGAGCTGGGTAAATACAGTGGGTTTGGCTGCTTCTCCTCAGCTGTTACCTCTCTCAGAAACTGCTGTTTGCTTGTGCAGCACTAACAGACCAGTCAGAAGCCAAATACTGGAACCAGAAGCCCTTTTTAGCCAAAGAAATGATGTGGCCACCCCATCCTTTCATCATAAATGATGGTGTGTCATTTTAAATGGCTCTGTGATGATCTTACTGTTGGTACCATGGTAACTATGAAGACAAAACCCAATTGGTTTTTCCTCAGTTAACTAATTAGCAGTGTCCATGTTTCCCCTAACAGCCAGACCTTGGTTCCTTTACTTTGCAAATTAGTTAAATAACAACTCTGTGTCTTTGTCACTGTCTACATTTGATCACTGATAGATCATTCCCCGGGAGAATGACACGAAGTCCAGCCTGACATACAAATACATCATCCATGAGGATTCGGTTCCAACCATCAACAGCAACAATGTCCTACAGGAGGAAATTGATACTTTTGAGTGGGCCTTGAAGAGCTGGTCACAATGCTCCAAAGCCTGTGGTGGAGGTAAGCACATGATGCAGCACCTTCTAGCAACAAACGAGGAATTCTGGTATTCCCAGGCTTCCCAAACCTGAAGTTCCTTGATTATTCAAGTATCATGCATCAGCCTTGAAAGAAAAAGTCCTTTTTAGGGAGTTAGTCAGTACCCAAATGTATATGAATACAGGGGGCTTCAGGCAGGTTGTGTGTTCTGGTAGCAAGAGCGCTGAAAGGACACTTGGGATCATCCCCAGCTTAACCAGTGACTTGCTGCTTGGTGTTTAGGAGGCAGTTTCGACTTTCGACTTGTGTTAGACCCAAGGAGTCATAATTATGCCTTACACCTTTAAAATATGTGACCTATGCTGTCACATATTCAGTTGCATCCCACAGCCTTGTCCCTGACAATTGAACAAATTGTGAATGTGTTCAGATGCTTTATGACCATCCACCAGGCCAACCCATTTAATGGCCGAAAAATTTGAATTGAAACAAGCAATTTGAACAGGGATTTGCAGATTTTTTTTTCTCCTGAAATGCTTTGCAGGCTTCCAGTACACCAAATATGGGTGCCGCAGGAAAAGTGACAACAAAATGGTCCACCGCAGCTTCTGCGAGGCCAGCAGGAAGCCAAAGCCCATCCGTAGGATGTGCAACCTTCAGGAATGCACACAGCCCCTGTAAGTATGTCCCATCCCTTCCCACCCAAAGGCTTCAAACAAGCCAACAGCTCTCTAGGCTGGAATTCATAGAATCACAGACAGGTTTATGTTAGAAGGGACCTCAGAGATTATGCAGTCCTACCCCACTGCCACAGGCAGCAACACCTCTTACCAGACCAGGCTTCCCAGAGCCCCATCCAACCTGACCTTGAACACTTCCGGGGGTGGAGCAGCCACAACCACCCTGGGCAATCTGTTCCAGCACCCTCACAGGAAATAATTTCTTCCCAAGATCTAATATCAGTCTCCCCTCTTTTAGCTCAAAACCATTCCCCTTTGTCCTATCTCTGGAGTCACTTTTTAAAAGTCCCTCTCCAGTTTTCCTGTAGGCCCCCTTCAGTTACTGGAAGGCTGCTATAAGGTCCTCCTGTAGCCTTCCTTTCTCCAAGCCCTATGCCCCAATTCCCTCAGCCCTGTCCCTAGAGCAGAGGTGCTCCAGCCCTCTGATCATCCTTCTTGCTTCAACACTCCAATGTCCTTCTTGTTCTTGGGGACTCCAGACCTGGATACAGGTGAGGTATCACAAGAACGGAGTAGAGGGGAGTATTAGCTCCCTTGATGGTGATGCTTCTTTAGATGCAACCCAGGATGTGGCTGAACTTCTGGACTGTCCTCATGTATTGCCAGCTCATGTGGTCTAACAAAACCTCCCAAGTCCTTCTCCTTAGGACTACTCTAAATGTCTTCACCACCTAGCATGGCTTTGACCTTGGGATTACCTCAATCCAAATGCAGGACCTTGCACTTGGACTTACTGAACCTTATGCAGTTTGTGCTGGCCCAGTTCTCAAGCCTGTCAAGGTCCCTCTGGATGGCCTCCTTTCCCTCCAGTGTGTAAACACCTTATGGATGGGGTTTTCTGCTTGTTTAGGAGTAGTGAATGGCCTTACTGAGTGGTTTCACAAAAAAATATTGTATCCCCTGCAGCAGTTTAGGATGCAGGTCCAAACTGTGATGCTCTTCTCTTCTTTCCTTTCTTCTCAGCTGGGCAGCAGAGGAGTGGGAGCACTGCACGAAAACCTGTGGCAGCTCGGGCTACCAGATCCGCACTGTGCGCTGCATCCAGCCTCTTCCTGATGGTGCAAACCACTCAGTGCATTTCAAGTACTGCAGTGGAGATCGCCCTGAGAGCCGCCGGCCCTGCAACCGCTGGCCATGCCCAGCACACTGGAAAGCAGGACCCTGGTCCGAGGTGGGCAGCAGCGCTCAGGAGCTGGTAAAGCATACTGGCTCATGGCTTCCGAATTAGGTCTGTCCTGGGGCTGGAAGCTCTGCACTGCACTGGGAGTCCAACAAGTGGTTCTCTTCTAAGTCTTCCTCTATAACATCAGCCCTTGCTAAATTTCCTCCCAAACGCAAGTGCTGGAGTGCACAGCCTGACCCCAAAGCCAAGCTCAGCCCATTTTAAACATGTGAATTGTGGTGTGTTGTCATCAAACCCCAGTGTCCTCAGCTGTCCCATGTCTGTTCCCCAGTGCTCTGTCACCTGCGGGGAGGGAAGTGAGAGCCGGCAGATCACGTGCCATGCTGGTGAACACTGCAATGGCGAGAAACCGGAGGCAGTGAGAATCTGTAGACTGGCTCCATGTGATGGTAAGAGAAACCTTTTACACTGGCTGCACCACATGAGGGTCGCAGATCCTCTTGTGAAGAGGCTAAAATTAGGATTAAATGCATTACTTTAACTTGTGTTTACAAAGGTGAAGAAGTGAAGGTCAATACAAAGCCAAACCTGCTCTACCTCAAAATCCTAGGATCATTTTTTTGTGTTTTTGATAACAGAAAAAGCTTCTAAGATTGGCTCCTTCTGTTCACACAAAGATCATTCTCTGATGCAAAGATGTGTGTTGCATTACCCAGCTTCTCTAGTCTAGTTGAACTATAAACATAGCCTTTGGATTCCCTGCTGAAAATAGTCACATAGTGACCGTGCCAAGCCACAAAGTCCTTGCTGGGTTTGTTGAGAAACAACAAACATCCATCCAAGAGACTGGGATGGGAAATACAAGGCTTTGGGATTGAGAACAAGGCAAAAAATCCTTTTACAGATCACCTGTGTGTGTAACTTTACCCACTGATTTACACTAACAGAGAGGTTGGATTGCAGTTAATGTTTTAGAAGAGGAAAACTCAGTTGTCCACTTGGCTGTTGACTTGGGGTGGGGCAACATCTGTGGGTAGGTGAAAGCACATCATAGCACAGCAAATGAATTTCATTTCAGAGCTTAGATCAATATCAAACCCTTCATTTTCTCATGACTTCTTAAGTTACTGTTTTCCACTCTACTGGTGTCATCCAACACAACTACCATGTCTCTGGTGGTGGAACAACCTTCCAGGAGGTTCCCAGGCAACACTGATGACCTGAAGATCACTAATAGATCTTTGACCTCCTTAAACTTCTTAAAGGTATCTGACCTACCTCCTAAAACCTTCCAATAAGTTCTCCAGTTAAGGTTTTATCACTGCGAAACTCAGCCTTGTTCCAAACAAAGCCTTCCTACATTTGATTTTAAGACATGATGTATTTTTGAGAGATTCTCCTTGGTATTTAATGAAGGGAAGTTTTCTCTGCTTTTAATGTTGTTGGTGGAGGCTGTCCGCAGGTTCATAGTGATTTGGGGTGGGTAGGAGTGCATCTGGTGAGATGTTGCTGTCTGTGGCCCTCCACACCTTTGTACAATGCTTCTCTTTGGACATTTTCAAAGGGACCACTGATGTCTGTGGTTCCCAGCTAGACTTTGTTCTCAGGGTGGTGGTGGGTGTTGTTATGGCTAAACATCCTGAATTGTTTATGAAGCCAACACAGAAGAACATGAATTAATACTCCACCATTGTTTCGCAGATGAGCCTTGTCTGGGAGACAAATCCATCTTCTGTCAGATGGAAGTGCTGGCTCGTTACTGCTCCATCCCTGGCTACAACAAGCTATGCTGTGAGTCCTGCAGCAAGCGCAGTGACACCCTCCCACCACCATTCCTTACCACTGAAACCCAAGAGGCAGCAATGTTTGACCAGAGCCAAATGCCCAAAATTCTGGTGATACCGACACGTGCAGTGCCCCACGACACACAGTTCCTGCCTCGGA